>OY821767.1:15923604-16344166 GCA_963682095.1 Potentilla sterilis | reverse complement strand
TTCGGGGGCCGTCGTTCCAGATCTAGGGGTTCGGCAGACTCCGACAGGACCCATAGCCAGCTTGAGAGGACCACCAGCCAGCTGCGGAGGAGTGTAGATTCATCCCAGCCGCGGAGGACTGTGGATTCATCCTAGCCGCGGAGGAGTGTGAGTTCTCGGCACCAGACCCTTCTCCAGGCGGGGCGGCCATTGAGCAGTTCACGTCCTCCTGTCGGGCCAGATGCTCCGAGGTTCAGTAGGCAGCTATTTCAGGACGAGATAGCTGCAGACGTTCCTCAGGTCCGTATGCCTGAGGTTCATCGGGAGCCGATAACGAGTCCGACGACGTCTGCTGCTGACTCGACTGAGGGGCCTACTCTCCCAAATCAGCTCTACCTCCCGTACAACATTCCTGTAATACCCGAGGTCGACTATCGAGGTGTGCCCATATGGCCTGATATGCCTCAGTACGTGAGTGCTGCGGAGGCATACCAGCAGCAGCCATTTGAGAACCCGGACCTCCTGATTTCGGCGAGGAGAAAAGGAAAGTCGACAGACGGGTCATCGAATTCAGGTAACATTTGATTTTATTAATTAAATGTTTTATTAAAATTAACGCACTAATATTTAATTTTATTAACCAATCGTCGTTTATGTGATAGGGACAGCCGCTAGCAGGAACACGCGAGGTGTCATATGTTTTGACACGCTCAGGAGAACTGTTGAGAGCAGCGGGAGGATCCGGATCAACGAACCTCCTAATCAGGAGGTTCAGGGGAAAAAACGCCTCGACTACACGGGTTGCGTGGGGGCACTGATTAGGGACAGAGTCTCTATGTTGTGGACGCGGTGGGCTGATGTGCCCGAAGAGATCAAGAGGGAGGTGAACAACGCTGCGTCGGTGAGTAATTTAAAAAATTTAATTTATTTTACGTAATATTTAATAATTTTCGGTATTCTTATAATTGTAAAACTAATAAAATATTATCTTTCAGACATACTTCGAGATTGCAAAACATATGCAGCATTGGGCGGACGCGATGCAGTCGTTGAGGTACGTTGGGAATTCCTTATCTTATAATTCGAAATATTTTATGATATTAATAATATTTTTAATGCAATTTTGTTTTTTCCGTAGGTTCAAAGAGTGGAAGAACGAGCTCCGTTCTCACTTTAACCAATACGACAACCGTGGTCGTATGGGTACTCCCAGAGAGTTCATGTTCAGGGAGTACGAGTGGCGTTGGTTGAAGATAGTAGACTTCAACAACCCACTTATGCAGGTAAATACTAAACTTAACTATAAATATTTATTTTGTTAAAATTTTAATTATTAGTTTAATTATTTTATAATTATTACACTAATATTTTTTGATGCATTTTTCTAATATTTTATTATTTGTTTGAAGCAACGGTCTCGGGTAAACTCTGAGAACCGCCGCCGTAACACAACCCCCCATCATGGTGGTTCTAGGCCGTTTGCACAATATCAGGAGGAGGCGCTTAGAGATCATCCTGATAGCAACCCGTACGTGGAGACGTTCAAGATCGCTTATCCACAAGCGACAGAACAGCTCGTAAGTCGTTGATTACGATTTTAAAATTTTAATTATTAATTTTACTTAATTATATATTTGTTAGAATATTAAATTTTTTTTTTCCCGTTCAATTAGGAGAGGGTGAACCGGGCCGAAGAAGAGGTGTTCCAGTAAGTAGTTCGGGAGACACAACCGAACATCTCAGAGGCAGATCTGGAAGAAGCCCTGCGCCAGGTCGACCGATCCAATGTCCAAACGGCAGCGAGGATGTTCGACGCAGCCTTCCCAAACCGCTCAAACAACTACTACTGCCGGGGTTTGGGAAGTTTTGGACTAGGGCTCCTGAAGACCACTAAGGGAGGTAAAAAGAAGGGAGGCGGGGAGAGCCAACAAGTGAGGGGGGAATGCGGAGATTGGCAGAAGAAAATGCAAGGTTGGCGGCAGAGTTCTAGAGATCACAGGAGGAACAACGCAGATCACAGGAGCAACACCGCAGAACACAGCAGTATTATTTAGATCTGTCCAGTTGGCCTGCTGAATGCGAGAGAATTCGGCGACACAACTACACCGGCCAACAAAACTGGTGGTATGATATGTTGGCGGCACAACAACAAGGCCTTGAACCCCCGCCCCCGTTTCAGCCGTTAGTTGAACCTCCAATGCCTCAACCTCCCGAGTTCGGTCAGCAGGATGACGATCATGATGGAGAGCAGGATGCTGGGGATGAGCTGGTGGACTTTAGTGGTTTAGGTGATGATTAGGGTTATATTTTATGTATATTAGAACGAATTAAATAATAAGTCATTTAGACGTGTTTCTTGTTGGTGCAAATGCATGGACTGTCTTTGTGATTTGCAGGTTGCTTGGAACGGTGATTTAGAAAATAATTTAATTTTTTTTCCCCAAATGTAAGAATAGCCGACGATTTTGGCATTATTTCGTCGACGATAAGCACTATAGCCTTACCAAATTTCGTCGGCTATAAGTTTTATAGCCGATGAAAATGACATCATTTCGTCGGCTATAACTAATTAATGCCTATTAAAATATTAATATATTTCGACGAAATAACCGACGAAATAAATGAAATCGTCGGCTATATTTCAGAACAAATAGCCGACGAATTTCATCGGCTATAGTTTACGATATCGTCGGCCATACTCGAAAATACCCGACGAAATTCGTCGGATATTTCGCCCACTTTTGGCCGACAAAATAAATTTTCGTCGGTAAATTCGTCGGCCATACTCTACTATAGCCGACGATTTCGTTATTTTCGTCGGCTATTGGTATTACCGACGGCGTTTTTCCGACGAAATATAGCCGAAGGCATAGCCGACGAAAATTTGGCATAGTCGACGAAATTTTTTTCGTCGGCTATTCACTCTGATCTGGTAGTGTTCGTGTATGAAAAATTACATATTCGAATCGAATTTTCCTGGCTTGTATTATCTAGTATATTGTACCTCAAACTCTAATAATTTAATTTAGGCACACTTTGGTCAATTCAGTCATGCCAACAATTGTTTAAGCTAAACGTATTACGAACTAGGAACGCCAACAACTGGCTCATCCCTTATTGGAAACGTCATTCATTTAAAACTAATGCATTCTTTGAAAATAAATGATTTTCGTTTGCCACATTGAACGGGACCTCGATAGTAAATTAAATAAGGGGCACTACATTAGTTCTTGGTTTTCTATTGTACTTATTGATATCAAAGTTTTGTATTGCACCTAACACAAACCTTAGTTATTCAAAGCTCCTTTTATATGCATGTATTATATATTGGGAGCCCTTTCATGATCTTTTAAAATGAACAAAAAAAGAAATTAATTATTAAGTCAATTTTTTTTATATCACATTTTTACATCTCTATCATTCAATTATTAGGTTTATATGTGTAGATCACTCTTATAAATTTTTAGCCAAATTGGTGATCGTTAAGATTTCTAACTAGATTAAATCAATAGACCTATTAAATCTGTTAAATCTGAACCGTTTATATTTTTACTTGTAAATTATAATTTTGAATCTCTAGCGATTATTAATTATGATGAAAATTTGCAGATATGATATACTCATATAAACATGAAAGTTGAATGGTGGAGATGTTAATATGTGATAAAAAAGTAGGTTAAATAATCGATTCCTCAAAATAACCAAAATAAGAGACTCTGGGGCTGAAGATGATTATATACTAGTAATACGTACTACTAGTAAACTAGTATACTAAACGCATAATAATTATGATGAAATGGGATAACTCAAGTGGTAAACAACACCATTACCTAAGAAATAGGTTATTAGGTCCTGAATTTGAGTCACGAGGATAGGAGGTAGGTGTGAAATTCTCAAATTCTCTTTTAAAAAAAAAGAAATAGTATACTAAACGCATGAAGATGATTAGATGGAAATTGGCATGGAGTGTGATATAATAAGTCATATAACTAAAAAATCATGGGTGCGTTTCCCTATGATTTTATATGTTTTGTCTGATTTACCTCATTATTCGAGGCCAAATCATAGGAAAGCATCTGATAAAGGGTTTATCTAGAAATAATATATCACACACATTACTATCGTCTATAAACGGTTACTTGTGAGGAACGGAGTACGTACCCTTATATAGTTCAGCTCTATCAACCTTTTGGCAAACATATCGAAGAAAAGGCTATATCAATCCTATTAATGGATTCTTTCACTTATCTAGTTTACTCCATATTCACGCCTGCGATATTGTTTGCAATAGTCATCTTTTATATTTGCCATTTAACAGGAAGGTGGAGAGCTGCAGATCGAGGGGGTAAATTAGTACCTGAAGCAGAGGGTGCATGGCCTTTAATCGGTCATCTCCACCTGTTCGGAGGAGCGTCGCCTCCCCACAAAGCATTGGGAGCCATTGCTAATAAGTATGGTCCCTTTTTCACTATAAAGCTCGGGGTGCATCCAACTTTGGTGGTGAGTAGCAGTCAAGTAGCTAAGGAGTGTTTTACCATCAATGACATGGTCGCGTCCTCACGCCCTAAGTTGACAGCCGTGGAAATTATGGGCTACAACAACGCCATGTTTGGGTTTGAATCTGCCGGGCCATATTGGCGGGAAGTTCGTAAGATTGCGATCTTGCAGTTGCTCTCCAACCGCCGGCTCCAGATGCTTGGACACATTCGAGTAAGTGAAGTGGATTAGTTAGTGGAACAGAAGAAGGAAAGAAAGAGACAAGATCCAAAGGAGAGAAAGCAGCCTGAAGCTTAGAACTAAATGGAAAGATTGTTTCATGATGGACTACATGTCTTGACATCCACAGCTTGTTGTGAGAAATACTATAACAAAATACACCTTTGTAACCCAAGGCAAAACCCAAGAAGACACACTGAGTAGTCCTTGGATCAAGCTTATCATGATTGTAGGGTCTGATATATGGATAACAACCAGAACCAAACACCTTTAGCTGACTGAGATCAGGAGCTTTATGAAACAGAAGCTCATAAGGAGAGATCATGTTCAATGATCTACAAGGCATTCTATTGATAAGGAAGCAAGCATGAGCAATGCTGTGAAACCAGAATTGCTTAGGAATTGAAGCTGTGGACATAAGAGAAATGGCTGTTTCAACAATATGTCTGTTTTTCCTCTCAGCAACACCATTTTGCTGAGGAGTATATGGACATGATATATGATGCACAATTCCTTTAGAAGCTAGAAAATTGTCAAAAGCTTTTCCATTATATTCCCCTCCTCCAACAGTTTGTAAAATTTTTACTTTAGAGTCAAATTGAGTCTCCACAAAAGCACAGAACTTAACAAACTGGGGAAAAACATCAATGAAAGTAACATAGAATCTATGTCCTTCAATGGAGAGACAAGGAGCTGGTCCCCATACATCAGAATGTATCTTCTCAAAAGAAACAGTTGTTTTGGATACAGAATCATTAAAAGGCAGTCTATGCATTTTGCCTTCAAGGCAGAAAGAACATATATGACTAGAGACATCTTTAGGAATTTCTATCTTTGAATATGATAACATTTTTGACATGATTGGATGAGAAGGATGACCTAAACGTTGATGCCAAACAGGATATAGAGAAGATGAGCTGACAAAAGCACTGTGAGATAGCTGAGAAACTGATGAAACAGGAGGAGACTTGAACAAGAAGAGTCCTTCATCACTGCTCTTTCCTTGATAGAGAACTGCCTTGGATACCTTGCCCTGCACAGCAATTTCATTCTCATCAAGGGTTATGAAACAACAGTTGTCTTTACACAGTTTTGTAAAGGATAACAGATTCATAGCTATATTAGGAACATGTAGCACATTATCCAATTTAAGAACATGATCTGCTGGCTTGATTAAACTTGAGCCAATATGAGCAATATTCAGACCTGTCCCATTACCAATGGTGATCTTATTGTCAGAAGCATATGGTTGAGCAATGGACAAGTTCCTGAGATAAGCAGTCATGTGATGAGTAGCACCAGAATCTCAAATCCACACCTCATTATTGTTATGATTAGGAACTGAACCAGAAGAAGATGCACCACTGCTTGGATGAAAACCTCCAGAAAAATTGTTTCCACCAGATGCGACTAGACAACTTCCTTGAGAGTATGGATGGCCAGAAGCTTGAGCAGATAAAGCTGTAAGTGAAGAAGGAGGCTCAGAACCTTGATAAGCAAAGTTTGTCCTATGAGAACAATTTAGAGCAACATGTCCCTTCAATCCACATATCTGACATGTAGGTGTAGATAGAGAGGGATGATCAGTAGGAACATCAGATCTATAGAAGCAATTTGCTGCAGTATGACCTTTCTTTGAACAGATTTGACATTCAGGAGAAGGACCATTTGAAGCTTGACTGGATTGACCTTGAGCAGACTGATTCTGATACTGATGATTCTGGATTCTGATAGCAAGTGTTTGTCAGATGGCCATGTTTTCCACATATCTGACATTTATGGACACGAAAGCATGTATCCACAGTGTGTCCTCTCTTTCCACAAACTTGGCATTCAGAAATAGAACCACTACGTTTTCCCTCTTTTCCTTTCCAACTTCTAGTACAGTCATCTCTTTCATTGTTCTTAAATCCATTTCCTTGAGCCACCAAAGCAGTCATGCTTGATATCATAGAAAAACTTCCTTCAATGCGCCTTTCTGCAGCAAGAAGTTGAGACCTCAAGTCTCTTAGAGTAATGGGATTTTCTCTTCCTTCTACAACTGTTCTTACTGTAGAGTATTCCTCAGGTAATCCATTCAATATCAGAATGATTATGTCTTCATCAGGAATTACCACTCCAACAGACACAAGCTGATCTTTGGCATGTTTTACTCTTTGAAGATATTTCTCAATTGATTCTGCTCCCTTCCTTATAGTTTGTAATTCTGTTTTGAGTTGCATGATATTTACTCTTGAAACAGCAGAAAAGCGTTCTTGAAGAGCCAACCAAGCTTGTCTAGAGCTCTTACATCCAATGATAACATCAACAATGTCTTCATCCAAGGTTGCCATAAGAAGACTTATTAAAGCCATATCAGTCTGTTTCCAAGCTTTATAAGCAGCAGTCTCTTCACTAGTAACTTCTCCTTCAGGAGAAAGAGAGTAACGGGGAGGAGCAGACTGACTGCCATCATAGTGTCCAAGAAGACCATTTCCAGCTAGAGTAGCTTGAAATTGAAAACTCCACTTGATAAAATTTCTCTCACCAAGACGCATAGTAATCACACTCAAAAGGGAGTGAACATCTGAGTGAGTAAGAGCAGGAACAATAGAGGAATTGATTGCTTGTGGAGCCATTGAAAGAACTGAAACTGCAGACTTTCACAAAGATTTAACAACTTCAGAAAAGGAAATCTCACAAAACTTCAACAGATGAATCAGAAATACAACTATAAAATTCTGGTTAAGAATTTGCTCTAACACAGCTCAGATTGCTCATTTACTCCTCAATTTTGCTCGAGATATAGGATTCTGCTCAGAACTTACTCTAGCACAGCTCAGAACACTCATAAACATCTCAATTTTACTTAAAGATCCAAGATTTTGCTCTAACACAGCTCAAATTGCTCATTTACTCCTCAATTTTGCTCGAGATACACAATTCTGCTCAGAATTTACTCTAGCACAGCTCAAAACACTCATAAACTTCTCAATTCTGCTTAAAGATCCAAGATTTTGCTCTAGAATTAGCACAACTCTAATTGCTCATTAACTTCCTCACTTTTGATCAGAGAACATCTTTTCTCAAGATTTAACTTTCAATTTTCTACTTAGAAAACTGCTTCACTAGAACTTGATTCAGGAAAAAGAGGCTCATATCAACACAAGTATCATTCATCAATTAACAACGAAAGGAGCATAGAAACCTGGATAAGATCAGAGAATACAGAGAAAAACTTTGAGCTTTGAAGAAGAACAATCACAGCCTGAAGATTCTCCAAACTCTGCTCCAACCTGAAATTTCAATCAAGAGAATCAAAAGAGTACGGAAGCATGAATTACAAGGTCCTGGATCTATGAAGGCTCTGATGCCATGATAACAATGATATGAGCTTAGAAATTTACAGTAGCTTTTGAGAGAGAGAGAGAGAGAGAGAGAGAGAGAGAGAGAGAGAGAGAGAGAGAGAGAGAGAGGAGAAAGAGAAGAAGATCTTTACTGAAAATGAATTAATCAGATTGATTGTTACAGAAGCAAAAGGAATTACAGCTATATATAAACGATTCTAGCCAACTCAGTCCTAACAGACTCTGACAATGCCAGCAATATTACAACTGGCAAGAGCAGCAAAACATTACACGTGTACAAAGCTTCTTAGAACAAATAACAGAAATATATGTTTCTGTTATCAGTGCGCACCTTCTTGAAGCAATTGTACACAACTTGGAAGAATACCAGTCTAATGAAAAAAGAGGGAAACTAGGATGGTGGCCACGAAGTGTTGGTGGAGTTGAAACAAATGTTGGGGGACTTGAGTCTAAATGTGGTTCTTAGAATGATTTCGGGGAAGCGATATTCTGTTGGGACCGATGAGGATGAGAAGAAAGAAGCAGATCGCATCCATATGGACGTGAGGAAGTTCATTTACTATGTAAGGCTGTTTACAGTGGGTGATTCAATTCCTTCTATTCGGTGGTTGGATCTAGGTGGACATGAGAAGGAGATGAAGAAAATCGCAGACGAAATGGATGCCATTCTTGGGGGCTGGCTACAAGAGCATAAGCGAAAGAGAGCACTCAGAGAAGAAGGAAATGATATAGAAGAGCCTGGTGACTTCATGGATGCATTGATTTTTGGCCTGGAAGGCGCAGACCTTAGTGGTTATGATGCTGATACCGTTAACAAAGCCACATGTTTGGTAAGCATATAGCCTAGAGACTAAAACGTACATGACTTAGCTCTCTCTCTCTCTCTCTCATATATTCAATCTTGTATATTTTGCAGAATTTGATTGCAGCAGGCAGCGATTCGATGTATGTTACGTTGACATGGGCAATATCACTGTTGTTGAACAATCGTCATGTGCTGGAAAAAGCTCAAGAGGAACTGGACACAGAAGTAGGAAGAGAAAGAACAGTGACGGAGGCAGATATAAGCAAGTTGGTCTATCTCCAAGCCATCGTGAAGGAGACGTTGCGTTTATACCCTGCAGCACCATTAGCAGCACCACATGAGTTCAATGAAGACTGCACCATAGCTGGTTACCATGTTCCCAAGGGCACGCGGTTGATCACAAATCTTTGGAAGGTTCAGACTGGCCCTCAAACATGGCCGGAGCCATTAGAGTTCAAACCGGAGAGATTTCTAACTACCCACAAGGATGTTGATGTTAGGGGTCAGAATTTTGGGTTGATTCCGTTTGGAAGTTGTTAGTATATGTCTTGAACTAGTCGTCTGGTGGCGCTGACAGAGGCGGGGATAAACATCCTAAACCTAATTGTATTCTGTATTCTGTTTTCCTCAAGATAAATAAACTACTCTCCTTTGCCCATGGACGTAGCCAACACATCGTTGGTGAACCACGTAATTCTGTGTTCTTTTCTTACATTCGTTACAACAGAAGTGGTAGAAGATCTTGCCCCGCTGTATCATTTAGCCTTCAAATGGTACAGTCTACCTTGGCTACGATGCACTTGTTTTTGAAGTTTGAGCTCTATAATAAAAATTACAGGCCACACGTTCATTGTCCCTGTGAATAGTTAGCAAGATATCATATGCATCAATTTGTAACCAACTCTATTGTCTTTAATTTTAGCTAACTTATATATTCATGAGCCAATTAAAAGGATATTCCACGCAACAGGATAAAGGACAAAACATTACATATATATATATATATATATATATGATACATTATATGGGATATTCGTGTGATACATATGATAAGGATATTCCACGCAACGTACAGGTAATTACATAAAGGACAAACATTACTACTAAAAGGATAGTCACGTATCATATGGGGCTAGCTAGATTCTTTTATGAATTCCATCATATAGTGGTATGTATAATACATCGTATTGATTCCTATATTCCTGACCAACATGAACAACTATGTACTAACATATGTATATCTGCCTTTCCCGAACTTTTGTTTACCGATCTCAACAAATTAAACTTGTGTGTATATATATATATACTGTACGTGTATATATATATATATATATGTATCAAAGTGCTGCATGAACACCATTGTGGTTCATGACTTGTGTTTTTCACTACCTTATATTTACGAATTTTTCGATCAGCTTTTCTTTTTTGTTAGTCAGCAGTAAAAGAGTTTTCTTTAAGATATACGTACGTACGATTTTTCCACGAGCAAGCTTCAGATGACATTAGCCTTGGTGGAGAAGACGGGCCTGCATACTCAACTGATCGACTTACATTACGTACTGTATCACCATTCAAAAAAACTACACACTCCAACTTCCTAATTTTTTTTTAGAAAGAACAAAAAATTACTAATCTACTTATTAGATAAATTTCTTATACACGTAGAAAATGTGTTTGCATTCAAGCTAAGTGTTTTTATTTATTTGTTGTAATTAATTACAGCAACCATAAAGCTTCTTCGATCTTATTTAATTTGTTTACAGTTCTTCTATAACTAAAACTTGTACCAGCTATATATAGCTCATCAGAAACATACGCAGCGCTGTCTTGTGTTGTCGATCTTACATCGATCAGGCATAGTTTACACATTTAAAACATGCATCTAGATTTCAAAACATTTAGAGGCCGTCTCAAAACAAGAGATCGGCTTTTTCGATTTAGTTGCATTAATAGTAATGTTTGTCCTTTATGTAATCAGGTGGAAGAGACTATATCTTTTTTGCAATTGCCCCTCAACTGATCAAAAGTTTGGAACCTTCCTGATTGCAACGATATTATTGATGCAAATGACTTGATTGAAAGACTTAATGATCGATATTTTTATCATTGAAGAAGACTCGTTCCTAGTCATTAATTGTGTGGCTACAAATCTCAGAATTCCCTACAGGCTCATTCGTTTTATCAACGACATCAAGCTAGAACCTTGCTACTAGTTTTGAAGCAATCTCTTTCAACCACATTCTTCGAGAGGCCAACTTCATTGCAAATGCCTTAGCTTGCTTGGGACACGTACAGTTCTCCGTCCATGCTCTCGATCATGGGAGATTGGCTTGCCTCCTAGTGTTGCTGCTGCTGTTAATTTCGGCATCTTTGACACTGGGTGCCACAGAGGTTCTTCTTTATAGTTTGTTTTAGTCCATTCTGTATATATATATATATATATATATATATATATATATATATATATATATAAAGGGCCATTCAATGACTCAAACTGATATAATGATCAGGTAAGTATGTGAGTGCATAAATAATTAACGAGTGTATAAACTTACTTTGATATAGCTCCTTCGATCATGGTAATTAAAGTCTTTTCGGAATCAGATTAGTATAATCTTGAAGAAGCTTAATATTCTTGAGGTTACTGCTAATGCTATCTGGTACCTTCTCCTTGAAAGACCATCAATGTATTTCATAGAAATAAACTAAAAGGTCTTCAATTTGATTGATTTTTTACTGATCGAGCTAATCTTCGTAAAACCGGTAGACAACTTGAATATATGGTTGGTTTATAAGGGTAATTAAAATCAATCGCAAAAGAGTGTGATATGCGCGCTGATCATTTACTATGCAACTCATACCAATTATAGAGTTCTTCATTTATTGCCAACTTACCAACCCTAAACGCAGCGCCATCCATCATCATATATTATTATTCCAAAATGGACCACGACCTGGGTTGCTTTGCTACTACTGTTACTACTTGGTTGCAAAGCTGAGACAGCGAAGTACCTTGCATATTCTATGAGGGAGGCAAAAGGATATGTCATGCATGTTGCGGATAACACATATCATGTATAGATTCTTTTATTCCATTTCCATTTCTATTAGAAGAAGGAATAGTGCTACTAGCTTGTCATTCTCCACAAATCCACTTACACTATTAAGGCATGATATGATCATATACTATGGATTCCTATATTCTTTTCAATGACCAACATGAACAAATGGTGATCGGGGCGAGCGGTGGCTGGCTTGTCGGATCAGCCACACAGATCGGGTCTTGATCGGATCTTGCTATTTTTGTTTCTTTATTGGTGGACGGCTGGCGGCGGTAATCGAGCGAGAGAGGTCCGGTCAAGCTTTGAGGTTTTGAACATGTTATGGTGATGCAGTGGGGGGGGCCGGCCTCTAGACTCGGTGGTGGAAGATGGACGCACAATGTATTGGATGCTTAGAGTAATTGGGCTTACTCAGCCGAGATGTCGCTTAAATCATTAGTCTTGATTTATGTCAGTGTTTACTGGTTGTCAACATGGGGATGAAACGCTTTTGCACATAGTCTGACTGTATATGGGCACGGTGTTAAAAAAGGTGGTTCAACTCGTTTTATTGTTGGTGACGAGGAAAGATTGTTACTCTCAGGGTATTGTAACTCTATATGAGCGTATTGGTTAGTTTAGGGTTGGGTTTTCTAGGCTCATGTATGTTGTTTCTAATGACAATCCTGTTACTAGCATTGGTTCTGGTAGTAGGGACGAGTGTGAAGATATTACATCCACTACCAAATGTTCCCTTATGGTGTAATTTTCTATTATTGAATAATAATTTCTTCTTCTAAAACAATAAATAAAATCATTAGTAGTAGCAACACTTAAAAAATACAGATTTGTTGATTGGCAGAACTTCTTACTTGGCATTAGAAAAATGTGTTATTTTGAAAGACCAAGCATCAAAGAGAGACTTGATCAAGTGTGAACATGATTGTTCTTAATTACTTCTTAGTCTTAAACTTTTATTTGGTCTTGTTTTATTGATAACTAAGGAAAATGATTTGGAGGCCTCATTGAGGCTTAAAATTTGTGGCATCAATCCTAAGTGGCATGTTATGTCACCTACACATATCACCAATTAGAAAAAATTATGTTATCTCATTCTTAATTCAAAGGACAATCTTGTCCCTCTTAATCTAACTGCTCTAGATTATTTTTTGTTTTTCTTCTATAAAAAAAAAAAATTATAGTTGTTTTTTTTTTGTTTCTTTTTCTTTTTCTATCACGAGAATCCTTAGATTTAAACTCTAAGAATACTTTTCTTTTTAGAATGGAACACTAAAAATATTTTAAAAAATTAATATTTTAAAAATATACTTGTTCGAAAATGTGTGCTCATATGAACATCGATATATATATATATATATATATATATATATATATATATATATATATATATATAATTTAGTTTAAGAAATAAAATTTCGTTCTATATTTAGAGAAAAATATTCGTTGTAACAAAAAAAAAATTAGTCCAAGAAATAGATCGATATGTGTATATCAGTATATATAATCCGTCCAAAAGAAATTCGATAGAGATTTTTCAATTTTTAAATGTTATTTGAATTTCGATATGTGGTATATACAAAAAAAAGTCAGAATTAAATTAAGTTTGGCAAAGATGGAACATGTAAGAAAATTTGATACATAAAAAAAGTCAAAGAATTAATTTAAGTTTGGCAAAGATGGAAAATGTAAGAAAACTTGATACATCAAAAAAGTTAAAGAATTAAATTACATTTGGTAAAGATGGAAAATATATATTGAATTCGTAAATTGTAACCTATAAATCAATTTAAGCTAGAACTAAGATCATCAGCTCATATTTGTCTTCTCATATTGTCTCATAAATAAATATATCCATCTAATTGTAATCATGTGGACATGCTTTTCTCTGCATTTAAACCATGTAAACCTACACCAATGTAAGGAAATCTGACAATAAAATTAAGATTAGATGACTCATATGCAGCATGAGGCAATATGAGGAGACAAATATGAGCAGAGGATCTAAATCCTTTAATATAGTTTATGTAAGTTAACTAAATCATCTCGATGAAAAAATTTTGGTATGAATATTGCCTAATTTGGTATGATTATTAACTAAAATAATTATTAATAAATAAATTAAATTTGGTATATACGCATTTCCTAATTAAGAGGATAAGATTGTCATTTTATTTAAAAATGACATGGCATGAATTTTTCAAATGTACCTAAATAACATGATACGCCACATAACATTGAGACCATAAATTTTAGGCCTCATTGAGGCCCTATATCAGTACCCTGATAACTAAATCCTTTGACTTCCCTGTTTCGTTTCTCACGCACCAAATCACCACCTATATATATCTCTTCTAAAAAAAAAAGGGCTTAATCGCCAGTTATATAAAAAGGGTTCGCACATCGGTGTTAATTAGCTATCTTAAAGTTTTATTTCTTGTAATCTACTATTCTAACTTTTCATAACTTGCCAGACTTTTCTTTCCCGATTCGAACAAAACTTGTGTATGTATGTCTGTATGTATGTATCAAAGTGCTTCAACTTGGTGAAACACTCATCTTTGTGATCCAGTTTCGATTATACAAACTTTTCTAACGATGTACTTGTAAGATCAAATGACGCGTACACAAACTTGAACCTATAATATGTGCACGTCCGGCTAAGATTGAACCGAGCAAATTAGAAAGCGAGGATACCCCATTCAAGAAAACGAATGCATAACAAGCATGCATGCATAATGAGTCAGATTAGCATTTCTGGAAATTCCAGTTCTGCATAATAAGATTCAAGTCATTCAACACCCATAGCTCACTAATTCTCCAAGAAAAGGACAGCTACCTTATAAAAGGAAGCAAGAACCGTTAAAGATGATGGGATAGCCTTAACAATTCCGATTCCTACCACATGAGCTGCGAGGGAGAATATAAATAAATTATCAGTTATATTATATGCTCACCACCTCAGATAATTGCCAGCATCACCAAGCACATTCCCTCGACTTTTTTCCCCTATATATATAGGCACTCCCTCAAAGGAACTATTTCAATTGTGTATTGAAGCTAGTTCTTATAGTCATTCTAGTTTAATTTGAAGGTAGTCCATCTATTTTAACATTTATTATTATTATGATGATGCAGTAATAATGTGTGTATATGATGCTTTTCACTTCAGGTACCTTGAAGATGGATGTTGCTGGGAATTCTAGTGTTGCCAAATATGACTGCTTGCTTTTTGGTATGATCCAGATTAAGACAATGCATATATCCAACTTCATTCCAAGAGGAATTAGTATTAAGCATGTTTTGTCTATATATACTGAAATTCCTCTTTGAGTTTCTGGCGAACTGTGAAAATTGATGAATCCTTCAAGCGTTTTGATGATCGATTTCCCAACATGTTTCTTACAGATTTGGATGATACTCTGTACCCCATGAGCTCCGGTCTCAACTCGGCCTGCAGGAAGAACATTGAAGGTATGATCAAATAATCAGGATCGATTACGATATGCTGTTGGTTAATTTACTGCGATCAGTTTATGACTATTACAGTTGCTATTAGCCTATTGCTAAGCTAGGTTGAAATGTTTCTGAATGTAGAGTACATGCTGCAACACTTGGATATCGAAGAAAGTGAGGTACCGAGGATCTGCCTGGAGTTGTACAGAGAATATGGGACAACCATGGCCGGTCTAAAGGTAAACTTCAACAGATATATAAAGTTTAAAACTTGTGCTTACTTGATGCGAGTTCATTCCTCTGTCAACCTTGCTTTCTGATATAAACTTTTGATCCATTCACCCATATAGGCTCTTCGTCATGAGTTTGATGATGATGAGTTTCATGCATATGTCCATGGAAGACTACCCTATGATGCATTGAAGCCCGACTTTGTGCTAAGAAACCTTCTCCTATCTATGCCACAGAGAAAAATAGTAAGTCAACAGACGATCTTATTTTTATATTATTTCCTATAAATGTTAGTATAGAGGAAATACCTGCATCTTGCGCATAGTTTATCGGAAGTAGAAGAACTGATCTCGTTTCTGCTACTGTTTTCAGATCTTCACCAACGCTGACAAAGCACATGCAGCTCAAGTTCTCAGCAGGTTGTGCTTGGAAGATTGTTTTGAAGGCATCATATGCTTTGAAACTCTTAACCCTCCTCGTCTTCAACTGGTTGATTTCATTACCGCACCAGGTGAAGATGTTGTAGAGCTTACATCAGAGGCTACTGCCACGGATTTCACTGGAAATAATTTGAGTCCCAAGTCACCAATTCTTTGCAAACCCTCTGTTGAAGCAATTGAAGCTGCAATTCGTATTGCAAATGTTGACCCACAAAAAACTGTAAGAAATATGTACAATCTTTGCAGTTTCATTTTTCTTCTCCATCACCAAAATTAATTTCTCAATTTGGTTTTTCTTTAACATTATGGAATTTCGTAACCGAGGTTTTCTTTTCGTCTTCTGTTCTCAGCTTTTCTTCGATGATAGTGCGCGAAATATAGCAAGTGGGAAGGCAGCAAGTCTTCATACAGTTATTGTAAGAGCTCTGCACTTAAACAAACTAATACAAATAAATGAACCATTTTAAAGGAAAAATATGGCATGTCAAAGATGAAATATAAACCTGAATTCTTCATGTTTCTCTTCACTACTGTCATGGAAATGAAACAAAGCTGATGTCAGTGGGATTACTCATGGCAGGTTGGGAGTTCAGAGCTGGTGCCTGGTGCAGATCATGTGCTGCGTAGCATACATAACATCAGAGAAGCAATACCTGAGATATGGGAAGGAGAAGAAGGGCAACAACTGGAGAAATTTATCCAGTCTACTGCAGTTGAAACAGTGGTCCTTGCATAGGATCTCACTGTTTCAGTCACCTTTGTCCTGCAGATTTCAGAAAATGACGTCTCTGGCAGTACCAAGCATGTAATGAAGTGAATTAACGAACAAGAATCGCCTTCTACTTATTATATACTTTGTAACACAATAGCATATAACACAAAATAATTGTCTCCATGTACTTCTCTTTCAAAATTGGACCAAATAAAAATAAGTATGTCTGACACAAGGAAGCCCATACATAAGTACATTATGCATCTTCTCTAGCTCATATATTGCCATTTTAAAATTCTCAGCAAAAACGAACAACCTTTCAGATGCAATGCTGGTAAAGAGTTCATTGCCTTAGAAAGTGTCACAAAATCGTCAACTATTACATCCTACAAGAACTGTTGAATGAACAAACTGGAAAACTGTATTCCACAGTTGAACTTGGGAAGAATAAACAGATGAGTTATCCATCGATAACCAACTCTCCACAGTTTACAATTCTGCATGGCAAGCGAGGGACATCTGACCTACTTGTCTCTTGGGATTCAAGTTTCCGCACAACATCCATTCCCTCAATAACGTGTCCGAACACAACGTGACGATCATCCAACCATGGAGTCTACATGATGCACATTACAAAAATCAATTCACAATGATCTAAGACAATCAAATAACTACATAGCTGAACATTACATACTATTACACTGTATTAACAACAAACAAACAATATCTCTACCAAGTTAAGTTACTGCTTGATGGAAATATAAACAAACAAGGCTTATCAACAAGAGATACAACCAATTGAGCAGTTGCACCTTTTCAATTATATAGTAATAAAATAGTTTTCTCAGTTCTTAAACTCACAACATAACTGGGAGTCGAAGAAAAAAGTTGAAAATATTCAACCATCTGAAGACAAAACATGTAATCAAATAAGTGATGCAGCAACCATATCTCACCTTTACTGTGCAGATAAAAAACTGACTCCCATTAGTGCTGGGGCCTGCATTAGCCATACTCAATACACCTGGTCCAACATGCTTCACTGCAAACAACACATACAAGCAAAACCGACTTGAGACACTCACATATCTGATATAAACTTCAAATCCAAATTAAAAATAATAGCAACAGGCTCTGACAAGTACATACAAGCAAAGCTCTCATCTTCAAATTTGGAGCCATAGATACTGATCCCTCCAGTTCCCTGAAGCCAATAAAACAATTAACTTAATTTCATTTAAGTAAGCAAAACCAACTAGCTATTGACCAAAAGAAGAAGAATTCACAAACGAAGAGGAAACTCACATCTCCTTCAGTGAAATCCCCTCCTTGGATCATAAAATCCTTAATAATGCGGTGGAAAGAGCATCCCTTATAACCATATCCTTTCTCCCCTGCAAACAATCCATAACAGCAAAACACAATCAATCTCAACACATAGCAAATGACCACAAGAAGAGCACCAATCAATGCAACAACCCGAACAAAAATATCGAAAAGAATTGTTTGCTTGCCAGTGCACAGGGCTCGGAAATTCTCTGCTGTCTTGGGAACAACCTCACCAAAAAGACCAATCACAACGCGCCCTACAGCTTCACCACCAATGTCAATATCAAAGAAGCACTTTGTTGTGACTTTGGCTTGCAGCTTCTCCTTTACCTCCTAATACCATTACACCACAATAATGAAAATGAACAATAAATCAAAGTGTGAAACAATCTATTTCATTCAAAAACCATTTCTATTACGAAAGTGCACACTCACATTTGCGATAGAGTTGAAGCACACCATTGTTTTGGGCTTCACAGAAACCGATGCAAAGCGAGGCCCGCGTTTGCATGACACACTAGTCTGCAACCTCCCACCAAAGAAAGCTTTGGGATTCACACGAGCACAAGGAGCAAGAATGCTCTTTTGGGTTTGGGTTTGGGTTTGAAGAAATTGCACCGACATTGAAGAACACGCAGCTGCAGCAGACGCCATTCTCTTCTCTCTTATCTCTCGCTCTTACTCTTGGTTTTAAAAAAGCAGGAGAGAAAACAAAATTGGTAAGTGGGCCGGGTCGGGTTCGGAGGTCCACCAATCCAAACCCAATAAAAGAGGTTTTGTGCTCCCTCTCTCTCTGTGAGATAAGAATAGCAGTATGTCCTTGAAATCAGTTTGCTTCTCTCTTTGGCTCCCTACACCTCCTTCTCCGACCACCGCCTCTCCAGTCTCTTCCTTCCCTATCAGAAATCCAAACTACTGCTCCGTCCACACTTCAAGCTCTTCTTCAAGGACACAGCTTCAGCATTTCTCGAGCAAGCTCGACTCTACGTCCTTGGATGACGATGATTACAATGAGGATTCAGAACCAGAGCAATCGGATGAGGATATAGTTGTAGATGTGGATATAGAGTTGGAGATAGAGAAGACGGGGCGGAACTGCCGGAGAATTCGATCAAAAATTGGAATAGAGGCGCCGCTCGCCACCGTCTGGAATCTGTTGACGGATTACGAGAGGCTGGCCGATTTCATCCCCGGACTCGCCGTCTGCCAGTTGCTCGACAAGTCGGAAAACTATGCTCGGCTTTTTCAGGTGCTGTGTTTATTACAGTAGTAGTTGTTGATTTGGTATTGGAAATTTTAATAAAGATCGGTTTGAATGCAAACAGATTGGAGAGCAGGACTTGGCATTTGGGGTGAAATTCAATGCGAAAGGAGTGGTGGATTGTTATGAGAATGGTCTGGAGAGGATTGATAATGATTCCGGGGGTGTGACTCTGAAGCGTGACATTGAGTTTAACATGGTTGAAGGTGACTTTGAAATATTTCGAGGAAAATGGTCTCTCCAACAGGTACCCATCACTTCACCTCATGCTTGCCAACTCTAAATTTCATTTATGTCTTGCTCTATTATATCTTGAGAGATCATCTCAAATCAAGGCTATACTTTTCTCCTCCTTGCCAATTGTAGCAACGTTGTTGGTGACTTAGGGTCCAAGTAACATGTATAGGGCAGTTGTTTCACCAAAAAATTGGACAGAATTACTGGAAATGTGACTACAAATAGGTAAACTGTCGGAAGTATGAGATTTCAGTATGCAACTTATCGGAAGTGACCAACATGATTAGCTGATTAGGGGCAATTCAGCTGTTTGCCTAAAAATTATATCAACTCTGAGTGCAACGCAATTAGTGATAAATTATATGGGTTGACCAGATTCTTTATGGACTGCAATCTTTGGAGATGCTCTTACAGTGTTGAAATCATTGCTCTTGCAGCTCAACAGTACTTGTGGGGAAATAGCATGTGATCCCTTGGTAGACCAGAAAATGCAAACAACTACTACTACTCTTTCATACTTAGTTGATGTAAAGCCGAAGATGTTGTTGCCAGTTCGGCTGGTTGAGGGTAGGCTCTGCAAGGAGATAAAGACAAACCTAGCTTGCATACGGGAAGAAGCACTGAAAATGACTCGTGAAACTCTTCTTACTCGTTAATGATGCACACGCTGCATCTGGGTTACAATAGTAAATATGCACCTTAATACTGGAAAGTTTGGAATGTGGTTTCTTGTAATCTTTCTCCGATTGTGTTCCACTTGTACAGTCTCCTATTTCGGATGATTATATGGTGACTGAAAATGACAGGACCCGAACCAGATTTCACCCTGAAACCCGGATAAGATCCTGCGGGGACTACCTTAAGATTAACTCTATCGATAAATTGATAAGCCAATCTTAAAATAGACAACCCTAAAATCTGCAACAAATAAAACACTTCTAAATTCCAGTTCTAAACGAAACACCTGGAGCCACCTACTCCCCAAATCACAACAACCGCCACAATAAACTCAAAATCAAACTCAATTTACTCACAAGTAATCAGAGCAATCTAAAACAATGAACTGAAATTACAAATAGAAATAAAACAAGAAATTATAATAAATAGGGATCACGGATCCCACCTAGCGGAAGCAACAAGGATGACAGCTATGCTTCGACTCCGAGTACTCTTGACCTCTGACTATTACTCTGCACACTGGGCGATTTAAATCGAAGGGCCCAGGGAAAAGTAATTTAAAAACGTTAGAGTGAGTGGATACAAATAATATAATTTAATATACTACTTTAAATGAAAGTATTATATTACTTTCCCAGAGTTTTAGAAATAAAACCACAGTGCATGCATTATAAATAAAACGTCCCACGTTTTGAAAAACAGTCATATTTAAAAATCATCAGCCCCGCTGATATAAAATTAAATAAATAAATAATTATTCTTTTTATATGTATTCAAAAACAATATACTTTTGAAAACCATTTGTGATGTTTCTCGACCAATCCCATTGGTCGCATAAAAACCCCAGCCCCGCTGGTTCGGGAATTTATTAAATAACAGAAAGTCTCATAGAGAAAATATTCCCGAAACCCAAATGATATAATATCCTGACCAATCCCATTGGTCATATCATATAATAAAATAGGGGAACGTCATACCACCATTTAATAGTAGCCTCCAAAACTAAGGGTCAGAGCCTCCAAGACTCTCTATAGCGTCCCACGCTAAACCTCTACACCACACTCCGTCGACCACCGAGCGTGAATCTGACCTATATGGTCAAGTCGTCACCTCGCGTGGGATGAGGTTAATAAGCTAGCTAACATCAATATATATCTGGACCCTGATATGGTGAAAATCCGAAAACAAAACCGAAAATTACGTATCCATTTATATATCATAAATCCGTACGGTCCTCGACCGTACCCCTGAGGCTCATATATATATAATCACATAAACTCGTAGCCTCAAAAGAATATATATATATATATACATCCGACATGTCCCACATGTCATAAAATAAATATCGAAAATAATATATAACTTCGACATCTCACATGTCGAAAATCACAAATAATGAAATGTTAAACTCCCCGGAAATCTCATTTCCAGTCGTACAAATATAAAATACAATAAAACGATTAAGTATGATTTATCGAATCCAACTATTTCCGGAAATCTCATTTCTGGTCATTTCATTTAAATACCATTAAAACTTTTCAGTACGATCAATTATGAACAATTAAAGCATATTATTTCCGGAAACCTCGTTTCCGGATAAAATCACGTACTACTAAAATCGTAGTAAAAATATAACCCCAAAACATATTTCTTTAAATATCATATCATTTAATTATTTAAATTATCATCCTTCTCAAATCATTTATTTGAAATAAACTTCATTTCATTAAAACAATTATGCATGTATTTATTTAAAATAAAAATCCACTCACCGTACTGTCGAACGTGTCGATACCGCGCTCTCGTCCCGTCGAAACTTCTCGACCTGAAACAGGGACGAAATTCTAAATATTACGAAACTCGGAATTTAATTATAATCGATAAATCTACAGACGTCCTCACTCGTCCGAAACTTCCAATTTTTCCTTTTTCACTTACCGGTATAGGAATTTCGCCTCAATACCGAATAATCTAGGTCCGAAATTACTCAGGACACCCACTCCGTGTCCGATTAATTCTTTTCCCAGTTATTCCGTCGAAAAACTCTTTTAATCAGCTTTTAACCTTTTTACGGTAAGTCAACAGTAAAAACTACTAGTCAAACAGTAATTATTCCAGGTCAAACAGTAATTCTGAAAGTCAAACAGTAAATGGTTAAAATCCAATTACTATTTACTGTTTACTATTTACTTTTACTGTTTATCTTTTTACTTTTCACCTTTTACCATTTTACTTTTACATTTTTACTGTTTTACTATTTACCGGTTACTGTTCATCATCCCCTACCTCTCGCCGCCAGAACAGCGCCGCCGGAGCGCCGTCATCGCCGCCGGCAGCTCCGCCACCGGAGGTCAAAAACACCTCCAATCGAAGCCAATTTCACCCAACATCAACACCACCACCTCAGAACCTCATCCCCGCCGTCTCCTCCGCCAAAAACAGCCCCAGCCGCCGTATACGGCGGCCGGCACGGCGGCAGATTCCCTCCAAGTTCAAAACTACCAAAAATTCGGCCAATCCAACATCAAACCACCCTTAATCCACTCCGAACAACATTCTAAACATTAATTCGACATCTAATTACCACACAAACATCCAATTCACAAACTTCACCAAAAATCATAAAACCCTAAAAAATTTCAAATTCCAATTCCTCCTTACCTGGTGCAATTCGGTCCAATTCCCTCCATGGAATGATTGCACGGATCAAGGTCTTCGATTCCCGACCGGAATCGAGACGAACGGCGACCGGAGGAGGGCGATTCCGGTTCGACACAGTCGAACCCATTCGGGCGTCGCACCCCCGAACCGCGGCGTGAAACGCCGCGCCGCTGCCACCGACGCGACGAGCAAGCCGAGCCGGTCCGAACGTGACCGGTGCGCCGGCCTAGTTCGGCCGGACGGCGGGGATTCGGCCGGAGTCGGGCGGAGTCGGGGGAAAGGAGAGAGAAAGAGAAGGAGAGAAGAAAAAGAAAAAAAGAAAGAAAGAAAGAAAAGAAAATTGCCATTTCGGGAAAATTCCGTGCTATTTATACTCGTCCAAATTCGGACAATTCCCGATTTTACATCACAACTTTTTCGTACAAACTCCAAATTGGGCGTGCTACGTGTCCACGAACTCGTTTCCACGTCCTCTACCTTATCATGAAACAAAAACCTTGGTCGGGTCAACTTATTTAAAAGTCAACATTTAGAACTTCCGATTCGTAAAAACAATTCCCGAGGAGTAAAAGTAGAAATAAACCAGTTAAAAAGGTAATTCGAGGTTCGGGTCGTATCAATTCTCCCCTCCTTATAAAAATTTCGTCCTCGAAATTTATGTACTCGTCAAAACTTAGGATGGGGTATCGACATCTCACTACTCCTCCAGTTTCTCAAGTAGTAGCTATTTACCTCATACAATTTAGTCCTCCTGGTCCAGACTTTCCAACTGGCTGCTCTTGGACATTCAAATCTTTCTTCGGGTGATAGGTTAAATTTCTGAGATATGCGAAAGATCGACAATTACTCATAGAGTATAGACACATGGAGAAACAACATCATGTATCTTGGATAACTTCGAAAGTAGCTTTAACCGATAAGCTACCGGACCAATCCGCTCCGTAATCTCATGAAGGCCGATAAATCTTGAGGCTCAGGATCTCGCCTCTATTATCCGTAGAACTTTGAGTTACTCATCTCAGATACCCCTGAATTGCATTTCACAAAGCTCAACATATTCTTTAGGATCTTAACAGATCTCTCTGTCCATTCACCAATCCAGGTGTGCAAGACGATGCTGAATATCATCGAGTTTCCAAAGCTGCGTGCAACTCCTTTTAGGTCCATACAATAAATCACGATTCTCAATCAAATTTCATGGACTTAGGCATCATAGAGTCTAACAGTCTCTATCACCCACATCTCATCATGTCGACTTTGGGTGCGGAATATGCCATATACTAATCACAATAGTAATATCTAATCCCACTCTGACACAGGCAAACGTCGCTAAGAATCCCAAAGTTCTACCTCTCACGTTTTACCTGTTGTCACAACAATCAATAACGTCGCATCACTCGAACTAGAGAAAATATACATGTGAGCTATTCAATGCTTTATCTATCATATGCTCTCAGGACGAGCCCTCAACTTGTGCTTCCCGCACTAAAATGATCAGGACTGATTCCAAAATAAACTGACTTATCAAAGTCCAATCTCGTCCATAATAAAGCAACTCTCATAACTCACAACTCACAAAAGAGTGGGACCTGAATCATCGTCAAATGTGACAACCAACAGAGACTTCCAACTAGATACATTAGCTATCACCAATACCCATATCCGATATGACATCAAAGAAATTCTTCTGATGTCAAAATATGTTTTCATAACCAACGACTAACACCAGAACTGTTAAATCAATCATTAACAAAAACAGCATTCCACGTAAATTGAATTTCCGAATATTATCTTAAACTCGAGAGAAAATATCTCAAATACCAAACGACTCGCTGAATTCACAAAATAAACCTCACAACTTGAATTTGCTCGAGCCAACACAAATCCAATATCCTCTACTAACTCACATCAAAGAAAGGATATTCTCGAGAAATAACATTCTCAAAACCTCAATTAAACTATAGAGGTTCCAGTCAATATCTCGTCCCACGAGAGCTGACATGAGAATAACTCAAATCAATGATCTATCCCGATGAAAACACCAACACGCATTACAAAAATAATGACTTCTCAAGTCATCTCCGGATCAGTAAGTGGTCCCACCACACTACGATCCCAAAAGAAATTCTCCCACTAATGAAACGTCGTTCAACTAATAATAATACGCACTATTAACGTCACAACATTCCTTACACAAGCCTTGACTCGAAACACTTCCTGAGTCAACAAGGAAACACATTTCCCATAAGGCTATACTATAAATGACAGATAAAACGTCTCGAACAAATCACCTGGCCTTGGCATGCAAAACCAATACAAAAGAAATACTAGTGACTGATCTTATCGTTCTCAAGATGCACTTTACTTAATGAAGTCACTTGATTTATTAGCGTCCTCTGATTGAGTCCCACCATTCAATACTTATCCCATGCTACATTCAATGACTTCAATATCGCTGACCCCTTGGCGTCGAAATCTCTATATCCACAATCGTCAGAGTCCAGGTTGCAACTATCCACATGACTCATACACTTGTCGAAATAGGAACAAAGCCGATATCTTTACTTGACAAGTGTTCCGTGACTAATTAAATAGTCAACGTCAATATTCGTCGTCAACCAGATAAATGTTTGAAAATCAAACCATATCGCTACGAGGGTAGCAGATAGAATTCTGACTCAACTATGAGAAATGGCTAAAATAGCTCTGGAGTTCGAAAAATACTCCCTGGAAGTCACCGTTGGATTTCAATCCAACCACCATAGATAAACATGTGACTTCAATACAAACTAGTAGCCATTCACGGATCTTGAATCAGGATTACGGATCAAAAGTTATGATCCGTCGAAGTTTCAAAGCAATTCCTCGACTAAGAAACACAAAAGAACGAAAGCAGTGGCCGATCAAATATAACTACAATTATTTATATGATAACCAGTCGAGGAAAGGTCACTTGTCAACTCTGGTGCAACTACCAGAATCTTCTCATCCGAATTACCAAGCTAACCCTGCAATGGTCAAACGGATCCCCGATATCGGTATTCCAGATATCATCTCCAGCTGCTCACGTGGTAAAGCCATGCCACCGAGCTCAAGCCATACATCCGCGTAACAAGGTGATTCCGAAGCCACAACGACTATATCTCCAAATTTACACCGCATGGTATCACCAAGAATCGCCAACTCCCAATCATCACTGACCTCCCAAAGTTATCATGACCACATCTTCAAATTTCTTTCCCCTCAAAAACCACATATTTCGAGGAAATTATCTCCCATATTAGTAGCTATATCAATTTCTAATTCTTTCTTTATCAAATATCCCGACCAAAGTCGCTAAGAATTTGAATTACTTATAACTCTCACAATCTCTATATGGCTCTCCATTCCTTCATAACCAATATGTCCAAAATCAAGATAAGACGGTTATGTGTACTACACATGTACACTGTCACTTAAACGTCCACATATTCACTTTCTCCACATACGCCAAATCCATTGATCAATCCACAAAATATAGCCGAAGAGTGACTCTCACACAAACCCAAAACAATCTAAAATAACATTCAGAATGTTACATATTCAATTTCCCACTCATTACAGCAAAGTCGCAACGTCGCCAATCATCTCACTCTGGCCATATCAACATTTCCAAAACCGATCACTTAAATAGGCTGCTCAAGAACTAGGGCCAATTCCCCGTACACACGTGAATAAGAGACCAAGGTCCCAATGTGTAGCCTTCTCAGGAATAACATCTTCCTATCTCAAAAGAAATAGGGCCGAAACATCCGAGTTCCCAACTCGTAACCTGACGGTAAAACTGCTGATAAGCGTCAATACACAACTGAATAGGTATAACCCACATACTTATTACGTACACAAGGATAACGTCCTAAGAGGTCGATGTACTCGAGGCATAGTCTAAAAGATATAAATCGATACCTGGAATGTATTTTATATACTTAATAATGACATTAGGACCAAAGAACATACGATGGTTATCCGCTGCAGTCGGACCATCAGTCGGTGGTACTAAGCATTACTAAGCATCTAAAATAACAAAATAGAATAGTACTCTACAGAGTACATAGACTCCAAGAAATTTGGCTCACACAATACCAAGGAATCTGGCTCACAACATAATGAACACACTAGCATTGACGAGCGTGATGGAAATCCGCCGCGGTCGGACCCTCACTCAAAGAATGCTAGGTGTCGTCAAATAGAGAAGACAACATGACACAAGAGAATGAAAGGACATAATGCTCTGATACCAAACTGACAGGACCCGAACCAGATTTCACCCTGAAACCCGGATAAGATCCTGTGGGGACTACCTTAAGATTAACTCTATCGATAAATCGATAAGCCAATCATAAGATAGACAACCCTAAAACCTACAACAAATAAAACACTTCTAAATTCCAGTTCCAAACAAAACACCTGGAGCCACCTGCTCCCCAAATCACAACAACCGCCACAATAAACTCAAAATCAAACTCAATTTACTCACAAGTAATCAGAGCAATCTAAAACAATGAACTGGAATTACAAATAGAAATAAAATAAGAAATTATAATAAATAGGGATCACGGATCCCACCTAGCGGAAGCAACAAGGATGACAGCTATGCCTCGACTCCGAGTACTCTTGACCTCTGACTATTACTCTGCACACTGGGCGATTTAAATCGAAGGGCCCAGGAGAAAGTAATTTAAAAACGTTAGAGTGAGTGGATAAAAATAATATGATTTAATATAGTACTTTAAATGAAAGTATTATATTACTTTCCCAGAGTTTTAGAAATAAAACCACAGTGCATGCATTATAAATAAAACGTCCCACGTTTTGAAAAAAAATCATATTTAAAAATCATCAGCCCCGCTGATATAAAATTAAATAAATAAATAATTATTCTTTTTATATGTATTCAAAAACAATATACTTTTGAAAACCATTTGTGATGTTTCTCGACCAATCCCATTGGTCGCATAAAAACCCCAGCCCCGCTGGTTCGGGAATTTATTAAATAACAGAAAGTCTCATAGAGAAAATATTCCCGAAACCCAAATGATATAATATCCTGACCAATCCCATTGGTCATATCATATAATAAAATAGGGGAACGTCATTACCACCATTTAAGAGCACCCGCACCGGCGAGCAACCGGGCGAGCAAGAGTACGAGCAGCTGGTAGGGCCGGCCAAGGTGCTCGAGCAAGACGGAAAACAGCACGCACCGGGGTCGAAAACGGTCGGCAACTACTCGAGCAGTCAACGAGTCAAAGTGCTCGAGCGAAGGCTCGAGCAAAACTTGCTCCGATGCTTGCTCGAGCAGCTGGTGGGGCCGGGCTTCTGTTTGTTTGGCTTTTCGGACGTTGGAGAGACACAACAGCTCGTGGACGGCACGTTCGAGCACTAGCACGAACCGGAGGTGAAGCCGAGCGCCGCACTCGACGGTGGCCGTGGCTCCCGAGATTTGCCGCACCTCCCACATCAAGAAAATGCGCCTGAGACCGGTCCCAAATGAAAGAGCACTTTGAGCCCATCATTTTGGTGGGTGGCACGTCGGCTGGAGTGGCCGGACGGTGGCGAACGGAAGCCGGGAAGCATCGGGTCGAAAACGGCGGGAAATTTTGATGAAGACGATGAACAGTGGCTGTTTTAAAAACAGCCACTGAGAAGCCGACACGTGGCAGGGCTGACCGGTCAAAAAAAAAACGGGCAAATCAATCTGGGCCTTCCATTTCAATCTGAAATTTTGATCCAACGGTCAGAATTCAAAGACAACGGCTACAATTTGATCAGAACGGAAATATTCCCAAAAAATAGTAAAAAAATCCCAAAAATTTCGAAACTCTCAAAAAAAATTTCCTATAAATACTACCTCAATTTTTAATCAACTCACACCAATTTGTGCACAACAAATTTCACATCTTCCTCCATCTCCTCTCTCATTTCGTTTAGCATTTTTTCTCAAAACAATGGGTTCCCATTGTCTTCCTTCCGAAGATTTACAAATGTGCATCTCTTTTGTCCGTCATAGCGTTGATGAATATGACGGTAACAAACAAAAGAGGGACAAATTCTGGGAGACAATTTTTGCCGATTATATGGAAAATTGGAAGCTAGCACCCGGTGAGAAACTTCCAAAGGAGCCGAGGACCCGAGTCGCCGTCGCTTCGCACTACAACAAGTTCAAACTACTCTTGCAAAAATGGGGAGAATGTTTGGCAGCGGCACATCAACGTATAGCTAGCGGCACTTCGTTAATGGACCTAGTAAGTTTATATTCTTTTATGATATATTATAATTTTTATTCAATTATATATCTAATTAAATTATGTGATTTATGTATTTAATTGGTTTAAATATGTAGCATTGTTTACATTATTTCTTTTTACTATATCTAATTTAGTTAAATTTAAATTGTATCTAATTTGTTTAAATATGTAGCATTGTTTACATTATTTTTTTTTAATATATTTAATTTGGTTAAATTCAAATTGTATCTAATTTGTTGGAATTATGTCATCATATGAACCTAATATACGTTTTTATTAGGAACGACAAGCTCAATCATGTTACTATAGTGCCAAGAAGAAAAAGTTTACACATTTTGAATGTTGGGAAGTGGTTAAGGATCATCCATCTTTCGCTCCCGTCCTACCCACTACTCCATCTCCATATGCAATTACTTACGATGCTACTTCTTCCGCAACCGAATCAGCTCCAGCCATCAATTTGGATGATGACCAATTGAATGAGACACCTCAAAGCAACACGGCCGCTGTCTCGAGTCCGCCTAGACCAATGGGAACCAAGGCGGCAAAGGAAGCAAGACGCCTAAAGAAACATGGTAAGACTCCTATTGAGCAACGAGTTGAGGTTTTGCATACTATTGCAAGTGACCAAGCATCATGGCATACCAAGAGGCTAGCGCAAAATGAGGCCGAGCTTAACTATTACGCGGAGTACATAGACATTCAAAAGCGGAAGGAAGCAAGGGCGGAAGAAGAGTTACAATTGAAGAAACAAGAAAATGACACAAGGATCATGACAATGAATTTGGAGGTTATGACCCCAATCTCAAAAAAGTATTTTACTAAGAGAAAACTAGAAATCCTTAATGAAGGAGGAGCTAGTGAAGATCAACCTACCGATGAAACATATTCAGATTGTTATCACCCGGGTCGTGTGTTATTTCCATGATAGTTATAGTATTGTATGACCAATATAAATTTCATGTAATTTCAATTTCAATGTAATATAAATTTCATGTAATTTCAATTTTAATGTAATTTCAATTTCATGTAATTTCAATTTTCAATGTAATTTCAATTTCAAGAAAAATTGGTGGTTAATCTATCCGGTAAAAAAAATTTAATCATTTCACAACAAGACAAAACTGAGTTGCTCAAGCAAATTGTTAATGGGTGTGTGAAAAAATCGATTTGGTGGAGCAAAATTTGATTTCCATTTGCTTGAAGCAAAATTTGCTCCTGGGCCCACCAGGTGCTTGAGCAAGATCAAAACATGGGTGTTGATGCTCTAATAGTAGCCTCCAAGACTAAGGGTCAGAGCCTCCAAGACTCTCTATAGCGTCCCACGCTAAACCTCTAACCACACTCCGTCGACCACCGAGCGTGAATCTGACCTATATGGTCAAGTCGTCACCTCGCGTGGGATGAGGTTAATAAGCTAGCTAACATCAATATATATCTGGACCCTAATATGGTGAAAATCCGAAAACAAAACCGAAAATTACGTATCCCTTTATATATCATAAATCCGTACGGTCCCCGACCGTACCCCTGAGGCTCATATATATATAATCACATAAACTCGTAGCCTCAAAAGAATATATATATATATACATCCGACATGTCCCACATGTCATAAAATAAATATCGAAAATAATATATAACTTCGACATCTCACATGTCGAAAATCACAAATAATGAAATGTTAAACTCCCCGGAAATCTCATTTCCAGTCGTACAAATATAAAATACAATAAAACGATTAAGTATGATTTATCGAATCCAACTATTTCCGGAAATCTCATTTCTGGTCATTTCATTTAAATACCATTAAAACTTTTCAGTACGATCAATTATGAACAATTAAAGCATATTATTTCCGGAAACCTCGTTTCCGGATAAAATCACGTACTACTAAAATCGTAGTAAAAATATAACCCCAAAACATATTTCTTTAAATATCATATCATTTAATTATTTAAATTATCATCCTTCTCAAATCATTTATTTGAAATAAACTTCATTTCATTAAAACAATTATGCATGTATTTATTTAAAATAAAAATCCACTCACCGTACTGTCGAACGTGTCGATACCGCGCTCTCGTCCCGTCGAAACTTCTCGACCTGAAACAGGGACGAAATTCTAAATATTACGAAACTCGGAATTTAATTATAATCGATAAATCTACGGACGTCCTCACTCGTCCGAAACTTCCAATTTTTCCTTTTTCACTTACCGGTATAGGAATTTCGCCTCAATACCGAATAATCTAGGTCCGAAATTACTCAGGACACCCACTCCGTGTCCGATTAATTCTTTTCCCAGTTATTCCGTCGAAAAACTCTTTTAATCAGCTTTTAACCTTTTTACGGTAAGTCAACAGTAAAAACTACTAGTCAAACAGTAATTATTCCAGGTCAAACAGTAATTCTGAAAGTCAAACAGTAAATGGTTAAAATCCAATTACTATTTACTGTTTACTATTTACTTTTACTGTTTATCTTTTTACTTTTCACCTTTTACCATTTTACTTTTACATTTTTACTGTTTTACTATTTACCGGTTACTGTTCATCATCCCCTACCTCTCGCCGCCAGAACAGCGCCGCCGGAGCGCCGTCATCGCCGCCGGCAGCTCCGCCACCGGAGGTCAAAAACACCTCCAATCGAAGCCAATTTCACCCAACATCAACACCACCACCTCAGAACCTCATCCCCGCCGTCTCCTCCGCCAAAAACAGCCCCAGCCGCCGTATACGGCGGCCGGCACGGCGGCAGATTCCCTCCAAGTTCAAAACTACCAAAAATTCGGCCAATCCAACATCAAACCACCCTTAATCCACTCCGAACAACATTCTAAACATTAATTCGACATCTAATTACCACACAAACATCCAATTCACAAACTTCACCAAAAATCATAAAACCCTAAAAAATTTCAAATTCCAATTCCTCCTTACCTGGTGCAATTCGGTCCAATTCCCTCCATGGAATGATTGCACGGATCAAGGTCTTCGATTCCCGACCGGAATCGAGACGAACGGCGACCGGAGGAGGGCGATTCCGGTTCGACACAGTCGAACCCATTCAGGCGTCGCACCGCCGAACCGCGGCGTTTCACGCCGCGCCGCTGCCACCGACGCGACGAGCAAGCCAAGCCGGTCCGAACGTGACCGGTGCGCCGGCCCAGTTCGGCCGGACGGCGGGGATTCGGCCGGAGTCGGGCGGAGTCTGTGGAGAGGAGAGAGAAAGAGAAGGAGAGAAGAAAAAGAAAAAAAAGAAAGAAGGAAAGAAAAGAAAATTACCATTTCGGGAAAATTCCCGGCTATTTATACTCGTCCAAATTCAGACAATTCCCTATTTTACATCACAACGTTTTCGTACAAACTCCAAATTGGGCGTGCTACGTGTCCACGAACTCGTTTCAACGTCCTCTACCTTATCATGAAACAAAAACCTCGGTCAGGTCAACTTATTTAAAAGTCAACATTTAGAACTTCCGATTAGTAAAAACAATTCCCGAGGAGTAAAAGTAGAAATAAACCAGTTAAAAAGGTAATTCGAGGTTCGGGTCGTATCGGAAATATTGTAAAGAGTTGTGAATTATTATGTATCTGGAGCCATGAATTTGAGCATCTAGTTGACGGCGAAACTGATGTGCTAAATGGTGAGCTGGGCACACTGTTGTATAATATCGCAGAAAGAGCTTTGACAATTGACATAGGTGAATACATAAAGCTAGAGCTCTGGAAATATTGCCATTGTAATCCATTCTAGAGCAACATGTGACACAGAGGAACTATCCCGTTGGAATCCACCAACGGTAGCCTTGAATCCACAAGACTAGGTTTCTCGAATCCACGAGAAGATCTAGAATCCACCAGAGAAATTGAGTAAACTCAAATTTTATTAATATCAAAAGATGTTTTAGCGGCCACAAGAAGTGAATTAAATACTGACAACAAAACCCTAGGGTGCTAACAAAAGCCTAATTCAGCCCACAGGTGAAATAAAATAAAAGTCCAAAATAAATAAATTCAAAATAAATTCGGAAAAACCTTAAAAGCTGATTTTAAGGGCCTAAACGACGTCGGATGGCCGAAAAAGCCCACACGTCATAGCATAGCGACGAGTATTGTTTCTGGCGTCGTTCCCTTTCCGAAAAGATATCACACGCCCTATTTTGAGCTCGCAGCCTAGACATGAACAGTACCGATCCTTCCATTCTTGCGACGGTCCATCTGCTCTTCAATCCTTGTTGCCATCTGTTCTACATCAGTTTCCTCCACTTTAGAAGAACTCGACCCCGAGTTATTATCGTCATAAAGAGACTCATCCTCATGATATTCATGCAAGTCAGCAACATTAAAAGAATTGGAAATTCCCATAGAAGCAGGTAGATCAATAACATAAGCATTATCGTTAATCTTCTTCAATACCTTGAAGGGATCATACTTTCTGGGTTTGAGCTTGTTGTAGGTACCCGCTGGAAACCTCTCCTTCCTCAAAAATATCATGACTGAATCTCCCTCCGTAAACAACTTCACACGCCTATGTTTGTCAGCTGCAGATTTATACTTAGCATTTGTCTCCTCCAACCTTGCTTTAATAGTTTCTCTAACTGACTGAACATCTTTAGCCATCTTAACAGCAGCATCATTAATTCCATGTCCTTTTGGCAAGTTGATCAAATCGACCACATGTTTAGGAGCAGAAGTATAAACCACATCAAAAGGTGACTTACCAAGGGCACTATGGACAGAACTGTTGTAAGCGAATTCAATCTGACGCAAAACAAGGTCCCAATGTTTTGGCTTATCCCCACACACGCTCCTGAGTATATTCCCCAAACTCTTGTTTGTGACTTCCGTCTGACCATCTGTTTGTGGATGAGCTGTAGTTCTTCTTTTTAAAGTTGTTCCAAACTGCTTCCACAAAGTAATCCACAAGTGACTCAAAAACTTTGTGTCACGGTCAGAAGTAATAGATTTGGGTACCCCATGCAAACGAACAACCTCCCTGAAAAACAGTTTGGTTATGTTTACCGCATCTGCAGTCTTCTTGCAAGCAATAAAGTGAGTCATCTTTGAGAATCTATCCACCACAATAAAAACAGAATCCACTCCTCTTTGGGTACGAGGTAGTCCCAACACAAAGTCCATAGAAACATCCTGCCAAATATCATCAAGAACAGGTAAAGGCATGTAAAGACCAGTATTTTCAGACTGACCCTTAGATACCTGACAAATATAACACTTCTTCACAATATTGTTGACATCCCGCTTTAACTGAGGCCAGTAGTATCTTGTCAAAATCTTGTCAAAATCAGGAAGAGCTAGAACTGGAGCCACTACCAGAAAAAAGAGTTTTCCCGACGAAAAAAAAAACGGCCGACGACTAAAAATTTCGTCGGTAATTCCATAAAATAGCCGATGATTTTATTTTTCGTCGGTAGAAAAAAAAAATCGTCGGCCATAGTTTGGGAATAGCCGAATAAACAAAAATCGTCGGCTATATTCAGATTTCAGGCGACGATTTGGATTTTCGTCGGCCTTTCTCTGAAAACATTAGCCGACGAAAACTTTTGAAATTTTGGCCGACGAAATTGACATTTTCGTCGGCTATAAGTCTATATATTTTCAGATCTAAACAGCAGCTGCTCATTTAAAAAAAAAAACGAAAAAAAACGGGAGAAAGAGTGAAAAATCTGTGGGTATTGTTGAAATCAGTCATCTCTTACATTGTGGAGCTATATATAGGTACGTATATGTGTATATATGTTGATTTTGAGTTTTAGTTGAGTTGATTTTGAGTTTTAGTGATTTTGATTTAGTAAGTGATTTTTTGTTTTGTTGTTGTTTTAGTGTTAGAATGTATGTATATATGTTTATTTTGAGTTGTAGTTGAGTTGATTTTAAGTTAGAGTTTAATTATGTGTTTTAATTTGATGTTATTTTAATTAGGAGATAAATTATATATATATATATATATATATGTGTGTGTGTGTGTGTGTGTGTGTGTGTGTGTGTGTGTGTGCATGTGTGTGTGGAGTTTAATTATATATATATATATATGTTAATTAATGGTTGTTGATAATGTACTTAACTTAAATAATGGTTGATATATAGTGTAACTTAAATAATGGTTGTTAATGGTATATATATATATATGAGTTGATGTTGATAATAATATATATTGTAATGTAATTAATTATTAAGGATTTATATATATATATATATATATATGTATGTGTTAATTAATTTCTTATTAATTAAAGCTATATATATATATATATATATATATTATTTTCAGGCTATATATGGATCCGGATAAGAGTTGGATTTCGTTTCTAAGGCATGACCGACGATACACTACAGGAGTTGTGAATTTTTTGCAGTTCGTCGAGGAAAATGCAAACGGGAATGAATACCATTCTTGCCCGTGCAATAAATGTAGGTGTCGCAGTGATATGTGTCGATTTCCGATTAGGACAGTATGGGAGCACCTAAAGAGTAATGGGTTTTGGCCGAAGTACACACGTTGGATATATCACGGTGAGCCATCATTAGATGGATCGCATGATCATGGGCAGTTTTTTGAGGCGGGCAGTAGTAGTACATCCAACGATCCAACAATGGCATTCGTCAACGACGTGTTTTCTTTTGAAAGCGGTGTACGTGGGGAACAATATATGAACAACATATCAGACTTGATATGTTAACTTGTTGATAAATCAGTAGTGCAGTAACAAAATAAAATAAATACAGATAACTTACTGGCTCATGATCCTCAGGATTTGATTCTTCAGCAACAAGTAGAGTTCTTGCCCTCTTCTTGATAGTTCTGCTGGTAGAGGTTTGAGGGACCTTTTTCTTCCTTCTACTCTTGCTCGGGTTTGTCAGGGATCTGTAGTAAGGTCAATCAGTTAGTGGTTTTCACTTGCAAATTAATATATAGATCAGTGAAGAACAAAGACATACCTGCTCAGGGTCAGTTCCAGGATAGAGAGAACCTTCATCAAGTACTTTGACGTCCTCTACAGTAAGGTATGGACTATTCTTGTCAAAGAGAGCTTTGAAGTAGTGAAGAGAGTGTTTTTGGAAGAATTCTCCTCTGAGTTGAGTCCATCAGGCTTGGTACTATTCACTAACTTCTCCAGAGATCTCTAGCTCAGGGCACTGGTCCAAATTTAGAAAGTTGGCGGGTCGCAGAGCAGATACGAGACTGGCATCTTCATCAGCAGGAGAGTGTTTACTTGGCCGCCAGGCTGAAAACATATTCAGACTATGGATCAGAGGATAGGGTAAAAGCTGAATCAAACCAAACTGTCTGGCAAATAGTTGAGGGCATATACCTCGACGCTTTGCTCGCCCTTGTCAGAAGTGAGGAGGGGAAGATCCGACATGGAGATTGAATCATAATTGATATCTGAATCTATTATACTTGATATACAAGTATTAGAGTTTTTACGTTCTCTATAAGAAGAACTCTTGTACGACTAGAAAAAGGTTCACAACCATCTTACAACACACAAGCTTTTGCGCCTCGCAAATCTTACAAAGTCTCTCCGGAACATCGTACCCGTACTGCCTCCACAAACTGCAAACAACCACCATTCAACCCTGCTGCAACCTTACGCCCGCCACCGGTCGTTGTATGCTTGCGCGGTTGTCGAAGTGTGCCTTGCATTCGTGTCGAGAAGCGTCACTAAGACTTATCGTGTCAGTCGCTACGTCAGTAGCAAATCGAGTCGTTACTCTGGTAACAAAACCTAAGCCAATCTGCAATAGGTTGGAGGAGAACCATTTCCTGCGATCTTGAATTATTGCTCTGCTTTGCATCTCAGGATTGAAGTAAGATTACTCAATATGCCGTAGGTTGAGAAGAAAATCCTAATACATTTTTGTTAGGTCTTGTTCGAGCCTCTTACGCCGGCCTAGTCAACGCCCGCGTAACAGTCGCTTGGTCAAGAGGTCAGGTATCGGGAAGCAGACAGATACACTCACCAAAGGTACGCTCGCCAGAGGTCGTCCGCATCAAAGTTGTACCTAACTCAAAGGTACTGGCACGCTCGCACACATCACAAGAGGACTTAAATCGACGTCCGCCACCCCCACGTGTTAACTGTTCGCCGGGTGCTGAATGCGCCACGAATAGAAACCAAGCATCATTTGTACTAACCAGAATGCAATATTTGCTTCCCTGCATTCCTACAAAACTTAAATATATGAGGCAATACTTCAAGCAACCAACTTTTACCACGCTATGTGTATCTTAGAAAGAACTTTTAACGTTATATTCATGTTATCATCTATATTTAGTTACATTAAGTATATGGGTCAATGACCATTAGCCCATATTTTGGATTTTTTTGTTCCCATTAGTAAAATAAGATTGGAAAAATTTTCATCAACCCAAAAAGTAGAATAAAAACGATTATACCCTTAATCAATTATATAAATCAAAAACATACATCTATTAATGTAATAAAGGGTTGACTGTTGACTGCTGACCTGTGATCGGATTATGGCGAAAAGTGACCGAATTTCGGAGACCGTTGACCATTGATAGTTGACCATTGACCATTGACTGTTAATAATTGACCGTTGACCCCCTACAAATCTCCTATTACCCCTTTAATAGAACCATGTTGCCTATATTGCCTCCCAATAGATCCCTATTGTCCCCCAATAGACCATCTACTACCCCAGTATAATTGTCCCCCAATAGACCCCTACTGCCCGCAATAGAACCCTACTGCGCCAATAGACCCTACTGCCCCCAATACAACTTTGATAACCCTAAACTCTAAATAAATTGAAAATAGCCATCTTAGAGTAATAGAGGGGTGACTGTTGACCGTTGACTGTTGACTGTTGACTGGTGACCAAGACTGGATTCCGTCAAAAAGTGATCAGATTCCGACGACGGTTAACCATTGACCATTGACATTGGACCATTAGGGAAGAAAAAAAGATGAAAAATTGATAAGGGTATTTTGGACACAAAAAATATGAAACAAATGAAAAAATGGGCTGGTGGGAACACTTTATTATGGTCTTTTGTATAAGTGGGAATTTCTGAAATTTTTTGTTAGCTAGTGGGAAAAAATTCCTCAAAAAGTGGGTTTGTAGGCATTTGCCCATTAGGTGTTTCGATCCATACAGAGGCAGAATATATAATAAGTAGACTAGCTTGATTTCATTTTGAATCGATCTAACTTTGTATCAAATTAGAGAAGAATGTAAGGGTTATTGTCATTCAGTGATTTTGATTGCATGATTAAAAAGTAGAGGTTATTGGTTAGTGATAACTAGTAAGTTTTAGCTCAGAATCTTTCACTAATAAAGAAGAGAGTGTTCAAGGAAGGATAATTTCGTAACTTCCTATGTGTGTCTTGACCTAATTAGACTAGATTAGTAGTTATTTTAGTAGATAGGGAATCCCTGATTATTCGGAATACTTGATGTAATACCTATATAAAAGCCTCCTTATCTATCAATAAAGACAACGCTTTGCATCTATTCTTTTATCCTGCAACACGTTATCAGCACGTGGCTCTAGCCTTCGTCTAATAGCCCTGAAATTTTTTTCAGAAACCCAAGGTTTTCTGCCGGCAACAGCTTTGTCGGCAAAGAACCCCAGAAATCCGCTTATGCCGACAACCCTTTCGTCGGCAATGAAGTCCTATGCATCAGAAATCTTCTTCTACCGACAACCCTTCGTCGGCAACGAGGTTCAAATTTTACTTCTGGCGACAATCTGTTCGTTGGAAGAAGATGAAAATATCAGCATCCAAGTTATGCCGACGACATATTTGTTGGCAGAGACTGAAGATGCTCAAAGCACCCAAAAATCTTCTCTGGGCACCCTGGCTTCTTCTCCGCCCTGAAGTTGCTGCCCTCCACTCGCCGGCGTCGGTCCTCGACGATGGTCGAGCCTTTCTCAACTCCGACCCCTAAACTTGGCCGCCCCAAGCCCATCGATCCATGCCCACTCTGGAGACGACCCAGACGACCCATGGAGACAGTCATCCTGCTCCGAGTCGACGACGTCTGCCTGCTCGAAGACGCCCCACCGTCGTCCTCCGCCGTTCCATCCTCACGGCGGCGGCTCTAGCCCTGCGATTCGACCCGGATCTGCTCAACCCGGTTTTGCCGACCCGACCCGTCTGCAAGTGATGCAGACCCGGTCCAACCCGGATTTCTTTTAATCCGACCCGATGGTAATTATTTTTACCCTGGTTACAAATTGTTTACCCTATGGGTTAAAACAGTTACTGCAGTAATTCTCTAATTAGTTTTACTGCCTATATATGGTGAATATGACTAATCATATGTTTTTCTTTTCCATGAAATTTATTGCATGACACATCGCGATGGAACTGCGAGAATAATTCGTTGCACATACATGGAAGAACAACTCAACTTTGCACAAGGATCAAGAACCGAGTCCTCAAGCGCAAATTATATTACAATGCAATTAACTTAGGGCCCGTTTGGATATATGGATTTAGACATGTGGATTTGGATTTCGGCAGCCCAAATCCAAATCAGCCCATTTGGGAAAAATATTTCAGTGTAGATTTGGATTTGACGAAATCAGTGGGTTGATTTCATCTGACATAATTCGCGGATTTGAAATAACTAGAGTACCCTAGTTATTTCAAATCTTAGCTTCTCTCATTTTCCCACACAACGGAGCTCGCTCTCTCCCCGCTTGTCTTCTCTTCGAATCGCAGTGCTTGGGCTTCAGTTTTTCTAAGATTTGGCGAAGGTGGTTCGTTTTTCTTCTCTCAATTTGTCTTCTGTATAGATTAATTTGCATCCTACATAGGTTGGCTTACTGTTCGTCTGAGGTTTTAGAACATTGTTTTTCTGGTTTTTTCACCTGGTATATGTGCAATAGGTAGCAACTTGATTTGGTATTTACGTATACACATTTGTGCTTTCTGATTCATAAACCATTATATATGTTAGTTTTTTAGAATATGGTTAGCTTATCATATATACTGATCAAATGGGTAGAACTAAACATGGGTACTTGAAAACTTTGAGCTGTATAGTTTTCTGGGTTTATAACTATTGTATGATTGCTACTGTCAATTTTTGATTGAAACAAAAAACTCTTTTTCATCTAATCTTCTAGTTGATGCAACTATTAGTTTTTGTTCTTTTGTTCATCTAGGCTTTCTATTTCAAAACTATGTCCTTAATATTGCTATGACTTTGGTTCTCTCTTTGTAATTTGATTCTGCATACCATGCTCTCATTACCTGAAAATGTAACTATTATAAGTGTGATATAGTTAGAAGTTTAATCACCCAAAACCCCGTTGTAAGACTTTGATTTCTTTGAACTGTTGTATTTGTAGAGATGGCAACTATGTGCTTGTTATTTCTTTATGTTGTTCTGTTTCTCTCCTATATATATATTTCATTTGAATCTCTAGTTTATCTTTATACTTCTAAAGGTTCTCTGAAAGTTATTTGTTATCTAAACTATTGAATTTCAAAGTTGAAACTATATCTTGGAGTGATGAACAGTTTTTCTGAATTCCTGTAAACTGCTGGCATGCTCACTTTGTGCTTTTGTTTACCCTACTTCCAGAACTCCAAATTTTCTGAATTTTTGAAATGTCCTTCATCTATTAGCTATTTATGGGTCTGGAAAGTTTTAATAGATTTCAGTGAAAAATGAATGCTCAGTGTGTTTGTGATTGTGTTTCAATTTCAGGCCTTGTTACTGACTTCATTTGAGACATTGTTAAGTCAATCATAAGCATGTTTTAATCTTTCAGTGCTCATATATACATATAACAGGGCCATATATATTGCTTGTAGCATTATGGATAATGATGTAAGAGACTTGATGGTACCAAGAGATCATGAAAGGAATAGGGATAAGTTACGGAAGAAAAAGATAATGAATATAGTTGTATTGGTTATTGGATTCCTTATGATTGTCATGGGTGCTCATAGGCGTCGTAGAAGGTTTATGAAAAAACAGCCTTTAAGAAGTGAAGTTGAGGATAAAATATATAGAAGGATGCTTTGGATGAGAGTTTTAAAACATGAGTCTACATGTTATGAACAATTGCGTATGAGACCTGCTGCATTTGAGAAGTTTTGTGCACTCTTACGGGATAGAGGGGGTTTGCTGGTTACAAGGAATGTCACAATTAAAAAAGTTGTGGCGTCTTTTTTGCATATGGTAGGACATAATCTCAAAAATAGTACTCTCAAAGCTATCTATGCTCGTTCGATCAGGAGAAACCATAAGTAGGCAATTTCATAATGTTTTGCGATCAGTAATTAAGCTTGGAAAGTTGTACTTGAAGCAACATGAGGTAGTTCTTAATGAGCGGGAGTTTGAGAAGTGGAGATGGTTTCAGGTATTAGAATCTGATGACATATATATATATATATATATATATATATATATATATATTTTACTTATAAAACCAAAGTTTATATACAAGTTTAATGATATTTAATATGTATGTTAGGGCGCACTTGGAGCACTTGATGAGACATTTATTGATCTAACGGTTCCTACAGAAGATAAACCAAGATATCGGAATAGGAAGGGTAACATAAGTACAAATGTCTTATGTGTTTGCGATGTTAATATGAAGTTCACCAATGTCTTACCTGGTTGGGAAGGATCTGCTGCAGATTCTAGAGTTTTGAGGGATGCTTTGATTAGGCGCAATGGTTTAAAAATCTCATCAAGTAGGCATTCAATCATTAAACTAGTGTTTCCACTATATACTATTTAGTGTTCGATTTTATATGGTTAATACTTTCTTATTGTAGACAACTACTATCTTGTGGACGCCGGATACACAAATGGACCAGGGTTTCTAGCTCCATATCGTGGAACTAGGTATCACCTTAAATTGTGGAGAGGAAACACCCCAAGGGATCACAAGGAGTTATTCAATCTTCTTCACTCATCAGCAAGAAATACCATAGAGAGAGCATTTGGGTTATTGAAAGCGCGGTGGGCAATACTAAGGACTGCTAGTTTCTTTGATGTGAAAACACAAGTTCGAATTATTAATGCTTGTTGCATTATCCATAATTTTATTCGTGATGAAATGCCAAATGACCAATTGTTGGAGGTTGTGGATCGAGAATTAAAAAATGCATCTGAGGTGGAAGATGAAGATGAGGATGATGAGAACATTAGAGTAGTCAAAGTAACTCAAGAGTGGACAGCGTTTAGAGATGCATTAGCTATGGAAATGTTTGCAGAATATGAAGCTATATTAGAGGAGCTCCAGACTCTTGAATATTAAATTATTTGTAATGGTTATATATACTATAATTTTGTACTGAGTTTTATATTCAGTTAGGAAGTAAATTATGGATTGAATGAGATCCAGTTTCCTCAGTATAATTTATACTGAGTTTTTTTATTATTTTATAATGGTTTGTTCTGCAATATTTCTATTGTTGTTCTCATTACTATTTAGTTTATTTTTTTTTGGTTCATGCAATATTTCTATTTTGTTTTATGTAGCATATGTTCTTGTCTCGTGATTTCCTGAATGCAGGTATGAAGAACAAGGGTAAGGGAAAATCTCAAAGTCTTGTACTTGTGTCCAATTTCAACTTGAAGGGTAATGCCAAAGTCAAAGAAACATGTACATCCAGGTCATATCTCTCATGGAATAAAGAAATGGACGATGTACTTGCTAAAGTTCTCTACGATCAAATGAATGCAGGTAATAAACTTTTACCAAAGCCTGTTTAACTGCTTTTATCATATGGCAATTTCATCGATAGTTGGCACAAATTATTGAGTGTATATTACTAGATTATATATGCCTAGAAGAAAGTGCTTATATTGATCATCCAACATGTAAAAGTGAACCTGAATTAGTTTAGGAATAGACCCAGCATGATCTAATAAAAGGCTTGAGCTTCTTCTGGGATTAAGCACTTAAGCTATTGAGTTCTACATTATTCTTACATCTATTCAAATTACATTTGCATGTTTTTCCTTGAAAAGAAATATATAGACTTGTTAAAAACATTAGTGCTATAAGCATGGGCAAAAGATGCAGTAGATAAAGCAGGTAATAACATATAAGATGGTTTTTGAAGGTTACAATACCTAGCCATAGAAAATTTCATGCCCAAATATGTACGTGGTTGTATGTACTTAATACTCATTAAGTATGCTATTTTTCTGATTGTTGGTGCAGGACATAAAGCTGATAATGATTGGAAACCTCAAGCTTATCAAGCAATAGTAGAGAAGCAGAATGCTACATGGTAACTTGGTGTAACAAAACTCAATGTCAAGAATAGACTCAAGGCTTGGAAGAGACATTATGCGATTATAACTGATATTAAAAGTCAAAGTGGGCTTGTTTGGGATGATGAAAAAAATATGGTTCCAATCACTGCAGAAAACTTGGAAATTTGGAATGCGTATGTTGAGGTATGATTGAAGTGTTGAAATAACAAATTGTTATATATATCAAAATAAGTCATTAACTCATTGTTGTACTTTTGTAGTCACATCCTAATGCTAAAGGATACCAGAATAAGAGTATTGAAAATTGGGATGATATCGCCATGCTATGTGGGAGAGATAAAGCTAATGGTGATGGAGCTGAAGATGTTGGAGACGCTGAAGAAACTATGGAATTTGAAGCAGAAGAAGATGAAAGTGATGTTACTCCCTGCTCACATGCTTCTACACATGCAGCAGCTTCAACCTGTGATTCACATCCTCCAAATAAAAAAGAAGAAGAAGGATCCATTGACACAAGCAATTGGCGATGCGGCAAGCAGCTTGAAGGAATTTATGGCAGCTCAAATATCCCCACAACTCAGAGGAGAGGATGTACATGAAGTGGTGTCGAAAGTTTCCAATCTCACTAAAATGCAAATTTTCAAAGCTGTACGCATCTTAATGAGTGGTAATCTTGAAGAATTCTGTCTATTAAAGTCTCTTGATGATGCTGGAAAGAGAGAGTGGATTCTAATGCTTATATGGAAATATGATCAAGGTATGATGCTTGTTATTCCCACTTACTCCTTTATAAAGTTGCTGACATAGAATTCAGACCATGTTTCCCAGTACTCTCTCGTTTTATGAATTGCTGATATGTTTTGTTAGTTCTAATTTATCATCATCATTATGCTTATTATATCTCTCCTATTAGGAAATAGACTATATGTTTTTGTTTCTATGCCTTAATTTCCTAGAGTTCAATAATTTCACAATCTACAATTTTATTTTATTTTGTTTTGCTGGATGGTCCTGCATGAATTCATATGCTCCATACCTTAGCCAAAATGATACTGCTCTCTTGTTTGTGAATGTATATATCCAATTTATTTTGTTTTTACTTTTTTGTTATTTGGTCAATATGAAGACTAGAACTTATGAGCTGCACTCTGCATAAAATGGAAAAACTTAACTAATGATTAATCATGTTTTTTGTTGTTGATTATTTCAGGAAAAGCAATAGCTAAATGAGGGTGGAGATTGAAAAAGAAAAATAAGCAAGTTAAAGACATTATTATTTCATAATTTAAGTTTGAATGTAATAGAAATAATTTATCATTTTACTCTTCCAGATTATATTACCAACAAAACTATAGAGTATGACAACATCTATTTGAAATCTCTAGTTCAAATCCTCATAATTCAATTGTTAGTCAAACAGATGGATTTGAAATTATAAGATTTCAATTGTTTAGATTTCAAATACATACGATTTAAAATCCAAATCCAAATCCAAATCTCCAATCCAAACGGGCCCTTAGTGAATTAACAAGTAAGACTTTATTAAAGTTCATGCTTTCTGTAATTTAAATTATTGGGACTTTTATCTTTTCCGGGACTTTCAAACTCCCTGCTACATCATCCTGATTCTTCTGCTTCTCGGGACGATACAAAGGGGCCACACCCACCTCGGCGTATCAAAGTATTTCAGGGGTAACTGTGATGTTACCGTCCACCGTTATGCTTGTGACTGTGATGTCACTGTGAACCATAACGTATTGGGGTAACTGTGATGTTACCGTCCAAACTTGTGCTTGTGGCTGTGATGTCACTGTGAACCACAACTCTATATGACTATTATATCATTCTCCGACATAATATTGTCGATGCTGACGTGTCGCCGAAGCGAGCATCAAGCAATAATAACCCTACAATCGTTAGTAGTATAGAATAAGTAGGGATCGTTCTAGGCCGGGGATTAAGGGTACCTGAGATATGAAATTGTTAGACACACATATATACATATATACATTAAAAACGTCACAAATGGGGGATAAGTATGGATCGGCAGCTAGGCTGCCCTAGTACTAAGCACGGCACCAAAACAGAAAAATAAAATCCTAAATCTAATATTTACAGGTGATCATCATCTTTTACAAAACAGTTCACACAAAAGACTCTTTAAAACATAGATTCATATGCAAGAAAGTAAGAGACAAGTATTTAGCATGTTTATAATTTAAATTCGTTTCGACCGCAACTAGAGCTCTCGCTCTGTACCTAGTTACTAGACTTCCTTAGGTTCTTTTAGGACAAACTTTCGCTCTAGCCCTAAAGATTTTTATGCTAATCCGGTTAAGACTTAACATGTATCGCACAAGAGTCTTAAATCGAAAACATGCAAATAAGCAAGGTTGTCAATCATCTTATTTAACATGCAAGTTTTAGCTAAGGTTTTATACCCTAGGTGAGCACAACAAATCAAAACAACCGCTAGGCCTATAGTTTTATTCATTCTACTCAGGTTAGATGAAACCTAACACCTAGATTTACATGCAAACAACAAATGCTTAAGCACAACTAATGTTTCGGTTTATAAGGAACATCCTTAACCCACTAACCAATTTAAATCCTAAACATGCTTTTGATACCATTGCTCTAATTATCTAAACATACAAAATCCATGAATTAAAGATTGCAAAGTCATCACATAAATTCCAACAAAAGTCTCAATTTATGTTCATCATACAAAACCAAACGAAAACAAAGTATTTTTATAACAACTAATGTGACTAAACCGAAAATAAAAACACAAGTCATAGGGATGGATCACACTTTAGAAACCTTGGAGAGCTTCGTCTTGGTGTGGTGGAAGAGTTTCGGCAGTAGCTAGGGCAGGGAATGGTTCGGTGGTGATTGGTGGTGGTGAATCGGTGACTTGGTATTTTTAGGGTTTCGGCTTAGAACTTTGAGTAGGAAATTTGGTAGAGTTTTGGCTAGTGTTTTGCAAGAGATGAGATGCCTTTTCAGAATGAAAAGTGGGGGTATATATAGAGGATAGGGAGAGAGGCTGCCGGCAGTCCCTTAAGCCAAAAGGGATTCAGAAAACCTAGTTCATTAAGGTTTTGCAACCTTCCTTTCTTAATCCAATTAGGTTTTCTTTTCTGAATTTTTTTCTTCAAGGCTTGGGCTTCACATCTTCATGGACTTCTTATATGATCTTGGACTTCATTTGACATGTCTTGGTCCATCGAAAAATGCCCCAATTGCCGGCAGCACACAAAGGCATACAATCTGCCAGAATCGGCAGCTTCTCCTAGTGTGACTAGGAGAACTTCTTTCTTCAATTTTTCTTCAATGCCATGGCCTAGTGTCTTCCTCTTCCCTTCATAAAGCTTGAACCATCTTCAAAAATGCATTTGTGCACCATTTGGTCCATTAAAAACAGAAAACACAAAAAGGGGGCAGTAGGTTCCTGGAATCGGCAGATTTGACCTTGTTGCAGTAATTCCAGCATATCTCCATCCGTGGAGCTCCGACTGATGCGATTCCAAGTCTCAGATAAACTAGACACATATGGCCATCTCCCCATAAAACAGTTCGATCAAACTCCTTGTGAGTCGTCGGGAATGATTTTTCGAAGTTGGGACACAGTCCCAGGAAAATCCTGGAAGTCCCTGGATTGGAATGCTCGGACTGCCGTTTTGCAGCCAACTTTTGGGTGACTTCCCGAACTCCGATTGATCTGAAATTTTAACACAACATTCCTCAGCATATGAATATTAAGCATGCCAAATTTCATAGAATTTGGACAAGGATAGATCATAGTTTCATTCATCTCAAAATCACGAAAAAGACATATTTTACACTATTTTCCAGATTTCTCAAACTTAGTCATTTTTCGGATTCTTAACCATTTTTCACAAAACTCTACCAAAATTGACACTAACTATATTATGACTCAATCTTAGAAAAATAAGGGTTAAACAAAGCATAAACGGGGGCATAAGCATATAATATCGTCGCACATTGTGCTCCTATCAACTACCCCACACTTATCCTTTGCTAGTCCCTTAGCAAACTAAATTAAACTAAGACTCTAAACAAACTATTGCCCCTAACAATTGTCTCAGGCTCGTATGTACACATAGCTTTCAAGTTAATGCATGAGAATGCTAAGCACGAAAATTCCAAGCTTCATGAACATGTGGCATCAATATGAACATATAAGAGCTAAAGGTAAGCATGAAAACATGTAAAAGCTAATTCAAATCACCTCACTAGGCATACTCTCTTCTTTTCTCTCAAAGCATGGTTATTCACTCAATAGTATATGCAAGTGGAAGATAATGAATTACGAAGAGTGACTTGCATATAACAAAGAAACGAAAAGCACTTTGTAAATTTTGATGGAAAAACCTCATATGATAACTATATGCACCAATGAACCAAAACCATAAGCTTACTCTTGAGATAATCTCCACAAATCAAGTTTAACCATCTTAAGAATCATGAAAAAGATCAATAAAAGGGTTGTAATGAGGCTAGGCTAAGAGGTATTCGATATTTGGATAAGGAGGCTCAAAGACGTCACTAAGGCCTTTAGCAAAGCTCGATCTCCCTATGTCTTCTCGCCGAAAGGGTCAAATTTCATCTTGTTGGACCCATACTTCATTCTTTTCTTCCCATAACATTACAACAATACTCAAGACAATAGCCATGCACAAAATTTTAATTTTCTATGCCTTATGCCGTGCCCTTCAATCTCATATTTTTCTTTCTTTTTCTCGGCATTTTTTCTCTTGATCCGAGCATTTTTTTTTTCTTTCTTTCTATGGCACGGCATCTAGTACACTTTACATATAGATTCATGGCTAAGTCTACCCCACACTTGTTCTTCTTCATCACACACGCGAAAACGCCTTCAAAAATCAAGCTTTGCCAACACACAAGGTAAAGGCATCACTATACTAAGTTCATGGAAAGTGTTTAAGGGTGATGAAAGAAAAGGCTAATCATAGGCTCAAAGGGGTTTACTAAGGTGTCCCACGACGGGCTCCAATAGGGCACATGCTTTATTTGGCTTTGGTGGTAAACCTAAATGATCTTTATTCAATCACATTCAAAATCAAGGTATTTTATGATACAAACGTTTCGAAAATCAACAAGAGTAAGTTCTAGTATACTAGAGTTCATTAAAAACTGTGGCATATAGTCATCGAATAATCAAAGAATTATGAGGTTTCATGCTTCCTACGAATCTATCGAATTTTATCTTTTTATCGCTCAAGAAGAAAGCAATTTGGCTCAAAAGCTCACATAGGTTATAATCGAAATAAATTAGCTCAAACATGCATGCTTATTAATCAACAAGTCCTACATGCTCCTACCAATGCACAAAATCCATGAAACTCACAATTTTAATTGTATGCACAACTATCATCTATGTATGCAAAGAGGAGAAAAACATCATTGACATATTAGGGGCATCCTAAGACTCGAAACAAATTTAAACACTCTATTTTTGTAGAACAATTTTCTGAATTTTTCTTTTCTAAACTAAGCACACAAAAGCAAAAACAAAAACGGAATACATTATCCCACCCCACACTTAGAAAATTACATTGCCCTCAATGTAAGCACAAAATAATATCAATGAATTTCCTAAGCATGCAATCGACTAATATATTCCAACATATCATCACAAATCAAAGAAAAAGAGAAGGGTTAAGAAAATTCAAACTCTCGGTGATGGCTCCTTCACTTTTCTTTGATCAACATGGGTTGCCTCCCAAGTAGCGCTTTGTATTTATAGTCCGTAGCCTAGACTTTTCACCGTGTTTTGCATGTGTTCATCGTGCTCCAAAGCATCCCAAATCGGCACGAAGAAGGTCAACGAGAAGAGTGTTGCATAGTGTATCCGATTCGGTGCTTGTAGAAGGCTGCGTATCCGGGTGCGTGTCCGGCCGTGGTTCTGCCGTATCTGGCGTATCCTCTGGCGTGTCAGCCTTGTGCTCGGCCTTGTGTGGCTGTGTGTCAACCCTGCCGGCAATGGCAGGTCCGGCAGGTGGTGGTGGTGAGGCTGGAATCGGCGGCTGCTGCTCGGCTTCCATGTGTGAGGCCGGTTCTTCCATGTGGGGACTGCCGGCAATGACCTCATGATGTCCCGAAAGTGGTGCGTCGTCAACAAGGCACTTCTCAATGATGTGTTTGGAGGAAGACTCATAATATGGCTTGAGACGATGACCATTTACTTTGAAAATATTGCTCGAGGTGAGGCTTGAAATTTCTATTGCACCATGAGGAAAAACTTGAGTGATGATGTAGGGACCAACCCACCGTGAGCGTAGCTTACCCGGAAAGAGTCGAAGTCTTGAGTTGAATAAGAGAACTTTTTGCCCCACCTCAAATTTCTTTCCTCGTAACATCTTGTCATGGTAAGCCTTTGTTTTCTCCTTGTATATCCAAGCGGCATCATAAGCTTCATTGCGAATTTCTTCAAGTTCATTGAGTTGAAGCTTTCTATGAAGACCGGCATCATCCATGCTCATGTTGAAGGCCTTAATTGCCCACCATGCCTTGTGCTCAAGCTCAACCGGTAAGTGACATGCTTTGCCATAAACTAACCGAAAAGGAGACATACCTATCGGTGTCTTGTACGCGGTCCTATAAGCCCACAAAGCATCATCGAGACGATCACTCCAATCCTTCCTTGAAGGTCCAACCGATTTCTCCAAAATATTCTTGATCTCTCGATTACTTACCTCGGCCATACCACTTGTTTGGGGGTGATAAGGTGTAGAAACCTTATGTGTGACTCCATACTTCCTCAATAAGGCTTCAATGGTGCGGTTACAAAAATGGGATCCTCCATCGCTAATCAAGACTCTTGGAACTCCAAAACGTGAAAAGATGTTGGTCTTGAGAAACTTGGCTACCACTTTGGCATCATTGGTGCGTGTAGCCTTTGCTTCGATCCACTTTGACACATAATCAACCGCAAGCAATATGTAGAGAAAGCCCTTACTTGAAGGAAACGGTCCCATGAAGTCAATACCCCATAAATCAAAAATTTCAACCTCAATGATAGGCGTGAGTGGCATTTGGTCTCTAGCTCCAATGTTCCCCATTCTTTGGCATCTATCACATGCTTTGCAAAACATGAATGCATCTTTAAAAATCGTAGGCCAAAAGAAACCACAATTAAGTATCTTCAAAGCCGTCTTCTTTGGTCCAAAATGTCCACCACAAGCTTCGCTATGACAAAAAGAAAGGATGGATCGATGCTCATTCTCCGGCACACATCTTCTAATAACTTGATCACCACATTGCCTCCATAAGTGCGGATCATCCCACAAGAAGTGTCGAGCTTGCTTCCTTATTCTCTTTTGTTGGTGGCTCGGCATCTCTTTGGGAAATCGGTTTGTGGCAAGAAAATTTGCAATGTCGGCATACCAAGGCTCATGTACTTCAAGTCGAAAAAGTTGCTCATCCGGAAAGGTTTCTAAAAGGGGCAGCCGATCCTCCTCTTGCACAAGTCTACTCAAATGATCGGCCACAACATTCTCTACTCCTTTCTTGTCTTTTATCTCAATGTCGAACTCTTGAAGCAAAAGAATCCATCGAATAAGCCTCGGCTTAGCATCTTTCTTCGTCATAAGATATCTTAAAGCGGCATGATCACTATAAACAATAACCTTGGAATTCAAAAGATATGATCGAAACTTTTCCAAAGCAAAGATTACCGCTAAGAGTTCCTTCTCCGTTGTTGTGTAGTTGAGTTGTGCATCGTTGAGAGTCCTTGAAGCATAGTAAATGGCGCATGGCTTCTTCTCAATTCGTTGTCCAAGTACCGCTCCAAGTGCATAATCACTAGCATCACACATCAACTCAAATGGCTCGTCCCAATTAGGGGACACAAGTATTGGTGCCGTACACAACATAGTCTTCAATCGGCAAAAAGCTTCCTCACACGCCTTTGTCCACTCAAACGTCACCTCCTTTTGTAACAAGTTGCTCAATGGCTTGGCAATTGAAGAGAAGTCCTTGATAAATCGTCGATAGAACCCCGCATGGCCAAGAAAACTTCTCACATCTTTTACACATCTAGGGCTCGGCAATGCTTGAATTAGCTCCACCTTGGCTTTGTCAACCTCTAAGCCTCTTGCCGAAATTATGTGCCCTAGAACAATGCCTTGCGTGACCATGAAGTGACACTTCTCCCAATTAAGCACAAGATTTGTCTCTACACACCTCTCAAGTATCTTCTCCAAGTTCCCCAAACATGCATCGAAGGTGCCTCCATACACACTAAAATCATCCATAAATACTTCGATAATGTCTTCAATAAAATCCGAGAAGATAGCATACATACATCTCTGAAAAGTGCCGGGTGCGTTGCAAAGTCCGAATGGCATTCGCCGATAAGCAAACGTGCCAAATGGACAAGTAAAAGTGGTCTTCTCTTGATCGTCCGGGTGTATCATGATTTGATTGTAGCCACTATATCCATCAAGAAAACAATAGTAAGAATGACCGGCCAACCTCTCTAGCATTTGATCCATAAACGGCAAAGGCATGTGATCCTTCCTCGTTGTAGCGTTGAGCTTCCTATAATCGATGCACATCCGATGACCGGTTACAAGTCTTTGTGGCACAAGCTCATTCTTCTCATTCTTGACAACCGTTACACCACTCTTCTTTGGCACTACTTGCACGGGAGATATCCACTTACTATCCGAAATTGGGTAGATCACCCCACAATCAAGCAACTTGATAATTTCTTCTTTCACAACTTTCATCATGGGAGGGTGAAGTCGACGTTGAGCTTCCTTTGTCGGCTTAGCTCCTTCTTCTAACAAGATACGATGAACACAAGTAGTAGGGCTTATTCCCTTGATATCCGCTAAGGTCCAACCTATGGCGGTCTTGTACTTCTTAAGCACACAAATTAAATCCTCCTCTTGCTTCTTACTAAGCATTGAAGACACAATAACCGGTAGTGTATCTTCTTCTCCAAGATAAGCATATTTCAAATGACTAGGGAGTTCTTTTAGTTCTAACTTTGGGGCCTCTTCCACACTTGGTCGAAATTTTGTTGTGGCACTTGGAATTGACAAGAACGAATCAAAAACTTTGTTGTATGGCCGAGCCTCTATCTCGGCACAAACCTCCATTGGGCTCGGCATGATCATGAAGGGCTCGGCATAAACCCCCTTCTCGGCAATGCATGGCTCGGCTACTTTAGGCTCGGCTTCTTCTTGCTCAAACGTGACTCGTTCTCCCTTCTTGTCAAATCCGACCCCTTGCTCAATCGCTAATTGCTATGCGTCGAGCGAGGTCGACATAACTTGCTCGACCTCCTCCAAAACATCAATGGCACAACCCTCCTTCAAATCAACATTGGGAAATCTCATGGCGTCAAAAACATTGAACTTGATTACCTCACCATCAAACTCCATAGTTAGGTTGCCCTCGGCCACATCTATCTTTGTGCGCGCGGTCCTCATGAATGGTCGTCCTAAAAGCAATTGAGTGTTGTTGACCGGCGAATCCTCCATCTCAACCACATAAAAATCGGCGGGGAATATCAATTGGTTGATTTGCACTAACACATCCTCTACATAGCCCTCCGGATATTTGCTTGAGCGATCCGCAAGTTGAATGATGACATTATCCTTCTTGAGAGGCCCTATACTCAATGTTTGATACACATTGAGTGGCATGACATTGATCGATGCTCCCAAATCCAACATAACATCCTCAAATCGAGTATTGCCTATGACACAAGGCACATTGAAGCTTCCCGGATCCTTCATCTTTGGTGGCAACTTTCTTTGAATAACGGCCGACACCGTCTCGCTCATAGTTACCACACGAGTCTCCCTAGTATGCCTTCTAGCCGTGCAAAGCTCCTTCAAAAACTTAGCATACTTCGGTACTTGCTTAATGCATTCCAACAAAGGGATGTTGACTTGCACTTTCCGGAAAATCTCCAATACCTCTTCATCGGATTTATCTTTCTTTGTTCTAGCAAAGCGTGAAGGGAATGGGGCACTAGATGATGACACCCCTCCCTTGCTTGCTTGGTTCGGCAATACCTCATTCTTTGATGTGGCGGGATCGTACTCAAGCTCGTTACGCAGCCCCTTATCATTCATACCATGGTTGCCGGCATCACCCTTTTTCTCGGTTTCACCTCTACTCCTCTCGGCAGCAACATTGCCGGCATCATCATCATGCTCGGCAACATGGCTCTCCTCGGCATCTCCATCATGGCTGCCGGCAATGACAGGTCTGGCAGCCATCTCATCCTCATTTATTCCCTTGAAAGTCACTCGCTTCTTCTTTGGACTTGTTGGAGGAAACAACTCTCTTCCGCTTCGAGTTTGAATCACTTTGGCTTGCTCGTTCCTCGGATTTGGAATCGTATTGCTTGGCAACTTTCCTTGCTCATTAAATCTTCCCATAAAATCCACAACTTGCCCCATTTGAGTTTTGAGCTCACCAATGTCCTTTTGATGATTTTGTTGCCCCGCGAGTAATGCTTGAGTAGCACTTGACAAAGATTGAATCAAAGCATCGTAGTTTGGATTGCTTGGCGAAGCTTGGCCTTGACCTTGGCTCGGCCCTCCTTGTGACTGGTTCGGCAATGCAGCAAAGTGTCCTTGGTTCGGGATGTATGGCTGCCGAGGCACAAATGGTGGCCTCGGTACAAATGGCGCTCCTCCCTCTCTCGGTTGCATAGGTGCCCTAAGCACGTTATCATTGTTCGCTCATCGAAAGTTCGGATGATCATTGAACCTTGGATTGAAATTGCCAAATCGTTGGCCTCCTTGAAAACCAATTGCATTGCACTCCTCAACTCCCTCATTAACTCCAAATTGAGGGCATTGTTCGGTCTCATGGCCCTCGGTGCAAATTCCACAAACAATAACACGCTTCTTCATCAAATTACTCACCAAGTCGGTGAGCTTGTCCACTTTATCTTCTAATTTTGTGCTCGAAGACGTCTCATGTACTTTCTCATTCCTTTGCACATTGCCTCGTGCCATGCCAAATTGTTGGTTGTTCAATGCACGAACTTCCAACAAACTTCTTGCCGCTCCGGCATTTAACTCCAAAAAGCTACCTCCCGCGGCCGAGTCAAGAAACTCTCTCTCCATGACGCGCAATCCCTCATAGAAATATTGTAGCAAGAGCCCATCGCTAATGCCATGCGATGGACACAAAGAAACTAGGGACTTGAACCTCTTGTAGTAGTCAAAGAAAGTCTCATCTCCGGCTTGCTTCACACTTGTAATTTGCTTCCTCAGATCAGTGATACGTGAAGCAGGAAAGTACTTGAGTAAAAACTCATCCATCATAGTACTCCACGAAACAATGCGACCACTAGGCACCTCAAACAACCACTCCTTTGCTTGATCTTCTAGAGAAAACGGAAAAGCCTTCATCTTGAAGTGTTGCAAATCGGTCCCGCTTGGACACATAGACTCCGTGGTGAAGTTAAACCACTGTAGATGCTTGTTAGGGTCCTCACTTGGCATCCCATAAAATGACTTCAGCTTATGGAGGAATCCACTCCTCAATTCAATCTCTCCAGTCTTTTCAGCTTCCAAGGGAGGATAAGTAATATTAGAAGGAGCAACTCCAGCTCCAGCAACATGACCATTCTGTGATCTGATTGATGCCATGATCTCTTCTTCTTCTTCTAATTCGGCAAAGGCTTCAAATTCTGGGTTCTGAAGATCACAAGATGATGACACTACTGATGGTGAACTCGGCACTGACTCTGAAATGGACGGCACTATAGGGGAGGACGGCAAGGATGATGATACTGATGAACTGGTTGGTGAAGATGGTGGTAATGGCACAAAACGAGCAATGGCGAGTTCTTGATCTAAACGTTGCAAACGGCCTTGAAGATCTCTTGCCCAAATACTAGATTCGGACATGCACTATTTCTGAAATTTGCAACATTTAAACAAGTTAGAACCTCGTAAAGAAATAGAAAACAAGAATATACATCATTACAAGCCACGGCATTGGCGATTACATAACATATTTCAACAATAGCACAAAAAACCACATTCGGCAAAGACAACAAATTTCGGCAAAGCACAATATACATTCGGCAATAAGAGATCAAAAATTGAAACGTTCATGATCATGTAATCGCTAAGTCTAACTCCTTTTAAAATTTGTTCTAACTCTCGAAGTACTTGGAGCAGAGGAGATAACGGTGCAATGGACTGATACAGCCCCCGGTAGTATCATGCTTAATCCGATATACCTCAAGAGTTTGAACCACACAACATGTTTTATCTTTGAAGAAAATAGGCCACATATGTCAAGTTATGTTCTAGCGTCTAAAGTGAGGTGATGCTTCGGCACAAGCTGTCGACTAGGTCGTGCGGATTTTACGTTTCAAAGGTCATTAAAATCACGGAGGGCGAACCCCCTACAGGAACCAGGCAGGACTCGTTGTTGGACACCACGGAGGGCGAACCCCCTATCGACTCACTCACCGAGAATGAACATCAGTCTATGGGCCTTGAGATCCAGTTAAACAAACCTGAGAACCATATCTATGATAATAACTTCCCCATACTTTGTAAAACAAACACGGATCCCTAGCAGTCTCAAGTGTTGATTAAAACCGCCCTCAACCTCATAGAAGTAATACTATTACCGAAGAAACGCTTATATGCGTGGGGGGGAAGTATCCCGCGTTTCCCAATCTACATAGAAACGCCCTCCGACATAACACCATTCACATGAAGGGTTTTGGTTATGATCAACAAAAGAGGCTTCACCTACATGTTACACTTTAGAAACTACAATAAACTCAAACATACACAACATATCAACTTCCTAGAAATTAAACTAAGTGATTACCAACATACATCATTATACATCATGCAACTTTCGAAATTTAAACTCTACATGCCAAAGCATATTTCTACTTTACAAAATCCCAAAATAAACTTAAAATTTACAACTTTACAACTTCTCAACAAAAATTTCCAGCAACATTATATACACAACAATAACATAAAACAAGCTTTTATAATCCCCGGCAACGGCGCCAAAAATTGACGTGTCGCCGAAGCGAGCATCAAGCAATAATAACCCTACAATCGTTAGTAGTATAGAATAAGTAGGGATCGTTCTAGGCCGGGGATTAAGGGTACCTGAGATATGAAATTGTTAGACACACATATATACATATATACATTAAAAACGTCACAAATGGGGGATAAGTATGGATCGGCAGCTAGGCTGCCCTAGTACTAAGCACGGCACCAAAACAGAAAAATAAAATCCTAAATCTAATATTTACAGGTGATCATCATCTTTTACAAAACAGTTCACACAAAAGACTCTTTAAAACATAGATTCATATGCAAGAAAGTAAGAGACAAGTATTTAGCATGTTTATAATTTAAATTCGTTTCGACCGCAACTAGAGCTCTCGCTCTGTACCTAGTTACTAGACTTCCTTAGGTTCTTTTAGGACAAACTTTCGCTCTAGCCCTAAAGATTTTTATGCTAATCCGGTTAAGACTTAACATGTATCGCACAAGAGTCTTAAATCGAAAACATGCAAATAAGCAAGGTTGTCAATCATCTTATTTAACATGCAAGTTTTAGCTAAGGTTTTATACCCTAGGTGAGCACAACAAATCAAAACAACCGCTAGGCCTATAGTTTTATTCATTCTACTCAGGTTAGATGAAACCTAACACCTAGATTTACATGCAAACAACAAATGCTTAAGCACAACTAATGTTTCGGTTTATAAGGAACATCCTTAACCCACTAACCAATTTAAATCCTAAACATGCTTTTGATACCATTGCTCTAATTATCTAAACATACAAAATCCATGAATTAAAGATTGCAAAGTCATCACATAAATTCCAACAAAAGTCTCAATTTATGTTCATCATACAAAACCAAACGAAAACAAAGTATTTTTATAACAACTAATGTGACTAAACCGAAAATAAAAACACAAGTCATAGGGATGGATCACACTTTAGAAACCTTGGAGAGCTTCGTCTTGGTGTGGTGGAAGAGTTTCGGCAGTAGCTAGGGCAGGGAATGGTTCGGTGGTGATTGGTGGTGGTGAATCGGTGACTTGGTATTTTTAGGGTTTCGGCTTAGAACTTTGAGTAGGAAATTTGGTAGAGTTTTGGCTAGTGTTTTGCAAGAGATGAGATGCCTTTTCAGAATGAAAAGTGGGGGTATATATAGAGGATAGGGAGAGAGGCTGCCGGCAGTCCCTTAAGCCAAAAGGGATTCAGAAAACCTAGTTCATTAAGGTTTTGCAACCTTCCTTTCTTAATCCAATTAGGTTTTCTTTTCTGAATTTTTTTCTTCAAGGCTTGGGCTTCACATCTTCATGGACTTCTTATATGATCTTGGACTTCATTTGACATGTCTTGGTCCATCGAAAAATGCCCCAATTGCCGGCAGCACACAAAGGCATACAATCTGCCAGAATCGGCAGCTTCTCCTAGTGTGACTAGGAGAACTTCTTTCTTCAATTTTTCTTCAATGCCATGGCCTAGTGTCTTCCTCTTCCCTTCATAAAGCTTGAACCATCTTCAAAAATGCATTTGTGCACCATTTGGTCCATTAAAAACAGAAAACACAAAAAGGGGGCAGTAGGTTCCTGGAATCGGCAGATTTGACCTTGTTGCAGTAATTCCAGCATATCTCCATCCGTGGAGCTCCGACTGATGCGATTCCAAGTCTCAGATAAACTAGACACATATGGCCATCTCCCCATAAAACAGTTCGATCAAACTCCTTGTGAGTCGTCGGGAATGATTTTTCGAAGTTGGGACACAGTCCCAGGAAAATCCTGGAAGTCCCTGGATTGGAATGCTCGGACTGCCGTTTTGCAGCCAACTTTTGGGTGACTTCCCGAACTCCGATTGATCTGAAATTTTAACACAACATTCCTCAGCATATGAATATTAAGCATGCCAAATTTCATAGAATTTGGACAAGGATAGATCATAGTTTCATTCATCTCAAAATCACGAAAAAGACATATTTTACACTATTTTCCAGATTTCTCAAACTTAGTCATTTTTCGGATTCTTAACCATTTTTCACAAAACTCTACCAAAATTGACACTAACTATATTATGACTCAATCTTAGACAAATAAGGGTTAAACAAAGCATAAACGAGGGCATAAGCATATAATATCGTCGCACATTGTGCTCCTATCAGATGCTTGTGATGATCCTAAGGGAGTCACAAAGGGGACAAACTTATGATATGCGACGGAAATTGTCGCTGTAACATCAATATGTGACCGAAATTGTCACATCGAATATTGAATTGAGTTACCATAATCTTGGTCTCGACCATTCAATACCTTCCCTCTTGTTCTTTTGAGAAAAAGAAAATTGACCGCAAAATGCGCCCAGGAAAAGAGGCCATTGAAAAAAAAAATGAGAATCATGTCATTGATATGGTTCTATATCGGTTCAACAATTGCAAATAATGCAATTATATGGTCAATGTATACAAGAGATACATGGAAGAAGATGAGAATATATCCTCATAATTACGGATCTCAAAAGAAAAAGATAATTTGCGATATATATATGAAGTATATGACTTCAATTTCATAGTCAAAGTGACTACAAATCTGTTTATTTTGTGAAGGCATAGACCTCACATGTGTGACTAATGCTATTTAGTCGATACACTCTTTATGGTCAAGATCTCAATGTAACCGTTGGCATATATGATGCATATATATATGGTTCGATTCCCTAAAAAGCTATATGTGAATGCAATGAATCGCGTTTCACATTTACATGGCATGTTGATTTGAGTTCACTAATCTAATTAGTGATGTTAACTCGAAAATCACAAAGATAAACGAGCATATGCTCGTCAAGAAACAAATAGACATGCTTGCGTACATGAGCGGATGCATGCGCATTGCCCGGCCTCGGCTTCGGCACTCTTGCGCACACCCAAGCTTGCCTTGCCTAGCCTTGGTTTCGGCCTTGGCTTGGCTTGAGCACGACTGGGACAACAGCTCCGCCACAACCAAACAATGAGGCACGCCTCGGTCTCAAGACCTTGGCACGCACGCACCCGCCTAGCCCCGCCCCGGCCTCGACCTTCGCGTCGGCCTGCACACGGCTCGGTCAGCTGCTCCCCTCTCGGCCCTATAAGACCATGCACTCACCCCGGCATGTCTTGGCTTCGACCTCAGCATGCCTTTGGCTCTTTAGCATGGCATCGGCCTCGTCCGGTCCTTGTTTTATGCCTCGGTAAGCCTAGCTTCGGCCTAGGTTTGCTATCGGCAACTCGCATGACCTTGACTCCAATATCAAGTCTCGGCCCCGTAAGCCTTTTCTTTTGCCTCGACACGCCTTGGTTTCGGCCTTGGCGTGCCTTGACATTTGCTCGGCCTCAGCCCGCCCGTGCACTACCTCGGCTTCGGCCTTGGCTAGCCTAGCACGCGCCCACGCTTGACCTCGGCCCTCCCCTGCCTTGCTTCGACTCGGCTTCCACTCTAGCTTGGCTTCGGCCTCGGATAGCTAGCCCATGGCCCCGGTCTTAGATACTTGGTTTAGACATTTATGTCTCTATAGTATCGATGTTGGCTCATTTTGGTTGTTTTTCTGCTCTATTTTTGAGCGTTAACAGATGTATTTAATACGCTTTTAAACATGTCTATGTTTTATCTTGTAATACTACACGCCATGTAACGCACTCTATCGGAACTGAATATATATTCCGGTTTATATGACTTGGCATAAAACCTTGTCTCTACACTCTTATATAGAGACATTGAGTGTGTAGCTACTCTTCATCGAACCTTGCTCACCACTTAAAGATATTGGTGCCAACGTTTATCACTTTGAAACTCATTGTGAAAATTGAAGAAATTTCTTATGTATCGCTTCTAATGAATGCGCACAACTTATGAGTTAATAATGTGAATGTATTTCACCTATACTATGGTTCAGATTCTTTGAATCGGCGACTCATATAGACTCCAATATACATCGTCCACAATTTTGGACATGTTTTGATGATCCATATGCAAGTAAGTCATAAACATCATTTCTTTTGAGCAAATAAGCTATTGGGATCAAAGATTACCAAAAGAATATTTGGTAGCGTCATGAGCAATGCTCAAGTCTTCCTCCAAGTCAATGGAAGCACCATCTATGCATTTAATATTGCATATGATCCCTCTCTCATGATCCTTTATTAGTTATGCTCATGATATGGAAGCATACTCTTTAGCAAAGTTTCGGAGCAACGCCCTCCTACGCTAAAGATAATGATACATAAGATGATAGCCTTAATGCCCTATCATGATTCAATTTTTGAGTCACAATGATACTTTGGTGATCCATCTATTGGTTAAACTCAAGCCATAACACTTAGATGTTATGAAGCACCTTCACAATGATTGAAAAGTAGCAAAAACCTAAAATTTCCGGTTTTCCAGCTCGCGGACTCGTCATTGTGAGGACCGGTTTACCTACTTTTAAGCCGGTTCTTGAGGTGAAATTTAGTCCACCGATTCCTAACATCCATGGCTACTTGCTCATAAAATTTCAGAGCTATTGGACACCTGGAAGGTGCTGAACCGCTCGAGACAAACGTTCAATGACCTCCGGAGACTATTCCGACCGGTTCGGTATGTTTCCGGCTAGTTCCGGCAATGAGCCCGGTGGAGTTGGAATCCTAACACAAGTGTCTACCTACTGTTAAAATTTGGTAGCATTTGATATTTTGGAACTTAGTGAAACGTTTCAGGAAGCGTATATGCATGTATGTTATATTTTGTAACGGAATGCATCTTGTTAACGTATAAGTGTTAACAATCAATACCCTTTATCGTCCACATAATTTATGTGCCATATTGCTCCACCACAAGCGCCTAATGATGGGTTATTTGATTATGAATAATGTCTTTAAATAAGACATAAGCTTCCACCTATAGTCCGCTATATAGAAACTTTAACAGACGATTTCGTTTATGTCACTTTTTGATGAGCCAGTCTCCCCGTCGTTAGGGGGAGAGAAGAACAAGTTTGTTCAAGTAGAACAACTTGGAATTATTGTGGTTTGTCTCTACTGTACCTCATCATGTTCCTCAAAGTCCCATGAATCAAAGTGACGAGATTTGATATACATGCTGCAAAGAGCAAATTATTGGTCTTTCAAGGCAAAGATCGGAATAGTACTCTTGTATCAACATGCATGTAAGGATGGATGTCCGAATCAATGGACATATTGTCACTCGTAAATAGTGACATGGTGACTCCACAAAAGTGGTATATGGTGTCACTAGGCCGTGACTCTCACAAGAAGTGTAGAGAGGGCACTTAGTTCGATATACACTCGCCGAATGCGAGTTTGGCACAACTTGATCCTTAGATCAATGACAACTCATTCATCTCATGGATTTTCTGGATTAAGGTCATCATTGGGGGACACCTCAATGAGAAGCCAATCTATATAGAGATCTCTACAAATACGAATTACACTAGTGTACATGAGTACGTGGTTTATGAGTTAGATATCGAACGCTCACTTCGTTGAAGTAAATACCAACGTTGTGAATTGGCCTACACGGAAAGATATGCGATCCAGTTTATACAAAGAGATAGGTCCTTGGTCAGGTGATGCCGACACCGCAAGTGTAAACCCTATCGATAATCTTTGATGGAAAGTGTAGTGAGAAAAAGAGTTTAGACTCACCTTATGGTGAAAGGTCTCTCACAAACGCCCTGGAATCGACTACGATGACATGTGCTCTCGTAATGGAGTCATATCACACTCCACTACCTTGTCAGTTAGGTAGTTCCAAAAAACTGAACATGCAGCTTATGTATCATCTCTATTGAGACTAAGTAAAGAGATGTACATAAACATCCTAAAATGATCAGTTTTCACCCAAGTCAAGTGAGCAAAAACCTCGAAGTGCGTATGCTATCAGATTAGGATGTTCTCTATATGGGTTCAAATTTTCTGGTTGGATATTGTACAACGCGGTTGAGCGACTACTTGATTGGAGATGAAAGATAAAGAATCATGCCTATTTGCGTGTAAACTTTGGATGGATTGTGATTGAAGTATCACTAATCCAACATTATAAATGAAAAGATCTTGGAAATACTTGGTCTCGAGAGTGAGAACCGTTAGTAATGAACCTAATCATCAATCGGCTTATGGCTATCTAATGGACGTTAAACCAAAGCCTATATGTATTCCATGATCAGTCGATGTCTTGAGAAGACTCGTTTCGTCTATGTGACGAGAAGTCTTGGGAGATGAAACTCTCCACTAAGTACCATGTGCGCAATCATGTACTTGTCATAATATGCTCGACTCGACATCTCATTCGCTATAAACTAATAAAGCCAAGGTAATGGCTAGATGCGCCCATGCAATGCCATGGAATATGGCGGTACTTTTCTTCAAGAGAGAAAGGTTTAGGCTCGTTCAATTTCATCATGAAAGACACATCAATAGACAATTTGAGAATCTGCCTGGTTCTGTATGTCGACTTCCCCAAGACTTACCGAACAACTCACTGGTTGGAAAATTATGAAATTGGTACCATTGGAAAGGTCTATGTGTCTACTTTCCAGGGACACCAACCATTTGATCATAGCTATAATATTGAGTGAGTTATGACTGTTTTGGCAAAATAGGACGAATATGTCTGGTAATTTGCAGATCAGTCACTTTCCACAGAGCTTTGTGATCATCTCAGGAAGAACTATGTTGTGTACTGTATATCAGTGGAAAGATATGGGTGTCTAGTTTCCAGAACTCTTTACGGTTCGTTCATACCTACTGTATTGAAGGAGTTATGACTATTTTAGTACACAAAAGTCATGCTGCGCGTGAATCTGATTTTCAACGCAAACTCTAGTTTTGAGTTGTTAAGCAACCTTCTTCCTTAAGACCAAGTAAAGCTAAGTATAACTGGTCTAATATAAGGATAATGTGGTCGTATTAATGACTCGATCATTGGCTACGCCTACTATTGAAGCTTGTGAGGTGCGTTTGTATACGCCATTAATCTTAACTCCAAGATTGGGTTACCAATCAGGGGGAGTTGTCTTGTGGACATCAGAGGGAGTCTGCCTCACATGTAATCTTCAATTGTAGTTAGTGCGTTGTGCTCTTTTCCCTTCGACCAAGTTTTTTATTTTTACCAAAGAGGTTTTGTTTTACTAGGCAAGGTTTTATCGAGGCAACATGTCATGCATCGTGTCACATTAGGTACACGACACAAATGAGAGTGTTCAAGGAAGGATAATTCCGTAACTTCCTATGTGTGTCTTGACCTAATTAGACTAGATTAGTAGTTACTTTAGTAGATAGGGAATCTCTGATTATTCGGGATACTTGATGTAATGCCTATATAAAAGCCTCCTTATCTATCAATAAAGACAACGCTTTGCATCTATTCTTTTATCCTGCAACAGAGAGTACTAATTTACACTATTTTTAGATCCATAACTATCTAGTAAGATTATCCTTTCCCAGTATTTGACTGCCCTTTTGTCCCCTGTAATTGGAATTCAAGGAAAAACCTGCAATGCTGCTCTCCAAATCTTGGAAAGTGCCTGCAGCCACTCATGGTATTATAGATTTATAGTAATGGAACAACAGGGTTATCTCCAATGTTTTTATATTACAAACGTCTAAAACTACTACAAATTAAACCACTACTAAAGTGGTATTGATAAATCTATTGAAATCTCCCATGTAAGAGATCAAAAACGTAAATCACATATAAAATCATGCTTATTAAACAACAAGAATGAGCGTTTCCTATAATTGCTCTTTGATTTATATGGAATCCTAAGCCTTTCCTTCCCAAACCAACTCTTGATCGAAATGGGGCATCGGAGTATTGGTTCAATGAACTTCCAGCATGTTCATTGAGACGTCCATTTTGTTGCTAATGTGACTACCAACACCCGTCCACTCAAACAGTGTCTCAAGTCAACACTCTCCCAGTCAACTCAAATGTCTTTTCACTGTTTACTGAATGAGTATATTGGCTAGGTTTTGAACTTTGGAGCAAACAAAATCTAGAGGGATAGGGGGATTTTAACTAGTCATTCGTATATAGAACCTCCCAGTTTCTTTCTCCTAGGCTCCTAGAAGGAGCACCCACCACGTCTAAAGAATTGAAGAACTAAAATTGTCTAATAATAAGATCATCAAGACCAACAGTGTAACTAATATACAAACTTGCACCATAATTAAACAACCTGATTCTACTCAACTGGGCAAGAGGCTCCAAAATAAAAAAATCTAACATAACTAATGGAACACAATTATATAACCATTCTGTACATTTCATCATACTATCTGAACATCAATAGTTGAAATAGTGTGGCAAACAGACTAACAAAGTACCAAAGCTCCCAACCTAAAGAAGCTTTAGTTCTAGTAATATACCCCCAAACAACTTGGCAGCACAACTTTCTTCCAACAAAGTTAAAAGGGAACACAATATTGACCCTGATTGCTAATACATCCAACCTATTAACAGGATTAAAATAATGCCGCATATATGCCTCTTAACGCCAGTGTCCTAAAAATAATCCAAATCAAATTCATTCAAGAAAATCAATTCATATTACTTAGATCCCAGGCCATCGAACCTAAACCTCTCCTGTACACCCATTTAACTAAATTCAAACAAACCCTCATAACTGAAATGACTGAGATTACCAAAATCTTATTAAAAAGTTTGTTTTTACCCAACCAGAATGAGTAATATTAAGCACCCCTAATTGGACTGTGAACGCTAGCTCATTTGTTTCTAATCTAAAGTTAAACAGATGGAATGCAGTCATTACAACAGAGAAAACCAGCAATATAAGTTGAGCAAAAAGCACAATAAGCATGAAAAACAGATTGGTAAATTTTAGTCAGATGGAAGCTCATGAACACACAGTCTATAACCTAAAGCAACATAAACACCTACCAATTTCAGGTACCAGCAACAGAAAAATGCAACAATAAATGACATATTATAGTGTTAAAATATACCGACCACAAACTCAGAGCTCCGTCCAATATTTTGGTAAGATCAGCATATCATTAGCTTCTCTCATAAAAAAATAAAAATAAATAAATAAATAAATAAAACCATGTAGGATCTCCTGTAACTTAAGCTCAATACTCCAATTGTCATGATTATAGCTTATTACACGCGAGCCATGAGCATGCAGAACATTTCTGACCAGCTCTATTCCATTCTGAAGCTTTGGAAATCACAAGCATTCACTTAATCAAAAGGATGCCGGATGCTAATTGCCAATAGTGCCAAACACCCTTACATCATAAACTTTGATCACTCATGTACATTTAAAGCTTGCCCTTGCGACTAACCAACCCTAACATTCAATAACAAAGTATAATCAGCAAGCTGTTGAATAGAAACCGTAGGTAGTACCTACTAACAAGATCCTTCTAAATACCGGACGGTTTGATCTAAACCCTCAAGACTTGCACAAAGCTAATCTAATAAAGACCTATTTAGCATCTTAGCTCATCTTTACAGTAAGTGGCTACAACATATTCAAAGCCACCAGAATGCCTTTATGGCTTACCAACAGCTATAATGCAATCTGCCTATCCCACAAGCAAACTCTGTGCTCATCATTTAAATCATCCTTGTAGGACCACTTGGTTAACTAGTTCATATATGGATACGGAATCTCCACTACAAGAATCATCAAAAATTGAGGATTGTATGCTAATGTTGCAACTTTTGAACAAAACAACTAATATATTGTCACAGGAATCATTCTGCTGCTGGGTTGAAAATGTAGCACTATAAATCTGATGATATAGATTCATGATTAGAATATAATACAATAATAAAACCTATATTGCATAGTACTCATGAATCAGTTAACTAAATTTCTGCATCTTCAGTAACAAATAAAAAATAAATGTGAAGACATAATCAAATTTTTCGGTTATGTCTTCTTCAGAGTATCAATAATCAATCCATTGATTTTATTCTCAAAAAGAAACAACTCCATTTAATTCACCTAGTAATATGGTTGATTAGAGATAAGGTTATACCAATTTCAACTTCAAAATACTTCCTATTATTGAACACAAATCTAACTGGTATATTCAACGACATTTCCTTTCAATCCTCACATATTAACTTAACAAGCACTTTCGTCATAAATAGTGTTGAGTGACCAACAGTTCAGTTAGTTCTTGGTTTTAGATTGGGGACTCTTTTCTATGTTCAAGAAAACGTCAGCATATTTTTCTCTAAGAAACAACTTTCTAGGGCCCAAGGTAATATAATCTTGGCTTGAAAGAGACTTCTCTCCAAAAGAGAAAAACTTAGTCTTCCGGCAACAGTCTACCTATACTCCCCCAGGGCTAGCCTACATCTAAACCGGAGATATTTATAACATAAAATCAAATAACCTAGAAAACTACCTAATAAAAATCACCGATGACGGTAATGTACACTGATTCATGCAATCTATGATGAAATAAAAGCTTTCTCTGTTAAGATTTTTTATAAGTCATGTCACAGATCATGTCCTACCCTATGCTCCTTTGTATGTTCTTTCTTCTATCTCAAGATGCACATTTAACATGAAATGATATCCTGAATCCTACTTTTATTATCTTGCTACTGGGATCAAAAATCAATAAGAAAGATTATAAGTCGATTGATATTAAATCCTCCTTAGAGTTAAGTTTGAAGCTACTAGTCATCTTCACTATCATCACTGTATGAAACAAGACCAGTCTTTGAAACAACACTGGACTTATCGGCATCACCCTCAGGTGTCTTGTTTACCTCTAGAGTTTTATCTGTATCAACATAAGTGGTTTTCGCTGTGCTTGTAGCTTCTTCAATGCCCCCTTGATCAATTTTAGTTTTCTTCGCTTGTGGCTTCACTTTTACAATCATGCCTAAAGGAAAAGCAGGTGGATTCCTCTTCCCGGTTGGTTTCTGCTGCTCCTGTAAGCAGATATCATTTTTATCCACAATAGCAAAGTAATGCTTCCATCCACCGGAACCAAATATAAGTGGATATTGGCATCTCCCGCACACATGCGCATACTAATATACATGAGATACCCACCTTGACTACCGGAACAGAAGGTATTTCCGTCAACTCATGTACAATGCTCGACTTTTCTGCCACCGCTGCCTGATAACAAGAACAACTAATTAAGAACTGTTCTGTTTCAAAAGAAGAATTAATCTCAGAAAAATTACTTTATGGCAATAACACTATATCACAGTAATCATTGCCAGCCGGCTCAAGCACAATGGCATTTGCGTGAATAAATGAGGCACTTCATAAGAAGTCATGCATTCTCAATCCAGAATATGCATGAGTGACTATTTCAAGTTACAATAACCTTTGGAACATGCTTCGATAGACTGAAACCCTAGAGAGAAATGTGGTTTCATGGGACTTTACAAACAAGAGGGAGGGGTTCCATCAGCAGATTCAGTTAGGTTGAGACCTCATTTGATTAAGCTTTCCTACCCAGCTGCTTTTGCAGTCAAACCGATCGACTAAAAAACACAAAAAATGGGACCTTTTCCTTCAGAAATTTGAAGCAGTTGCACTAATCTATCTTATGCAGATATTTAGTTTATCCTCTTCATGTCCTTCCTACTAAGGACCTATACGTTTGCATACTCGACATAAAAAAGATAGCCTCAAAAAAAGGAATAGGGGCTACCTACATTTCCAATAGTAACCAGATTAGAAATCACTAGGTTGAACATTATGAAACACGAATTCATAAAGCTCATATGGCATGAAGTGTTGAGGTAATAGCAACTCGCAATGATGCATCATGTAAAGCTATCTAGGGTGAATCAGTATAACAACAAAATACAAATCCTACAGTTGCAAAAACCTTTATTGGAAAGCAAGCTAAGAACTCCAAAACAATTGGAAACGTACCTGAAAACTCAAAAGCTGTTGGGCCTCCTCATCTGCAATCTGCCGTTCATATTCCTTCTTTGACTGAAAACATTATATAGTACATAAATAACAAATGTTAACACAAATGCACTATATTTTCTGTTCACCAAACTCGACAGTCTAACTGCACTGCCTCAACAAGCAATGTTTTAAAACAAAAGAAAGACATGGAAGTAAGAAAAACATAAGGTTATGTGTCTTACAGTCTCCCATTGATCAAGAAATTCCGTCTCGTCATCATCCAGAGCTTTCGGGGGTCCTGCAAACAGAAAATCAATTTGCAAAAGGTCAACATGTCACGTTCGAATATGAAATGTCGGAAGTAAACAAATGATAAGAGAGACCCACTGTGCTTGAAACGTTCGTTGAACTCGGCATCCTTCTTGTCCTTATTCTCTTTCAGAATCTGCACTCAACAATCATGGGGTTTGAATCAAAATCAGATATCAGAGAATGAATGAGGAGAAGAGAGTGATAACCTCGAAAAGGGGTCTGTCCCTGTACGCAGTGCCATCCTCGACACGTTCGCCCCGGGTTTCCTTGGCTTCATCCAACTGCCTAGAAACTAGTTATTGATTGATTGAATTTGAATGGTATGGAATTTTAGGGTTTTCTGAAAGAGATGAGAACAGTGCAAGTACCTGTTGTTCAGAAACGAAATTCATAAGGCGGGGACGAGTGAAATCTTCAGCCATTTCTCTACCAACCACTGATAACAATAGTAGCAGCTCTTTGCTTTTATATTATTCCCTTGCGAAATAGAGAAAACAATCATAAATACATTTATTTGTTGAAGGAAAAACGTATTATGTGCCTTCGTCAATGTAACTGACGATAGATAATTATGTAGTCATTATTGTCATTAATGTATTTCCTATTACCGTTGTAATACTCACCCTATATAAAGGGGATTATCAATGAAATGAGAAGACCAATTCCGATTATTCTACAACACGTTATCAGCACTTTGCTTTAGCCAGAAAAAAAAAAAAAAAAAAAACCCTAGGTCTTTGTCTCTGAAAAAAAACCCCAGCAAAACACTTCTGCCGGAAAAGAAGACCTCCTCACCAGAAATCCCTTCTGCCGACAACCACTTTGTCGGCAACGATGACTTCTGGCGACAACTCGTCGTCGGAAAAGGAAGAAAAATCCAGGCTACCACTCTACCGACGATAGGCTTGTCGACAGAGCATAGCATCTCATCGGCACACCCAGAAATCTGCTCTGGGCACCTGCACCTCTCCAGATCGCCTCGCCGCCGTGCAGATCGGACTGCCCCAGCTCGGCCCGCCGCCGCTAGCTGCACCAGCAGCTGCCCTGCTCCTATGCCAGCCCACCTCCGATGACGACATTGATCCAGATCGGACCACATCCCGCGCCGACGACGCTGCCTCGCCTGGCTCGATCCAGCAGCCCAGACGACGCCAACCTCCGATCGGCCTCGACCCAGTCGCGGCGAAGACGTCTGCTCTCTCTGTGGCCCAGCCGAGCGCCGACGACGCCAGCCCAGCCGAGCGCCAGCCCAGCCGATTTGCTCACTCTCCGATCGGATCCAACCTCCGATTCGTCCGACGATCGGCCATCGCCGCTCGGCCTAGTTTCTGACTCGCCTCGATGCCCTCCGATCGCCGCTGCAACCCGGATCGTCCCCCCCCCACCGATCCAGTCGATCACCTGCATCGACCCCCCCCGATCCGGCCTCCTCCAGCGCCATCGACGCCGCTCCAGCAGCCCCGATCCGGTCCCCCTTCGTCCAGCAGCCCCGATCCGATCGCCAGCACAGCCAAGATCCGATCCCGCTTCTACCGACGACAACTCGTCGGGTAAGGCTGCCTCCCAGAAGTTCTACCGACAAAGCTTCGTCGGCAGAAGCTTGACCCGACCCGGTCTTGTTGGGCCTGACCCGGATCTGCTGACCAGACCCACGAAAAAAAACAGAATTTTCTTTTTGGGATAAAAAATTTAAAGGTAATTTTTGAAATTACCGCACAGTAATTTATATTTACTTCACTGTGTAACTATTTACTTTATTACTATTTACTGTTTTACGAACTTAATGGTAAATGTGAAATTGCTTAATTTATATGATAAATGTGAAATATATATGATTAAAGTGACTAATCATATGAATATTGTTTTTATGTGGCATAACAATTACGATACGGCGATCAATACGTGACGATTACTTGGAGACGGAGATAAAGCAATCGCTTCATATGCAGTTTATTTGGCAAACTTACAAGTAATATTTATATTGACGCTCTGCTTTTATTATATTTTGTTTCAGTTATTTATATGATATAATGCTCTATTAAATGTGAAATTGCATTAGTATTTTATATAAATGTGAAACATGAAGCGTTATATGTTCATTTTATTAGTGTTAAATAATTGTTTTATTTAACATATTATTTAGTTTGAACACTGCTCTGATAATGTAATTTCATGAGCTTCGTAATATAAAGAAAAAGTGACAAACCTATAATGTGGAAAAGTATTTTCACGAAGCAAGAAAAATATGACCATTACAAATTTCTCTCTAGAGATCCAATTTTTATTTATTGAAAATTTTTCAACATGGATATCTTATTTATTGTGTAGAAAGCAACGATAATGGAATTTCATTAAACTTCACATGCAATGAAAATGGAAAAATCAAAATTTTATTGTGATAACGAAATTTCACGAAGCATCGGAGTTACCATAATGTATATTGGTTTATATTAGTCGTCGTGCATGTCATTTAGACTACGAGATTAATACATTATATTCTTCCTCTATTTTAAAGATGGTTTAACCATCACATTTTAGTTTTGACATATTGGACTCTGAAGAATTTGAGTACCAAATTCCCCTATTAAGCCGACTAAGGCTTGAGCATGGTATATTTATGCAAATTGCTTTATGTAAATAGCTAAATAAATAATTTCAATATCTTGAACGACAATGTAAGGTCTAAGAAAAAAATCCCTGAAATTTAATTATGCAAAGTAATGCAATCACCCTAAAACAAAGGGCAATGATGATGTAAGTTATGAGAAAACAAAGAGTAATGACGATGTAAGGTCTTAGACAAAGAAATTTCCTGAAACAAATTATGCAAAGTAATGCAACAACCCTAAACCAAAGGGTAATGACAATGTAAGGTATGAGAAAAAGAAATTTTCTGGAACACATTTTGCTAAGTAATGCAACAACCCTAAATCAAAAAACAATGACGATGTAAGGTCTTAGAAAAATATATATATATTCTTGAACAAATTGGGCAAAGTAATGCAACGACCCTAAAACAAAGGGTAATTACCATGGACGTAAAATTCATATAATCATCCAAAAGTAAGTGGAAACAATGTAACATTTAAAAGATGACATAGGGGACATGTCATGTGCAGTGAAGCACTCTGCCATTGTTGTAATTCAATGAACTATTGATACGTACATTATAAGCTAGCAAAGAATTAGCTACGACTTTCAATAAATATGAAAAATCATATGAGTACGTGGATTTTGGAAAAGTATCTTCAATATCCAACAGTAACATTGAAAATGAGTTTACAACTAAAAACATAATATCTGGGAAGAATATGTTAAATGACAAATCTCATCATTGCAGCTATTAAAAGAGCAAAAAGGATCTGGCTCAATCCAAGATAGACTTTGATTAGTCTACTTTAAAAATTTTAAGATATCCTTATAAAGGCCATTACGCCTAAATACGACTTTTGGTCCAAAATTAGACTTTTGGTCTTAAAATTTCTCTCTCTAAATTGGATAAGACTAAATGTAATCGTTGGCATGTTAATTTTTTTTGAATCTTCTCTAAAGGAATTGAGATTATTCAAATTTTATTCATAATACACATGATTCAATTTTCTACATCTAACTTTGCAAAGTATTGTATAAAGTAAAGCAACACATCATAATATAGGCATGAAACAAAGAACCGTGTGCAAAGAAACGCACAATGTAATCCCTAAAATAATAGTACTGAAGAACAGTAACACTATATCAATAGTATATGATAATGATTAGTATATCAAAGAAAGTGATAATGATCAGTATATATTTTCCTTTGGGATTCATAATACACCTGCCTAATTGGGATTACAATACCTTTTCATTACAATCCCCATCGATTTACTCTAAAGAACTTGAGTTACGTTTCGATGTATATATTGAGCATATGTCAAATTGACAATTTATGCGATAAAAGAAAATTGAATTTTGTTTTCCACATTATAAAGAAATTTACGCCACGATTTTTCATGTGAAAAAGATACAAGTGAGAATTCATTTGAGCTCCTTTGCATTACCTCTAAATGACTGCGAATGTAAACGAGTATTAGAGAAGATTATATGTCAACTTAGTAGGTTCTAAGTAACCGCTAATTAAATCCAACGTCATAAGAAAATGATCTTTTGGAATTCTGACATAGATTGGCTTTGATATGGTGATCCATACATTAAAGAAACTACTATGGACACCCATATTTTTGGATAAATAGAAGCAAACACCAGAAGAATATGGTTCACACACGAATCTGAGGACGATCAATGAACATTTTATCCTCAAATATTGTCATATAGGGTTGAAGACGTATGTTCAATTCCTAAATTCCGCCGCTCCCCCAATGTGGCATTATAATATATTTGATGCACAAGCATATGCATTTATACCTTATTATGCTTCTCCTATCCGTCATGATTTTATGGATAAAAGTACATCATTCAAAGCCTATTCGTTAAAGCAATTATGATTGAGATCATCATATGCAAAGGACACATGAGTTTCTCATTATGTTGTTATATTGAATCAAAAGAGGATTCAGTGGATCGATTCAACCAACTTGCGGACACCATAAATATTTTATGGTGTTGGTTGTTGTGTCGACACACTGGTCACGTGTCATGACACCATCCACAATTAAAATTTATGCTGCTTATGCTAGAAAGTCAAAGCACTTAGGCCGGGTTAATTTCCGTAGGTGTGATGATTTTATGGCTTATTATATGAGATTTGTAATGGACATCATATTCCTATATATAAAAACTCAATTGGTCTCACGGAAAACGACTACAGTAATAGTCTTAATATTGGTAAAGCACACCAATACTTCCGTTTTGGGTTATGCAATTTTTGCATGCAGCGTTACTTTTTCATCTATGGCCATCATCATTGAACCAATTTACACCATAGCTAGTGACTATGTGTGAGGATTTTAAAGGATTTCAAACGAACTTGTAATCCTTGAGCTCTTTTGGATTGACACGGATCTACAATCTTTGAGCTCCATTAAATGTTTTTATGTGCCAAAATTGCGCCGCCACAGCGCACAATGATGGGTCCATTGAGATGAATAAATATTTATGCTGGATATGAACTTCCAGCTATAGTCCGCTATGTCGAAACCTTGACAGGCGATCTCTTCACCGCTAGATTTGCGGAGTGTCACTTTGATGAGACAGTCTTCCCGTCGTTAGGGGGAGATAAGAACAAGCATGTTCAAGTGGAACGACAGGAATTGTCGGGTTTCCTTGGCTTCATCCAACTGCCTAGAAACTAGTTATTGATTGATTGAATTTGAATGGTATGGAATTTTAGGGTTTTCTGAAAGAGATGAGAACAGTGCAAGTACCTGTTGTTCAGAAACGAAATTCATAAGGCGGGGACGAGTGAAATCTTCAGCCATTTCTCTACCAACCACTGATAACAATAGTAGCAGCTCTTTGCTTTTATATTATTCCCTTGCGAAATAGAGAAAACAATCATAAATACATTTATTTTCTTTTTTCAGAAAAATACTTTTATTTTTAGAACAAACTACAAATTAGTACATGACAGCAATTTGTTTTACAAATAACTCACTTACATGTATAATTAAACAAATTAGGACAACAATTTACATATAAGTACAAATGCCTGTAACGCTGCCACGTGTCACTGACAAATTGACAATTGTACCCCTTATTATATCTAACAACTTAAGGAATAAAAAGCCCCAATTTAAAATTCCCAATCCCCGATCAAACGTCCCACCTTTTTTCTCTGTGCGTCCCATGCTTCCTCTGTGTTCTTCGACAATTGCCGGAGCTTAATCTAACCGTAACCTCGTCAATTGCCGGAGCCGGAGCCGGAGCTTAATCATGCTTCCTCGGTTTTAGTTGGTGATCTTTTCAGGTAGTTCGTTGCCGGACGTTGATTTCATCGGACATTCACAAGTTCGTCTTCTTCTTCAGATAGTTCGTCAATTGATTTTTCAGGTTAGTTTGAATCTTCTAACTCGATTTTTCGTTTGTGAAATTGTTCTAGATCTCTTTCGATTTCATGTTTCAATTGATTCGTTTACGCAGTAGCAGTTTTTGTATTTTTTTGAATCGACATTTGTTTCAATATCGTTTTGTTTTTTCAATCGAATTCATGGTTCCTATATAATTTTGTTTGCGTAGTAGCAGGTTATAGTTTTTATTGACACAGTAGCAGTTTTCGTGTTGTGTTTGTATCGTTTGCCATAAAGTAGTAGCAGTAGCAATATCAGTTGCTAATATGTAGTCCAGGTCTGTGTAGTGCACTATGGTTATCGGCTGGTTTTCGTGTTGCAGCGCCACGCCGCTTTTTGAATTACACAATTTACTGACACAGTAGCAGGTTTTATTTTTTTCAGTTTTTGTGTGTTTTTTGTATTGTTGCCTTAAAATAGTAGCAGTAGCAGTATTAGTTGTTAATATATAGCCTATGTTTGTGTAGTCTGTTATGGTTTTTGAGGTTCGTGGTACAGCGGCACGCTGCTTTTTGGATAACACAATTTACTGACACAGTAGCAGGTTTTATTTTTTCAGTTTTGTGTGTGTTTTGTATTGCTGCCTTAAAATAGTAGCAGTAGCAGTATTAGTTGTTCATATATAGCCTAGGTTTGTGTAGTCTGTTATGGTTTTTGAGGTTTGCGGTGCAGCGGCACGCTGTTTTTTGGATAACACATCTTATTGACACAGTAGCAGGTTTTATTTTTTCAGTTTTTTGTGTGTTTTGTATTGTTGCCATAAAGTAGTAGCAGTAGCAATATCAGTTGTTAATATATAGCCTAGGTTTGTGTAGTCTTTTATGGTTTTTGAGGTTCGCGGTGCAGCGGCACGCTGCTTTTTGGATAACACAATTTATTGCCACAGTAGCAGGTTTTATTTTTTTTCAGTTTTTTGTGTGTTTTGTATTGTTGCCTTAATATATAGCCTAGGTTTGTGTAGTCTATTATGGTTTTTGAGGTTCGCGGTGCAGCGGCACGCTGCTTTTTGGATAACACAATTTACTGACACAGTAGCAGGTTTTATTTTTTCAGTTTTTTGTGTGTTTTGTATTGTTGCCTTAATATATAGCCTAGGTTTGTGTAGTCTATTATGGTTTTTTGAGGTTTGCGGTGCAGCGGCACGCTGCTTTTTGGATAACACATCTTATTGACACAGTAACAGGTTTTTTTTTTGTTTTTTTTTTTTTTTTGTGTTTTGAATCGATGCCTTAACCTAGTAGCAGTAACAGTATCAGTTGTTAATATGTACTCCAGGTCTGTGTAGTGCTCTATAGTTATAGGTTTGAGGTTCTCGGTGCAGCGGCACGCTGCTTTTTGGATAACACAATTTATTGCCACAGTAGCAGGTTTTATTTTTTGTGTGTGTTTTGAATCAATGCCTTGACCTAGTAGTAGTAACAGTATCAGTAACAGTATCAGTTGTTAATATATATAGTCCATGTTGTGTTTTTGAATTGTTTTTATATAGTTATATACTTTTTTGAATAACCCAATTTAATGACACAGTAGCAGGTTTTGTTTTTGTATTTTTGTATTGAATCAACCTAGTAGCAGTACCATTTTTTATTAGTCGAATTCATGCTTCCTATTTAGATTCAATAACGCAGTAGCATGTTTTATTTGTTTTTTGTATTTATGTTTTTTTTTTTCCTTCATTTTTTTGTTTTTTGATTTTTGTAGTTTGTCAAAGATGATGTTTGGAAGATTTACTTATGGGAAAGAGACTGTTAATATTTCATTGTCCCAAACCACGACATATGAAGAGTTGAGTTTTCAAATTTCTTCAAGGTTCCGCTCTCTCAACTATGGGCAGTTTATGATGAGATATGTGCTTAGTGATTGTACAAACTGCCTCTTGGAGAGTGATGATGATATTTTGATAATGCTGAGTATCTTTGAGAAGTTAAGTTGTCCATATATTGATATACATGTTCGTGATCTGGGTGATTCTTCAAAGGCGTGTGATAATATGTTTGGAATATCTACTTTTGTGAAGCCCTCTTCTGGTAATAATGCTCCTGTCAGTAGTAGCAGCTTACATGTCAGTAGCAGGTTACATAATAGTTGTGTTAGTAGTGATGCTTCTGATTGCGAGGATGATGACAACATGATAATTGCAAATTTTGTGAGTATGAGATCTAAGAGGAAATATATGTCCATTGAATGGGTTGGGTATATTGATAAGGTTGGTCAAGTCTTCATTGGTGGTGCTTCCGAATTTAGAGAAAAGTTGTCCCAATTTGCAGTGGAGAAGGGTTTTGAATTTGATTATGTTAAAAATACCAGCCTTAGAGTTTCTGCTACTTGTTCCAAAAAAAATTCTGACGGGTGTGAGTGGTACGTTTATGCATCTGTGCACAAGTCTAGTGGTTATTTTCATATCAAGAGGTTGGTGAATACTCATTCTTGTTATGGTGTTGTGCGGCAACGGAAGCATAGGAGGCTGGGAGCTAAAGTAATTTCTAGTATAATTGTTGATAGGGTGCGGTCTAATCCATTGATTAAACCCAAGGAAATAATCAACCACTTCAAGCATGATTATGGGTTAGACATTCCTTATTACATGGCATACAGGGGCAAGGAGTCTGCTAATCAGTTGTTGCATGGTAGTGAAGCACTTGGGTATGCTCTACTTCCTTGGTATATTGACTCACTCAAAAGAACTAACCCCGGTTCATACTGCATCCTCGAGTCTAAAGAAGGTTGTTTTCATCGATTGTTCATCTCTTATGCGCCTTGCAGAGAGGGATTCAAATTTTGTCAACCCATGCTGTTTCTTGATGGGACATTCATTAAAAACAAGTATAAGGGTGTTCTGCTAGGTGCTTGTGCAAAGACAGGGAACAAAGGTATGCTGTGTTTTTTTTTTTTTGTACTTTTCTGAAAATTTATGTGGACTTGACAGTAACAGGTCTTTTTTCTGTTTTGTTCTTGTGACTCTTCACATTTTTTTCTTTTTTATGACTTTGTTTTTGTATGTTGTTGTTTTTCTTAGACTTCTCTAAGTGCCAGTAGCAGTAACAGTGTCACTTTTTAGCACGCAGTAGCAGTTATGTTTTTCAAGCTATGTTTTATCTAATCACTTTCTTATAAAATATCTTTCTTTTTTTGTTATCGCAGATGTTTTCCCATTTGCTTTTGCTGTTGTTGACGCTGAAAACAAAGAAAATTGCAAATGGTTTGTGGAACAATTGGCTATGATTTTGGCAGATGACTACCGGCAACTTGTGTTCATGTCAGACCGTGGTGCTGGTTTTCTTGATGCTGTGAAAGAAGTTTTCCCAAATTCCCCCCATTCATATTGTATCAAGCATTTGAAAGACAACCTCAATGGCAGGTATCTGACTTCCTTTGGCTCTTCTTTCAAGAAACACATTGTTAGGTCGTTCGCAAAGTGTGCATATGCCCATACGGTGGATACTTTTAACGAAAGGATGGAGGAGTTTATAAAGGAAAGTCGTTCGCAAGGTCAGTCATTTCTTGATAATTTGCACCCTGAAAATTATGCAATAGCCTTCTTCCCTGGAAAACGATATGGTGAGATGAGCAACGCCTTATCTGAATGCTTTAACAATATGATTAAAGATAATAGATGTATGCCATTGCCTCAAATGCTTGAGACCATGCGTGTGAAAGTTATGGAGTTGTTGCAAAGAAGGAGGGCTGAATCCTCTACTTGGGGAAGTGTTTTGTGCCCTAAGTATGAGAAGTTGTTGTCGAAGAGGACTGAAACAGGGAGGAACTGGACTGTTACCCAGTCTAATGATGTCATATTTGAGGTATCGACGGAGGATAGCACTGTTATGGTTGACCTTGCTGAGAGGTTTTGTTCTTGTGGTTGGTGGCAGCATCGTTGTTTTCCATGTGCCCATGCTGTTCAGGTGATGCTAAAGGCTAATTATATGCCATATATGTTTATCGAAGATTACTGGAAAACGAGTTTTTATAAGATTGCACATCAGCATGCCATTTTTCCTGTCCCGGATCTTGATAAGCCCAACGCCAAGAGTTTTGGTGATTCAGCTATGCAGCCCCCCATCACTAGAAAACCACCTGGAAGACCACGGACAAGGAGATTCAAGTCTTTTGGTGAAGAGTCTAGACCCATGCAATGCCAACGCTGTAAGAAAATTGGCCACCACAACAGCAGGTCTTGCAATTCTGCTATCTGAGCAGTAGCAGATTCATCAAGAAGACATAGGAAACAGGAAAGGAAAAAGAAGATAAACCAACTTCATTTTGCAGATGGCATTGATTTGTTGTCACAAATATTACAGATTTTCAAAGTTTACTAAAAGATTTTCAATTTTATTCTAGATATTGATATGTAGTCAGTAGTAGCATCCACCTAAAACTGATGTTTTTCATGATTTTGGTAGTAGAGATTGTGTGTGAGGTTTATCTTACGTTTCCTGATATGAAAGTAAAAGATTGCGTGCGAACCAAATGTGCATAAAATATCCGAGAAATGTGTGATGTCCATATATATTCGCATGACTTTTACTTGAAGTTTCTTCCACCAAAGAAAAGTGTCTTTGATTTTCATTACAAAGAAAAGTGTCTTTGATTTTCATTACCACTAGTCATTTTCAAATTCAAATTAACACAAGTGCATCCAAGTCCCAAACTGAAGTATCAAAACATGTGGTGCAATTTAACCCCTCATCTAATCACATTTTTTTCCTTGCTTTCTTCACACCTTTTGTAACCTCAAAGTCCGCCATTTCTTTCTCTCTTCGATCCTTCCTCTCTTTGATCCTCCTTATTACTGAGCGCGTCCTAGGAGCAGTGGCAGCATCATCCCACTTATCGTCGCCAACGTCAGTAACAGTCACATCCTGATACACATTTTCCAAATTACAAACTGTCTATCGCATCAATTGACATATGAATAAAGAGATAGCAGAATTATCAAATTAAAAACTCTTGCCTCATTTTTATTCTTTTCAATGTCAGTAGCAGCACCTACAGCTGCACCACCGTCCTCAATTACCCCGCTTTTGCCTTGTAGTTTCAGGATTTGTTCGCAGTTACTTCTCCACAAGCTAATTTCTTGGTCTTTTTCTTTCAATGCAGCCTTTATCAAGCAGATATCTCCTGCGTTCTTCTTTAACGTGTGCTTCAATTTTTTGTACTTCTTTTTCACGCGCTCATGTTCAAGAAAAAGCCTATCAATGTATTTATTTTTTTTTATGCTTTTGTCAATCATCATATCTTTCTGCAACGAGTATCTTTTTCGCCAATATTCCACGGTTTCTTTGTCTTCATCTTCACTGCTACTCAGCTGATATCCATCTTCAAATGCTTCGTGTTGAATCAGCTTCTCCCAATCCTCAAAATCATCTGGAGTACACATTTTACTGTCCTTCCTAGCTTCTTTCGATATTTCAGTAGCAGCATCTTCAGTCTCAGTAGCAGGGCCACTCTCAGTTGCAACTTCCTGATTCTCAGTAGCATCACCTTCATTATCAGCTGCAACACCAATCTTAGTTGCAGCTTCCTGATTCTCAGTAGCATCACCTTCATTATCAGATGCAACACCAATCTCAGTAGCAGCATCTTTATTATCAGCTGCAACACCAATATCAGTAGCATCACCTTCATTCTCAGTATCAGTGCCACTCTCAGTAGCAACACCCTCATTCTCAGTTGCAGCTTCCTCATTCTCAGTAGCAGGGCCTTCATTCTCAGTAGCAGAGACACTCTCAGTAGCAACACCCTCATTCTCAATTGCAGCTTCCTCATTCTCAGTAACATCACCTTCATTCTCAGTATCAGTGCCACTCTCAGTAGCAACACCCTCATTCTCAGTTGCAGCTTCCTCATTTTCAGTAGCAGGGCCTTCATTCTCAGTAGCAGAGTCACTCTCAGTAGCAGCCCCCTCATTCTCAATTGCAGCTTCCTCATTTTCAGTAGCAGGGCCTTCATTATCAGTAGCAGAGTCACTTTCAGTAGCAGCCCCCTCATTCTCAGTAGCAGAGTCACTCTCAGTAGCAGGGCCTTCATTCTCAATTGCAGCTTCCTCATTCTCAGTAGCAGGGCCTTCATTCTCAGTAGCAGCTTTGTCAAGCAGGTTTTCTTGTTGCTCTAAGTTTGCGTCAAAGCTAAAGCCATCCCCAACAGCTTCCTCAACACCCTTCCCTATAGTAGCTCCTTCAGCTGTGTTGGGTTGGTTGTCCTTAGATGTTCCAACCAAGATTTTATCCACCTGTTATAAAAAAAATCCATACAATGTTTAGTTACAGTGTATACTTAATAGTAATTTTATCTAGTAAATAAAAGTAATTGTGCTTTCTACCTACCCAATCTCTTAATGTCAGTTGTTCTTCTTCAGTTTCTGAACTTTCTGTCATTTTTGACATTCCCTCATTTTTATCTTTTTGGCTTTGGCTTCTTGTCTTTCTCTTTCCCTGCCCAGTAGCAGCATTAGTAGCAGCATGCTGAACCTTATGAGTCTTTTTGGGTTTCTTTCCAGTCATTTCTGACATTCCCTCATTTTTATCTTTTTGGCTTTGGCTTCTTGTCTTTCTCTTTCCCTGCCCAGTAGCAGCATGCTTCAGATGAGGTGTCTGAAAGTCATCATCGCTTTGCCCATCGTTGTTTCTAACTGCCTCTTTCATTTCGAGTGCATTATCAATCTGCAAAAACATTGAAATACATAAATATATATATACATATATATATATATATATATATATAAGATGACGATATTTTCCAAATCACATATTCAAATACTTCGAAAATTTGTTGCTATTACCTCTATATTTTCCATCTTCATTTTACTCAAAACTTTGCATAGATTTGGGAGACTCCACTTGACAAACCCTGGAGTCATTTTGCACCTCCCTTCAATTTCGTAGATAAGAGTAGTCCTCTCGCATATCCAATACTGTTAACATAAACAATATAACAATAAGTACTACAATGTAAAAACTAGCAGTAGCAGTAATGACTTACCGGAATTAGCGTTACACAACCACTAATCTGTCTAGATTTCCCCTTTTTGCTAGCATCCAAACAATGAACCAAGTAGTCTCTCACAGCAGCAGCCCAGTTGTACTTGTTCATGGTTTCAACATCGGTTATGCACTTAAGAAAACTCCACCCCAAGGTTGAACCTGAGTTAGCAAACAATAGCGTCACAAACAAATGCAGGATCAGCAATGTAATTAGGTTGTCAACCCTTTCTTCAGTCTTTTCCTCCAACTCTTTATCGATGCAGGTACCAATAAAAGATCTTTTAATCCTAGTCTCATTCGCAAAAAACTTCTGCACAATAGGATTGTTGATTGGCTTTTTTGGATCCTCGGTTGGGTTTGGCACCGTGAGACCTACTCTTTTGTTTGGCAACCCTAAAACAAATGCTGCATCTGCTACTGTTATTTCAGCCAATTGGTTTCCGAACTTGAACTTTTTAAGCGATGGTTGGTAGCACTGCACCAGTCTTTGCATCTCTAAATCATGTTTTCCAGCCGTGTTTTTGTCCATAAGCCCCTTATGATAAGCTTCCACTATCTTCCAAAATGGCGTCTTCTGCAACTTCCTTACCAAAGTATCCTTTTCTATACCATGTAACTTCTGATAAACTTTCGAATAAACTTCTTGAAAAGCCAACATATTGCACTTTAATTGCACCTTTCCCACCTAAAAAACACAGTATTTTCAAAACACAGTAGCATTATATATATTACACTTTGATTTGATTTCTACTAAAAGCATTACAGTCATTCATTATATAACAACCGGTACAAGACAACAACAGGTGACAAAGAGTAGTACAGCCTCGTTACCTTATCACTATCCATTGATTTTCTTTAAACAAAATCGTTGGCTGACACTGCCACTGCTAGTGCTACTTCACATGAAAGAAGGCTAGTACAGCCTCCAACGTGCCACAAAGCCTGTCAATTTAGTGAATTCCCTTTTTCAACTGTGCTACTATGAAGTTTTCCAAAAAAAAAAAAAAAAAAAAAAAATCAAATCAAATCATGAAAGTTCAAGAGTTTACCAAAATCACGCTCCATGGAACTTCTTCAATATCTTTTTTTTTTTTTCTGCTACTGCTCGAAATCTCAATAATCGTTGGTCTTCTACTGCTCGTTGGTCTGCTACTGCCTCTAGCGTACTACAAAACCTGTTGATTTAACGAATCCGTTATCGAAATCGATTAACACAAGCCTATTTTTAGATTTACCGAAAAACAAAATCGGAATGAATTTACAATTGAACTACTGTGTTACTCACCGATTGAGTTTCAGATGTTGAAGACGAAGAAGATGAGAGGATATCGATGCTATTGAAATGTTGTGGAGAGTGATCGATGCGTTCTGAAACCAGTTTTGGCAACGGAGAGATGGCTGGCTTTGGCTGCTACTGAGGTTTGGGAATTCTTGAGAATTTAGGGCTCGGTTGAAATCTGGAGGTAGAGGGAAACATCAGTGGCACAATTGTAAATTAAATGAAACGCAGTGGTGTTTTTGTCATTTGGTTTTCCGGGTCGGAGCCTGACCCGCTTCATTTACCTGTTGGGCCTGGATTTTTGTCCTAATTTGTATAACAAATTTCAAAAGTGAGTTTTCTGTATTGTTAAATTTGGTCAGGTGCTACTGTGTAATTTTCTCTTATTTTTAAGTACGGTAGAAGAGGCATTCATTAATGATAAAATCATACACTACAATGCTTGAAACAAAAATATTAAACTCTAAAAATAATTAAAATACGGAAAACTAAGAAACCTATAAAAAAAACTCCCCTCTACTTCTCGCTCTACGATGCATGTTGCCTTTTTCAAGTATAGTTTGAATCATAAAATCGACTAGCACTCTCAATTCCAACACAACTCAAAACTCACACAAAATAAAATAGGTTAAATCAACATGATTAAAAAGCAGGCCAAAACAACAGTCATGACTGATTTAATAATCAAGTTAACTTGCTAACACGGAACAAACCCACATAACATGTCTATTATATGTGTCGGACTAAATTATTTATATATACTGAGTATACAATGCATATAAGAAAATAATATATATATATATATATATGGGTCGAGTAAGTTATAACTAAAATATGACTTAACCAAAAAAGTTGAATACAATCATATCAACATATCTCATATGTAGATAGAATAAGAAGTTGTGGTAGTAGTGTAGTACCCACATTGGTACATAAAAATAGGTTTATTCATTGAACACTCTATATTCTCCTACATAATAGCTTGAATCCCCCTTCAGTATCATTCCAGAAGATTCGCTAGAGGCGGAGCTACGACCAGGCTTGAAGGGGTCTCGACCCAGTGGCGGACGCAGAAAATTATGTGAGTGGGGGCAAAAAAAAAAGAGTTTTATTTGAGCGAAGCGCAATATATATATATATATATATATATATATATATATATATATATATATTTTAGATTTCAATATAATCTCTACTTTTCTTAAATTTGTGTACGTTTTGAGATTTGTTATCGAAAGTAGTGTAAATGAATGTGATGCCAAGTTCTTGAGGTTCTTAGAAAGACGGAAAGCGGGAGTTTGATTGGAGGACTCATAGCAAGAGTGGTAATAGGATTAGCCGATTGGAGTATGAGATTAATATAAAGACGATAACTCAAGGAGACTACTGAGCAAACACTTGTATAATTTTACAGATATTATCAGTTAGTCGAATATTTATGCATATGTCAATAGATTTTTATGTAAATTTCATTGGGCGATAACTCTAGTAGTGACTACATCTAAACCTCTTTCCCTCTCTTTCTCTTATTCTCTATTCAACTATATCATATATTAAACAATCAAGGATTAAAAAAAAAAAAATTACCAAATGTCAAAAAATGAGTGCCTCCGCTGGCCCATATGTGTGTCCGCTCTTGTCCCGACCCCTCCCCTCCAAATCTATCAAGGTCGCCGCCTTCCTTCACTACCAAACCGGATTAGAAAGATCAAAGTAATATATTTGCCTTGACCAAAATCAATGTGGTTTATCAAACCAAACCGCCGCCACTCGTGAGCCTCCGAAAGTGAACAACCAAAATGTCTTGAGCTGCCCTCGTGGTGGTCGGGCCCGACCTGAAATCTCTTTTCCAACAATCAATTGTTGGAAAGCCATATTGACCCAACACTTGAGTCCAGGTTTTATTTGAGAATCTTTGTGAAAAATTTAGAGATCATGGTTGATCGATCTAACTTGTTCGAGAGACTGATGAGGTTGGGAGGTCACAAAAAAGAGGTGGCATTGAAGGGTTAAGAAGCAATGAAACTGGGAGAGAAAGACTCTCCTTAAAGAGCAGGTCATGATCGACCGCCGTTGGAAAACTCCAAGAGGAGGGAGGTTAGGGTTTGGAGAGAGCATTGATTTTATTTTGCTCCCATCTTGATATATACTTTCTCAATTTAACAAATAGAGAAAGAGAAAAACATAAAATTCTAGAGAGAGAGAGAGGCTCCCTCTTCTCTCTAGAGTTTTCAATCTTCCTTTTCCATTAAGAGTCAAGCATTCAAATAGTCCCCATCTCACTCACCACCATCTCCTCTCCTACCCGTTTGCCTCCATACCCATCCATAACCTTTAACACCCTTTGTGGTGATTTTACTGGCTTTGTCAAGGTCTACACTCTTTGTGGTGATTATACTGGCTTTTGTCCAAATCTACACCCTCTTATGATGATTATATTGGCTTTGTCTAGATATACACCCTCTTGTGGCTATGTCTAGGTATGGAGGATCTACACCCTCCTTTTATCTAGTATTTATTTTAATTTCTTGTCAATCTTCTCTAAATTTCTTCCAGTATAAGATTATCCCTCATTGCTCTTTCCACCCAATATCTCATTCCAACTCATGTCTCTATGATCGATTTTCTAAGTTCAACCATTTTATTTAGATCTCACACCTGTTCACGACCGTACAAATAGCTACTCTATTCATGAAAGAGGTGTTTTGTTTGCATGGTCTTCCCAAGAGAATTGTAACCAAGACCCAATTTCTTTGAGTCACTTCTGGACACACTTCTTTACACTCAGTTATGTAGGAGTCCAGCTATCACTCAGAGGTCAAAGACCGCACTGAGGTGGTAATAAGTTCTCTCAACCATTATCTCAGTTGTTTTGTTGAATATTAGCCGAATTCATTGCATTTCCTGATTCACTAGGCAAAGTATTGGCTCAAAGTACATATTGGTAATGTTGCATGCAGAATTGCACCCTAAACATAAGTATTGATGTATATTACCAATATTAAGACTATTACTGTAGTCGTTTTCCGTGAGACCATTTGAGTTTTTATACGGGGTTATGATGCCCATTACGGATCCCATATAATTAAAATCATCGCACCTACGGAAATTAACCCGGCCTAGATGTTTTGACTTTGTAGCATAAGCAACATAATGATTACCCCACACTTATCCTTTGCTAGTCCCTAGACAAACTAACCAAAAGACACAACTAAAAACACTAATGATGCCTCTAAAATTACGTCTCAGGCTCGTATCATGCATAGCTTCAAGTTCAAACTCATATAAGCATAGAGAATTCCAAGGTTCATGAACAAGATCAAAGCATGAATAAATAAGAGATGCAAATCATTAGGCAAAACACATAGTAGTAAAATCGATCCACCTCACAAAGGATTCACTCTCTTCTTTTCACTTGATCATGGTATTTACTCAATAGTATATGCAAGAGAAAGAATAAGAAATCAAATAACTTGCATATTTCAACAATGAAAAGCACTTTATGAATAATAACTTAGAAAAAATCTCATTTAATAACTAAGTGCAAGCATGAACCAAAACCATATGCTTAACTCTTGAGAAAATCTCCACAAATCAAAGTTAACCAATCTCATGAATCAAGAATCGATCTCATAGGGTTGTAATGGGGCTCAGCTAAGGCATGATATTTTCAGGATTTTTCTGAGGCTAAACATTAATTACCAAGACTTAGCAAGCTCCAAACTCCTTATATCTTCAAAAACGAAGGGCCAAATTTTATCATGTTGGACCCAAACTTCATTCTTTTCAACTCCAAGCATCATAGATTCGAACAAAGGTCAAGTATAACAATTATAGATCTTCAAATAACCACAAACTCCAAATTATAACACTTGAAACATATAATACCGTAGCCATCTTTTTTTTCCTTTAAATCCGAAATTCTTTCTCTTTTTTTAACGTTCGGATCGAATTTTTTTTTCTTTTGTTTCAAAGCTAATCGGCATACAATTTTCCTCCTTCACCCCACACTTGTTTCACAGCATCACACAACATACAATTCCATAATAAGCTTTGCCAAGTCTTGACAACAAGGTAAATGATATCTATTCTAAGCAAGGAAAATTTATGTAGGTGATTTAATGTAGGCTCAAAGGAGTTTACTAAGGAGTCCCACGACGGGCACAAATTAGGCATAGGCTTTATTTGGCTTTGGTGGTAAATCCTAAAGAGATCTTTTCTATCATATTCACAATCATGAAAATTATGACATAGATGTTTCAAAAATCACAAGAGCAAGTTCTAGTAAATTCTAGAGTTCATGAAATATTTCTATAGCACATAGTCATTGAATATACAAAGAATAATGAGATTTAAAAGATCAAGAATTTGATATAACACTCGAGAAAGAAAGCAATAAGGCTCTAAAGCTCACATAGGTTTTGTAGGATACGAAATTTTAACCAAAATATGCATGCTTTCACAATTTAGATAAATCTCAAGTGTTCACACCCATCACAAGTCCATGAAACTCACAATCTTTTCAAAATTGTCAAACTATCAACTATGCAATCAAGAGAAAAACATCATAGACATTTAAAGGCATCACCTAAGACTCAATCATAAACTAGACTCTTAAAACTAAATTTTTATTTGGAACAATTTTCTCCTTTTTTTCCTGATTTTGTATTTGTTTTTTTTTTTTTTTTTTTTTTTTTTTTTTTTGAAAGCAATAAATCTAAGCTAACATGTTTACATGTTACCCTACCCCCCACTTAGAAAATTACATTGTCCGCAATGTAAAGCATAGCATAATGTAGTAACTCCCTAAGCAAGTAGCAAGACAACAAATAAAACATTTATACAGTTCAACTATAGAAGTAGAGGGTGGAGAAAGATGCAAACTCTCTGTGGAAGAAGGAAAAAGTTGAAGAAATGCTCCCCCTCGGTGATGTCCCACGAAGCTGTTTTCCAGCGCAAATAACAATGGAATGGTCGGTTGGATTGGGAAGCTACCATATGGAATTGAAAGTCCATGTTACTAGCTGCACGTGCATATGTGGTACGTCCCATAACTCCAAGCAGCTGAAAAGTTATGCCCCTGCAAAGTTGGCTGAAAATAACAGCAGTTATCAGCAAAACAGAACAGACCTTTACCTCTTTATACCTGATTTGTTACATGATAGGCTACTCGAATGAAAAAGTGTCCATTATGAAAGTTGTAGCCAACTCAAAGAGCTTTCCAACGGTATAAAGTATCCGACCACCGGAAGTATTCTCTGTTTTGGGTTTTATCAGCTGCAACCGCACAGAATCCTGGTTTGCTGCACTGACCTTCCGGTACTCAAATTGACACTGAGAACGGCACGGAACTCCAAATCCACTTCTGTAAAATGCTACAAAAAATAGCATCGTATATCTTTCCATTGGTATATGGCACAGGTTCCCAGATTAATCTAGCTGAAAATGGCGGCTGTGCAAAGTGGACAGACCGTTCCGCAGAAACTCTGTTTCGACGAAAAAAAAAACTGGAAATTTCTTCACTTTTCTTCCAAAAACAACTTGTAAATGATGAACCTTCCACTACTATTGCTGAAATGGGTTGCCTCCCATATAGCGCTTGATGTTTTAAAGTCCTTCAGCCCAGACCATGTGTGCTCACGTCGATTGCATTGGTGGTGCGTCAACCACATCCTGTTCCTCTACGGTTTGTTCCACCATTCCCTAGTAATAAGGCTTAAGTCGATGACCATTCACATTAAATGTTTGACCTGAAACAAGGCTTTGAATTTCAATAGCTCCATGAACAAACACGTTAGTAACAACATAAGGGCCAACCCATCTAGAACGGAGTTTGCCAGGAAAAAGTTTAAGACGCGAATGAAATAAGAGAACTTTCTGCCCTATCTCAAACTTCTTCCCTCGAATCATCTTATCATGGGTAACCTTCGTTCTTTCCTTGTAGATCCAAGCGGCATCATAAGCTTCGTTTCTGATTTCTTCAAGCTCATCAAGTTGAAGCTTTCTATGAATGTCGGCCATATCGATACTCATGTTGAATTGCTGAACGGCCCACCATGCTTTGTGCTCCAACTCTACAGGTAAGTGACATGCTTTTCCATAAAGAATACGAAAGGGAGACATACCTATTGGCGTCTTGTACGCTGTCCTATAAGCCCATAACGCATCGTCAAGTCGATCACTCCAATCCTTGCGCTTAGGTCCTACAGTTTTCTCAAGTATCTGCTTAATCTCCCTATTCGAAACTTCGGCCATACCACTTGTTTGAGGGTGATAAGGTGTAGAAACCTTATGTGTGACACCATACTTCTTGAGCAATGCCTCAATGGTTCTGTTGCAGAAGTGAGACCCTCCATCACTAATCAAAACTCTTGGAACTCCGAACCTGGAAAAGATGTTAGTCTTCAAGAATCCTGCAACAGCTTTGGAATCATTAGTTTTGGTGGCTTTTGCTTCCACCCATTTTGAGACATAATCGACTGCTAAAAGAATGTATAAGAAACCTCGAGAAGAAGGAAAAGGACCCATGAAATCAATACCCCAAACATCAAATATTTCAACAACAGTAATAGGATTTAGAGGCATTTGATCCCTTTTACCAATTTGTCCCATTCTTTGACATCGATCACAAGTCATGCAAGTCGTATATGCATCCCTGAAGAGTGTAGGCCAATAGAATCTACAATTTAGCACCTTGAGAGCCGTCTTCTTGGGTCCGAAGTGACCACCACATGCACCACTATGACAGAAGGCCAAGATCGATCCATGTTCCTCCATTGGTACACATTGTCGTATTACTTGGTCACTACAATGTTTCCACAAGTATGGATCATCCCACAAGTAATGTCGTGCATCCTTCTTAAGTTTATCTCTCTTATGGCTCGGCATACCTGGAGGAAATTTTTTAGAAACAATGTAATTCACAATATCAGCATACCATGGTAGAGAAGCTTCAATCCAAAAAAATTGCTCATCAGGGAAGGTTTCAGAGATAGGGATGGCGTCATGCTCAGGCACTAATCTGCTTAAGTGGTCGGCTACTACATTCTCTGTCCCTTTCTTGTCTTTGATTTCGATATCAAACTCTTGAAGCAAGAGAATCCATCAAATGAGCCTTGGTTTCGTATCCTTCTTTGTCATCAAGTACCTCAAAGCTGCATGATCACTAAAAACAATAACCTTAGAATTCAAAAGATAAGAACGAAATTTTTCTAAGGCAAATACCACAGCTAAAAGTTCTTTCTCAGTGGTCGTGTAATTGAGTTGAGCATCATTGAGGGTCCTAAAAGCATAATATATGGCGCATGGCTTCTTGTCCTTGCGTTGGCAGAGCACTGCACCCACAGCATAGTCTGATGCGTCGGCCATTATTTCGAATGGCAAATTCCAGTCAGGTGGCGCCATGATCGGCGCCATGATCGGCGCCGTCACAAGCAACTCCTTCAGGCGTTGAAACGCCATCTCACATTCTTCAGTCCAAACAAATGGCACATCTTTCTAAAGTAGATTGCTCAATGCCTTTGCCTCTTTGCTAAAATCTTTGATAAACCTGCGATAGAAACCTGCATGACCGAGAAAAGAACGAACCTCTCTCACAGAAGTGGGAGAGGGTAAGTGCTGCATAACATCTATCTTAGCTTTATCAACTTCTATACCCCTAGCAGAGACAATATGACCTAAAACTATACCTTGATCAACCATAAAGTGACATTTTTCCCAATTCAGAACAAGGTTAGTCTCTACACACCTTTCTAAAATCAACTCTAAATTCTTCAAACATGAATCAAAGTCTTTACCATAGACACTAAAGTCATCCATAAACACTTCAATTATATTTTCAATAAATCAGAGAAGATAGAGTACATACATCGCTGAAAAGTACCTGGTGCGTTGCAAAGGCCGAAAGGCATGCGTCGGTAAGCATAGGTGCCAAAGGGACATGTGAAAGTTGTCTTTTCTCTTGATCATCCGGATGAACCATGATCTGATTATACCCACTATATCCATCAAGAAAACAATAAAAACTATGACCGGCTAACCTCTCAAGCATTTGATCCATGAATGGCAAAGGCATGTGATCCTTCCTCGTTGTTGCATTCAGCTTTCTGTAGTCGATGCACATCCTATAACCAGTCACTAACCTTTGTGGAACTAACTCATTCTTATCATTCGCAACAACAGTAACACCACTCTTCTTGGGAACAACTTGAACAGGCGAAATCCACTTGCTATCAGAGATTGGAAAAATTACTCCACAGTCTCTCAACTTGATGATTTCATCCTTCACTACCTTCATCATGGGAGGGTGTAGGCGACGCTGGCCTTCCTTGGTTGGTTTAGCTCCCTCCTCAAGCAAGATTCGATGAACACACAATGTAGGACTTATTCCCTTGATGTCTGCTAAAGTCCATCCAATAGCAGTCTTGTTTCTTCTGAGTACATCAAGTAATCGTTCTTCTTGTTGCTTACTCAACTGTGAGGATATAATAACAGGAAGTGTATCCTCATCTCCTAAATAGGCATACTTCAAATGTTGGGGTAGAGCCTTAAGCTCTAGTTTTGGGGCATGTACTACAGATGGAAGAATTTTATTAGTAGCTAAAGGAATTGACAAAGGAATTTTACCACTTGGAAGGTATGGTGTCGACTCAAGCTCAGCTAGAACCTCCCTAAGGTTCGGCTCCAATCTTTGCCGAGCAACATCACTCAATTCGTTCCCCTCTTTGTCAAATCCGACCCCAAGCTCCATAGCTAGTTGCTATGCATCCATAGTTTCTGATAAAACCTGTGCAACAGAATTAACAACATCAATAGCATAGCACGGTTTCAAGTCAGAAACTGGATACCTCATGGCTTCAAAAACATTGAAGCTAATCTTTTCCCCATCAAATTCCATAGTCAAGTTGCCCTCAGCCACATCAATCTTTGTGCGCGCAGTCCTCATGAATGGACGGCCAAGTAATAACTGAGTGGAATTGTTTGGTGAATCCTCCATCTCTAATACATAGAAATCTGCAGGAAAAATTAGATGGTTCACCTGTACCAAAACATCATCAACATATCCCTCAGGATACTTGTTAGATCGATCCGCAATTTGTATGATAACACTATCTTTCTTAAGTGGACCTAAACCTAGAGATTTATAAACACTATGAGACATAACATTTATAGAAGCTCCTAAGTCTAACATCACATTATCAAATTTAGTGCTACCAATGAAACATGGAATAGTAAAACTCCCTGGATCTTTCATTTTAGGTGGAAGTTTTCTCTGAATTGCTGCAGATACTGTTTCACTCATCTTAACCACCTGAATTTCCTTTGTGTGCCTTCGTTGAGTGCAAAGCTCCTTCAAGAACTTAGCATACCTTGGAATTTGTTTAAGGCAATCAATCAAAGGTATATTGATTTGGACTTTGCGAAAGATCTCCAACACTTCCTCATCTTCTTTAGCTTTTTTAGACTTTGAAAATCTAGAAGGAAAAGGTAAACAAGAAGATTGATCAGTGTTAACTAAATCACTAGAGTTAGAATTTTTACCTCGAAGTACCACAGGAGCCGATACTTGTTCCTTCTTTGAGGTGGCAGGATCTTTTTCCAAGTCACGCTTCTTAGAAGCTTCAAGTTTGGCGTCTCTAGCTCTTGAATTCTGCTCGGCTTGTCCATTAATCACCCTGCTTGGTTCGGCCAAGATGCTAGGTCCGGCCACATCATTAGGGCTACTTGGTTTGGCCAAAAGGTGAGGCTCGGCAACAACATAAGGTCTGCTCTGTTCGGCAGCACATGGTGGAAGCTCAACCTCTATCTCTTCATCTATCAATTCCTCATCATCATCACGAAATTGTACTTGTTTCTTTGGAGGTTGAGGAGCTATCACCTTACCGGTCCTTGTAGTAATGGCTTGAGCTTGTTCATGCTTTGGATTAGGAATGGTGCCTCCAGACAACTTCCCTTGTTCATGAAACTTCCCCATAAAATCCACTACTTTCCCCATTTGATTCTTGAGCTCATGAATATCTTTAGTATTGGTTTGAGTAGTTTGGATCAAAGTTTGAGTAGCATCATTCAATGACTTGATCATGGCATCATAATTCGTTGTTGACGATGCTTGAGCATTGTTGGAGTTGTTGAATTGCTGTTGGGGAGGCCGATTATAGAGCTGGAAATTTCCTTGAGGCCGAGCCATGTATGGTGCACCGCCTTGAAGAGCTTACGGCAAAACTTGAGGATTCTGCACATTGGTGTTGTTGCTCCATCTAAAGTTTGGGTGATCATTGTAGCGTGGATTAAAATTCTGAAATCTTTGGCCTCCTTGTTGTTGAGGAAAACCCAATGCATTGACATCCTCATAACACTCATTCACCACCTGAGGACACTCATCATTAGCATGGCCCTCCATGCTACATACACCGCAAACCTGAACACCCTTCACCTTCATAAAATTAGCCATCATAGAGGCTAATTTGTCAACTTTCTGCTCAAGGGCTGAATTGGTGGTGGCGGGGCTGATTTGGGCCGTGCCCCTTGTCTTAGAGGCTGTTGGTGGCTGCCCAGTTGGCGTGCCAAATTGCTGGCTATTGTCTGACTTCTTCTGCAATAATTCTCTCCCTTGTGCTGCCGATTGTGCCAAGAAAGAACCACCAGCTGCTGAATCGAGAAACTCTCTCTCAAAGGTGTGAAGACCTTCATAAAACTGTTGTAGCAACATGCTCTCCCTAATGCCATGAGAAGGACATGAAGCTACAAGAGCTTTGAATCTCTTATAGTACTGAAAGAAAGTCTCATCTAACCGCTGCTTCACTCCAGTGATCTCTTTTCTTAGATGGGTGACTCGAGAGTTAGGAAAATATTGCTTCATGAACTCCTTCACCATTGTGTCCCAACTAACTATCTTGCCATCTGGAACTTGAAAGATCCACTCCCTAGCATCCCCTTCAAGAGAGTAAGGGAATGCTTTCATCTTCACATGTTGAATATCTGCTCCTTTAGGGCCCAGAGACTCACAATTGAACTGGAATCTCTTCAAGTGTTGATTGGGATCTTCTCCAGACAACCCATAGAATTTTGGCAGCTCATGTAAGAAGCCCATCTTCAGCTCAAAATCACCTGTCTTACCATCTGCAACGGCAGGCATAGTGATGTTGCTTGGTGCGGCATAACCTTGCCCCTCCACCAGCTGTCCGTTCTCTTCTAGAATCAAAGGCATCTTCTCTCTTGGATCAGGTAAATCAAAGTTTAAAGTACCAAAAACGACGGGACTATCCAACAGCTTAAACTCCGGATCCTCGTTGAAGAGAGGATTAGTGGTGAAAGAAGTAGGTGATGTGAAAGGTGGTGATGATGGTGCCTTGATGAGAGATGGTGGTGTGTACGGTGTATATGGAGAGGGGGTCGAACTTGAGCTAGGGTCAGCTGCAAGTCTTTCTTGTAAATCGTCGAGCCTCTCGTGGATGTTCTTATTCCAAGTCGAAAATCCACTCATGCATCAATCTAAGTTTGACAAAAGAGATATGTGAGTTGCAATAATGAGCAATAATATTTAGAAAGTATGTACTGTACGTAAGGCTAGCTAAACTAATTACACATTTGAAAGAAAATTGAGCAATATCGATATCATCCAATGATGCAATAAGGAAGAAAAACTAGCTACGTGCAGAACTGATATCAAACTCATGCTATCAACTATCACATTATAAAAATCCAGAAAAATAAAAATAAAAGCACAAAAATACAAAGATGACACTCCTTGAAATCGATTCTTCTTGGCGTCCCCGGCAACGGCGCCAAAAATTGACGTGTTACCAAACCGGGGTTAAATAACAAGCACAATTTAATACCCTGCAAAAGCGTTAGTAGTATAGAACAAGTAGGGTACAATCAATCCGGGGACACCAAAGGGTGACCAAAATCAAAGAGAGTCACAAAATACACACATATATACAAACACACACACACATAAATGGGATTTTATATTTGAACCTAATATCCTAAAAATACAGAAAATAAAAACCTAAATTAACATATATACAAGTGATCACCACCAAACACATATAGCTTAAGCACAACACACATATGAAACAGACATCGAAACCAAATTAGCAAACAAGGCAGCAAATAAGTTTAACCGAAATTTCTATATGCAAATCCTAATTCCAATTTTGATTAAAACCAACCAGCAGTTAAAACCGTCAAGACTTCACAAGTACATTTATAACTTAACTTCGCGTTTCATCCTAAATTACTAGCATGTTTAACCACCTACCAGTAGTAATTAAACACATAAGATTAAGCATGAAAGCCAAATTGGAAACATAGAACATGTAATAGCGTCACCTATCATGTAAATATGCATGCCCTTAAACTTTTCACTCTAAAGATGATCTACAATGCCACAAGCTTTTATGCAGCAATTAGAACACCTTAGTTGATGAAACCAAACCCTAGAATGCAACTAAGGCCTTAGAAGCCTCCTAAGATTCAATTTGTGATGCACATTCAAGAACAAATCAAGATCACATATAATAAAAATCGACTCACCTACTTTCCTATACACTAACCTGAAATCGATGCAAGTAACATACTACAAACACACAAGACCGAAATCCAAGAAATCAGAAAACCTAAAATCTAAAAATCGATATTCATGCATGTGTAAGAACCGAAAGTCAAGCATAGCTAACTTCAACAACTTCATAGACAAAGACATTGAAATTAAACAGAGAAAGATAGTAGAAAGATTATACATTAGAACTCGCGAAAATCCAATGTAAAACTGTGATAGTTTATGGAAAATACCTAAGGAATGGGTCTACGGCTTTCTCTGAAACTATGAAGAATTTGGCTAGTGTTTTGGCTTGGCTAATATATATGATGAGATACATTTTTCTGCCCTAATACAAGCTATATATAGGTACATATCAAAGGAAATTCGGAATTCCCAAGAAACCCAAGAAAACAGCCCAAAAAAACTCTTTTCCGACTAAGTTTAGGACTCCTCGAACTAGCATGCCAAATTTGCCTGACTTCCAACTCTTCTAGTCTGGCTTTTTCCTCAATTAAACTCTTCAATATAAACTTGGATCATCCAACAAACTTGGCTCAAATTATAGCTCCGTCCGATTTATATAGATAGCCCAATGAAAATCCAACTTCCGAAATAGCTTCTTACAAACGCGCACAGCACTTGTGTGAACTTCTGAAAATCATAGTAAATTCATCCCTGCTCCGATTCATGCACCTGACCCATCATTAGAAAGATCTTCGAATCATCTACAAAATCACAGAAGGAAATATTTTCATTAGAACATTCTAAGATTTACAGAAACAAGCTTTTATGTCGGAAGGTCATTCTGGCCGATTTTCAAACTAAAATCCTAAAACTAAGCAAGTTTCTACAAAATTCACACATTAAGCGCATATTCATCATAGAGTTGTCATAGACACACTAAACTAAATTATGACTCAATCTTACACTAAATAGCACTAACAAAGTACAAGTTAAGGGAAATAACACACTAAAAACGTCGCATTTCATGCTCCTATCAATGATTAATAGTAGATAGTGTCATGACACGTGACCAACGTGTGACACTACAATCAACACCATAAAATATCTAAGGTGTCCGCAAGTTGGTTGAATCAGTCCACTGAATCCTCTTTAGACTCAAATAAGAACATAATGAGAACACGTGTCATTTGCATATGATGGTTTCAATCATAATTTCTTTAACGAATAGGCTTTGAATGATGTGTTGTTATCCATAAAATCACAATGAATGTAAGAAGCACTATATGGTATTAGTTCATATACTTGTGCATTAAATATATCATAATGTCATCTTAGGGGAGCGGTGGAATGTAGGGATTGAACACACGTCTTCAACCCTACATGGATTGTGTCGAAACAATGAGGATAAAATGTTCTTTGGTTGTCCTCAGTTTCGTGTGTGAATCATATTCTTCTGGTATTTGCTTCTTATGAGTATCTATGGTAATTTCTTTAATGTACGAATCACCAGATTATGAGTAGTTGCTTCAAAGCCAATCTATGTCAGAATTTCAAAAAAAAAAAAAATATCATTTTCTTATGACGTTGGATTCAGCAGTTACATATGGACTAAGTTGACATATAAACTTCCTTAATACTCGTTTACATCCGCAGTCGTTAGAGGAAATGCAAAAGAACTCAAATGAATTCTCACTTGTGTCTTTATATATGAACATCGTGGCATAAATTTCTTTAAAATGTGGGAAAAAAAATTCAATTTTCTCTTGTAGCATAAATTGTCAATTTGACATATGCTCAATATATATATATCGAAACGTAACCCAAGTTCTTTAAAGTAACTCGATGAGGATTGCAATAAAAGGTATGGTAATTTTAGGAAGGCAAATGTATTATGAATCTCATAGGAACAGATATACCGATCTTTATTACTTTTATTATATCTATTGATATAGTACTACTGTTCTTCAGTACTATTATATTATTTTGTGATATATTAGTACCATTGTCCTTCATTACTATTATTCTAGGGATTATATGGTGCATTTTTTTACACATAGTTCTTTATGTGATGCCCATATTATGTTGTTTTATTTTATGCAATACTTTGTAAAGTTAGATGCATAAAATTGAATTATGTATATTATTATAAATAAAATTTGAATAATCTCAATTCATTGAGAGAAAATTCAAAAAAAAAAAACATTAACATGCCAACGATTACATTCAGTCTTGTCCAATTTATAAATAGAAACTTTAAGACCGAAAGTCTAATTAATTAGGTAGAAGGCGTGATAGCCTTTACAAGGATATCTTAGAAATTTCATAATCATTGCTTTTAACGCAATCAAGAAGTTATCCATGTTGAAAAATTTGCAAGATATAAAAATTGGATTTAAAGACCAAGATTTGTAATGGTCATATTTTTCATGCTTCGTGAAAATGTTTTATCACAGTAGAGGGTTTGTCCATTTTTCTTTATATTACAATGCTCATAAAATTGAATTATCATGGCAATGCTCATACTAAATAACATGTTAAATATAACAATTATTTAACAGTAATAAAATGAACATATAACGCTCTAAATCTAACATTCAAATAAATATTAATGAGATTTAATAAGGGCATTATATCATAGAATAATTTAAACGAGCTTTCGTATGATATAATTTAAACGATAATTAACAAAAGCAGCGAAATTCTTACTGTCAATTTGCCAAATAAACTGCATATGAAGCGATTGCTCGATCTCGATTCCATATTCTTCCTCGCATCATAATTAATACGTCAAATTGTTGTGGAGTCTTTTTGATTAAGCATGACTAGGCCGAATTCCACCCAAAAGTGAGAAATTCGTGTGTGATTCAGACTGCATGAAGATCAAAATGGCTTAGCAACATGAGGCATGGCGTAGGAGCTAGAAACGCACTGCGGTGATGAGAATTACGGGGTTTTCTGGGTTTCTGTATTTTCTGGAACATATTGAATGTTTGTGGGAAAAGAAGGTTGTGAGCTTGGTTTGGTGCTTGAATGCTTGAGGCTTGATGGTTGATTTTAAGGATGATAAATTGGGTTTCTAGGGTTTGAGAAAGGGGAAATTGGGGGTTTTGCTTGGATTGCATGAAAAGGCTTGAATGCTTGAAGGCTTTTGGTGTGCTGTTGGACGATTGCTGGCTAGTTGCTGGATCCCCCCACTTTCGATCTCAGGAACCCCTTTTTATAGGCGCAGGGTTGAGATTTAGGGGAACTCAAATACCTCTAACCTATTGGATAAACTATTTCCCCTTCAATCTCACCCTTGATTTCTGCAGGAGAATGGGAAAAAGATGATTTGCTTGAGGTGGATTCCCTAGACAGAAGAAGGCTGTTGCAGGGGCTGCTGCAGGGTTTTATACTGATTTCTATGGCAGACTGCCCGATGTCATGAAATCCGGAAGGAAGAGCTGGGGAGAGATTCGGGATCGTTGTCTCTTGGTTTGAGGGAGAAGGAGAAGCCTATTAACTGGTTTGAAGGCTCTTCTTGGTGAGATGGGGAGGACGAGGGATTCTGTTTTTGTTTGGGTGCTGCAGGGAAGAAGCAGAGCTGCTGGGTATATGGTTACAGCGAGGAAGAAGGAGGAAAAAAGGTTAAAGCGGGGAGAGAGGAGAAATGGTTTGGGTTTTGTTAAATGTGATATTGGGCTTTAGGTTTTAGAGGAAAGAGAGAGGCTGGCCCATCCCCATATTCTCGTGCATGTTCACTATTCATTCATCAATCTAACTCGTTGGGCTTGGATTTCAGGCCCACGACTGAAATCACCGACGATATTAAATCGACGAATGAGCATGTGCGTTTCCGTAACCTACTACACCACACCCACATCTGCAAGCCCCAAGAACGCGTGCATGTGGCTTGGGCTCACATCAAAAGCGTGTTTGCTTGGCGTGCTATAGCCGAGTAATGAACATAAAATGCTTCTAAAACTACAGGATTTTATATAATTACGTGAATATACATGGTTTTCATTGCGTAACAGCATGGTAACTAATTGCATGATTTTTCAGGTATCAACATTAGCCCCCATGATTATGTGGGCATCATGAAGCATGAAGTGGGCCGCATGATCATAATCCACAGAGAAAAATCAGCCCATCCCAATTATCATTTGGGAATTTAGCCTCCAACTTCTTCCTGCTTGAGGAGTCAAACTGCAGTGAAAGAGATATTGCCGTCTCCTTCTTTCTTTTTCGTCCCTCAACAATCAGTTACAGGGACTAAAATCTCGCATCAAGTCTTCAATTATTTTGGGCTCCAGGTATTACTGCATTATGTATCTTTATTATTTTCATCTGCCTCTTTTCTTTTGTTTCAGCTCTCAATTCGTATTTTTTTCTGCAGGGATTGTCTGGTGCTAGGCATGGCTTGAACATCAATACCAATTCCTTGGGGTGAGTTTCTTCAGTTACTGCAGGGGAACTGAGGTTTCCTAGAATTTTTTCATGTTCTCCCTTTCTACTGCAGAGATTTGCGATTCTTCTCCACTGCAGGGGACTAACTGCATTCAGTCCCTTTGTATCTTCTTCAGTTGGTAGTGTTATTGCAATGATTTCCGCCATTTCAGGTTTTTATGAACACTTCGGATTGGGTACTCTAATCATTGGGTCTTGGATTGATGACGCACTTGACCAAACATACATAAGCGTTTTGGGATTGTTTGCTTGCTGTACTCACAAATGCAATCTCCTCTCCTTTTTTTTTTTTTTGTTGGGATGGGTTGCTTTTCTCAGAAGCTGGAGGAGCTGAAGGGTACAAATCTTACTTCCCTGGAGGAGCTGTAGGGTACGAATCTTACTTCCCTGGAGGAGCTCCTAGAGGTGATGACATTGTTTTTGCTTAGTGTAAGCTTGTTTAGGCATCTACGTGTTTCTCTTGGTCGTGGATCTGCTTGCCTTGAGCATGAGGCATGAGCATGAGCTTGGTATAAGCGTATGCTTGGCATGAGCATAATCTTGTCATGAGCCTGACGGCATGGTGTGTAAGCTTGTTCCCAGGTAACAGTCTTCTGCTAGAAACATGTCACGAATTGATTTATCTTGCTGCCGTGAGGGCTGAATTAAAGGAACAAGCATGTTTATGCTTTGAAATTGAGATTTTGTGTTTAGACCATGACATAACCAGAATATCAAAATGGTAATACTTGATATGAAGAATGGGCAGTGAATTTCGTGATAGATTGGATATGTAACGGCCCTGTATTAAAAATGTATGGCTTCAGGCCTTAGAAGAATAATAGAGTGACTGATGAGAAGAGAAGTTAGATTAAAAATAAAGCAGTATTAGCATGGAGCATGTTTGATAGCATTAGATTGACACTATGACATGAGATTAAAGAAAGTTTTGACCATAAGAGAGATGATAATTAGAGTTGATAATGAAACTACATATAACAGCTTGGAAACCGACTTTTTAGAAAAGCTTGAAATATGAATTATCTGGACATATTGGCAATAAGAACGAAACAAAGGCTCTTGATATGGAAGAAGGTATGTGGCGCGAGAGCTGGAAGCATGAGTTGTAAAAAGATGAGATGCTTGCTGCAGGGTAATGGTGTCATCTGATGTAATGAAGTAATTTAGTGTTTGATGATGGTGGCTAGGTTTAGAATGCTCAGCTTGTTGCTTGAGGCTTGCTTGAGGGATGCATCATTGGGAGGCTTTGAGGTATGATGCATGGAGGTTGTATTGTTGCTGTGTGGATCTTTTCTGCTGCTGGTAGTTGTGTTTTCTCTATGGTATAGGACATAAGTCGTGGAATATGGGAAACTACATGCCTGGGCTGGACTATTGGTATATGCTCTAGCATAACTGCAAGCATAACACTCTAGTTGACATTAAAACTGAGGCTACTGCGTAGGAGGTTTTTCTTGCTGTAGGGAATTATGCTTGCTGCAGGAGTGAAACTGTAGGCAGAGCAGCAATTAATTTGGTTTGAGAAAGACTTGAGAAAGAAATGGGATAGTGCTTGAGTTTGTAGCCAGGATTGGTTGGATATAGAGTTAAGTAATGTTTATTGACGCGTTTGTTGCAACTAATGGAGTTCGAGAAATAGAATAGTCGTTGTAGTGGAAGTTCTAGTTGTGGCAAAATATTTTCAATGGGGTACTAGAAGTGTGAGGCAGGATTAGAAGCTGCGGGGCTGATAGCCTAGGTTCAAGATCTTGGCATTTGATCCGATATAGAAAGGATTGGCCCCCTTGATTATGTAGGTTATGCAATGACTATGAAATATACTACATAATCAATAAGAGGGTAACTCAAGAGAGCATGATGAAGGCTAAGTGTATAGAAGCATAAGGCATGATAGCCGCATAAGCACTTGAAGTATTGGCGTGATTAGACTTCCTTTGCCTGGCTTTACATATGCTTGTTGCTTAATTATGTATCGGCATGTGTAGAATGAGAGTATTCATATGCTACTAATGCTAGACTTGAATTCGCTTATGGAAACTATACTTGGGCATGTTTTAAGCATGTGCATTTCTAGTTTGGCCTGAGGTTGCATTAATTTTTTGACAAAACCAATGGGGAAGTGTATGGGATTTGAGTGAAATTATAGCTTAAGCGTGGCATGACCCTATTTAGTCTCAGATAGATGCGCGACCGTGTCAAAGTGTTGGATAGTAAGTGCTTGGCATGAGCTCGGATAGGGCTTGGCGTGCCTCTTTGGTCATGAATCCGCTTGGTAGTGTGTTTAGCTTGGCGCGGGGTATGCATGATGGTAGAATGCATGAAGAGTGGTGCATTTCTCAAACATTTTGAACGATTGAGAATGACTGGGCTTGTAATATAGTGCATTTTTTTTATCTGAGCATTTGCTTTTGTTGCCTATGAATGCTTGAGTCTTAGCATGTGTTTTGATTTTTTGCATGGTGATTTATTGCTTTGTAGGCTGACAATTTAACGGAGGGACCTGTTGCGAGTGCTAATTCCTGTGAGAATAGCGATGAGAAGCAGGTATTATAGCATGTGCTTTTGCTTGAGCATTTGCTTTAGATGCACTGCTCATTTAGCCCCCATGATTATGTGAAGCATGTTAATCCCCCAGGATTACTAGAGAAGAGTGATTTACATAATCAAGAGTTGGGCGACTGTGACTTATTGCGTTTCCTCTATTCTATTTAGCATTCTTCTTTGCATGAAGCTCATCAGGATGTCGAAATTAACTCTTCGGCGAGGAATTTTACTGTGGATGTTGATCATGATAGTGAGCAGGTAAGGTCTTGGATTGATGATGCACTTGACCAAACATACACAAGCATTTTGGGATTCTTTGCGTACTGTATTCACAGATGTAAACTTCTCCCCTTCTTTTTTTTTAGGACGGGCCGCTTTTGTTAGAAACTGGAGGAGCTGCAGGGCGTGAATCTTACTTCCCTGGAGCAGTTCCTGGAAGTGATGGGATTGCTACTGCAGGTTTGGCTGGCATTGACTCCTTGGTGAAAGACTTTTTTCTTGGTTGAATTTTGTTTGCATGTCCCCAGTGGAGTCGCCAAATATTGTGGGGGCTTTTTGATTAAGCATGACTAGGCCGAATTCCACCCAAAAGTGGGAGAAATTCATGTGTGATTCAGACTGCATGAAGATCAAAAGGGCTTAGCAGCATGAGGCATGGCGTGGGAGCTAGAAACACACTGCGGTGATGAGAATTGCGGGATTTTCTGGGTTTCTGTATTTTCTAGAACAGATTGAATGTTTGTGTGCTTGAGGCTTGATGGCTTAATGGAGTAATGATGCTTGTAGCTTGATGGAATAAGGATTTCTTGATCTAATGAATTTAGCTTGATGGATGAGCACATATTCTGAGAAGGAGGCCAGATGATCATCATTGCATAGTATGCTCCTCTGGCTTGCTGCACGTTTTTCCTTTTTGGTTATATGCATGTTGGTTTAGAAGGCTGTTGCAAGGAGACTCACCAAAAATCAGTTCATCGGTTGCAAAATGAGCTTGGCCTTCAACAACCACTACAGGTTGACTTATGTATTAGGCTTGGTGATGATATTAGCTCAAATAGCGTGCTTTGTATATTAGAATCTTCTCGATTGCATAAAGCTTGTAGCATAGAATTTTGGCTTTGAATCAACTGAATTTGTTTTTTTTTTTAAACACTTGATGCATTGGGCTTGCAATAGAGATTTTGATTATAAACATATCTGGTTGTGAATCGAATTTGTGTACTTGGGATACTGCAGTGAAAGTTTGAACTTTGTGGCAGATGGCATCATACCTATTTAGGTACAAAATTGAGGTTTTGGCTACTGTGTGGCACAATCTATTTTGGTATGATAAGGCTTGTAGCAATGGCATGGTTATGAATTATGACAATGGGAATGAAAGATTTGGCTAAAGCAATTTCTTTCAGGACTTGTAGATTGCAGTAAAGCATGTACACTGTTAGAATGCAGTAAAGCATGAACACTGCTAAATTGCAGCAAAGCATGAACACTGCTAGATTTGTAGCAAAGCATGAACACTGCTAAAACACAGTAAAGCACGAACATATCACTTTTTAGCCCTCAAGTTCATGAGCATCAATACATATGCAGGTTGAATATAACCCAAGTTTATGCAACATGCTTGACGCACACCAGCGTTATCGCAAGAATTGCATCCCTTAACTTCTTTGCACGGCATCAGATGCTGTTGTAGACCATAGTTGCGAGTATTTTACAGCAGTGGTTTTCCTTCCCTTATGAGCATAACACACTTGTCCGTTTAATCTGTATTTTCGACGACCATCTACTGCAGTGTATTGCTAGCATGGTGACTGTGCATAACATGAATTTGAGGTACAGAGCCCACAACAGCCCACACAAATATAATTATTATTTCTGCAGCATAGCACTGAGATCCATGTTCCTCAGACACGCGCATGAGTGCTTCCGCAGCTGCTTGCCTGGCTTGCAGACCGTAGTCCAGTTGATCAAACAAGGACTTGAACTTTGGGTTTTGCTAGAGCACTTGTGTGCAGCGGTAGGCCTACAGTGACATAATAGGCCTGGTTTGTTTCCCCACGGCTCCAAGTGCTGCTTGCCCCAATGCGGGGTGGCTTCTGATCTGTTTCCCTGTACTGAAAAGCAGCCCCCAAGTTTTTTTCCATGTGCAAGGGTGCTTGTGGAACAATAGGCCTGCAGCTTCTGCTACTGTGTTGCTCCACTTCATCATCTATTTCAGTGACATAATAAGCATGGCTTGTCCATATAGCATGAGCTGTTGATTAAAACTACAGCTGCAGGGTCTTTTAAAATTATGAGATTCATCGAGCACAAGTGCATATGCAGTAGAAATAATATTTGCTTGTAAGGTATGAATCTCCTTAATCGCATACAGCATGATGTTAGCTCTTGAATCTCCTAAGCCATACAATAAGCCTGGATTATCTCCTCACGGCAAGTGCTGCTTGCACTAATGCAGGGTGGCTTATCTGTCTCCTTGTACTGAACGCAGCCCCCAAGTACTGGTTTCTATGTGCAGGGTGCTTGTGTAGCAGTAGGCAACAAATTAGGAAAGCATCTTGCGGTATGAAACAAGAGTTTTCAACAACAGGCATATTTGTCAAATTTGTTGTCATTGAAATCTCAAAACAAAGAAAAACAATGACCAGGCTTGAATGAACCAACTGAACCAACTGACATAGAATGAAATTGAGGCGCATGGTTCATAGTTGAAGAATTCTCAAGAGAAAGAAAAATAAATTTTCTTCCGGTATCTTGCATGTTGACAAAGGCAACAGCCCATACAAGCATGGTTGAACTACAGAACTGCATGATGAACAAATCGTAAAGAATTGAAGGCTACAGGGTTGAAGGCAAAGAACAAAAACACAACAGTGGTGGATCATATCAACAGAAAGTACTCTCCTATTACTTGCTTCTACAACAAATGTGATCAATACAAGCATACTGAGGTTGAGGGATTGCATGAGATGGTTTGAATCACGACCTAGTCCCCAGCAGGATCGCCAAATGTTGCGGGGTCTTTTTGATTAAACATGACTAGGCCGAATTCCACCCAAAAGTGGGAGAAATTCGTGTGTGATTCAGACTGCATGAAGATCAAAAGGGCTTAACAGCATGAAACATGGCGTGGGAGCTAGAAACGCACTGCGGTGATGAGAATTGCGGGGTTTTCTGGGTTTCTATATTTTCTTGAACAGATTGAATGTTTGTAGGAAAAGAAGATTGTGAGCTTGGTTTGGTGCTTGAATGCTTGAGGCTTGATGGCTGGTTTTAAGGATGATAGATTGGGATTCTAGGGTTTGAGAAAGGGGATATTGGGGGTTTTGCTTGGATTGCATGAAAACGCTTGAATGCTTGAAGGCTTTTGGTGTGCTGCTGGGCGATTGTTGGCTAGTTGCTGGATCCCCACACTTTCGATCCCAGGAACCCCTTTTTATAGGCGCAGGGTTGTGGTTTAGGGGAACTCAAATACCTCTAAGCTATTAGATAAACTCTTTTCCCTTCAATCTCACCCTTGATTTCTGTAGGAGAATGGGGAAAAGATGATTTGCTTGAGGTGGATTCCCTAGACAGATGAAGGCTGCTGCAGGGGCTGCTGTAGGGTTTTATACTGATTTCCATGGCAAACTGCCCGATGCCATAAAATCCGGAAGGAAGAGCTGGGGAGAGATTCGGGATCGTTGTCTCATGGTGTGAGGGAGAAGGAGAAGCCTATTAACTGGTTTAAAGGCTCTTCTTGGTGAGATGGGGATGATGAGGGATTCTGTTTGTGTTTGGGTGCTGCAGGGAAGGAGCAGAGCTGCTGGGTATATGGTTGCAGCGAGGAAGAAGGAGGAAAAAAGGTTAAAGCGGGGAGAGAGGAGAAATGGTTTGGGTTTTGTTAAATGTGATATTGGGCTTTAGGTTTTAGAGGGAAGAGAGAGGCTGGCTCATCCCTATATTCTCGTGCATGTTCACCATTCATTCATCAATGTAACTCGTTGGGCTTGGATTTCGGGCCCAAGACCGAAATCACAGATGATATTAAATCGATGAATGAGCATGTGCGTTTCTGTAACCTACCACACCACACCCACATCTGCAAGCTCCAAGAACGCGTGCATGTGGCTTGGGCTCACATCAAAAGTGTGTTTGCTTGGCGTGCTATACCTGAGTAATGAACATAAAATGCTTATAAAACTATCAGATTTTATATAATTACGTGAATATGTATGGTTTTCATCGCGTGACAGCATGGTAACTAATTGCATGATTTTTCAGGTATCAACACACATTTAAAAACAGCAATATTCATATGATTAGTCACGTTAATCATATATATTTTCATATTTACCATATAAATTAATCAATTTCATATTCACTATGAAATTCGTGAAACAACAAATAGTCACATAGTAAATATTAATCACTATGTGGTAATTTCAAATATTACCTTTAAATTTTACCCAAAAAAAATTCTTAGGTCGGGTCACGCAGATCTGGGTCAAGTTGTTGGAGGATAAAACCGGGTCTGTTTGTGGTTTGGGTCGAGCGCACGACTGCTGGCGTCGGTGGAGCTAAGGATAGTTGTAAATTTGTTGTCAATGTTGTAAATATAGTGTAGAAAAATGGTAAATTTTGTTCAGATAGTTATAAATTAAGAATATGGTATACTTCAAGCTACTGTAGACGACCTCATTTTGTTAATCAATGTTAACTTTCTTCTCATGTCCCAGCACATGTTCCTTTTAACATCTTTTCCTAATCAATAATTGAATTTTTTTTTTCTCTAATATTTGCCTATATATATTTAGGTGTGCACTTGTTTTTTTTTTTTTTTTCATTGTCTTCTCCTTAAATCGATTCTTCTTTATGTTCTACTAAAACTTTCTTTCGATTTTGTTTCTTATATCATTTGTCGCTATTGTCGAAAGAGTTTTTTCTGCTATAATCATATAAAGTGGTTTGCGAAACCAAATGGGTGACATGTTAATGAATGACAATATGATCACATATATCGATTTCAAACTATAAGCAATCTCGTGGATAATTATAATTGCTTTAGGTAAACTTGTTATTTCAAAGTATTGGATTGCTTGTTTTTTTGGGTAAGTTTTGTCATGATTCATAAACTTTTATTTCATTTTATGGAGATTATATATTTATATTTGTGAAATAAATTTCGAGATGAACGCTTGAGAATGGAGACGACAATATTCTCTGGCAACCTTAATGCACTGCGCCTTTGCATCGGATTAAATTTTCACTGCCTTGAGTTAAAAAAAAAAAAAAAACACTGACGTGGTTGTTAAAACAACAGAGGTTGCAAAACCACGCCGTTAATGTGAGGCCATTTTTTTTCTCTCTCTTCCTTTCTCCTCTCTCATCTCCCTCTAATTTCTTATGTGGGTCAGCCATAGCCTTCCTTTCTCCTCTCTCATCTTCCTTTCTCCTCCTTTTTCACATTTTCCTCTAATCATTTTTCAATGGTGAACCAACACAGAGGCCCCATAACTCGACCTCTCTAATCCGAGTATCTTACTCTAAGTAAGTGATCCACAAAGCTGCCGAGATATATTGTCTCAGTTGATAAAATGGTATAAAGCTGAGTGGCTGTAAGAGAAGCCTTACTCTAGATCAGTGTTGCCGAAAACGTTGTCATTGCTGGTGACTTGCGTTTCGCATTCGATGAACCCTATTATAATGCGTTCGCGACCCGGTTTAGCAAGATTAGCGTTCCCATGTCGTTTACACAGGATCCCAAGATCAGTCCTCCATCCTCAAATCGGTTCATCAAGTTGATATTTTTTTATCCCTTTGATTGATTTGAGCAACCTCTAGGAGATACCCAAGTCTGCAAAGTTATTGAAATCGAGCCAATTCTCATAGTCTCTGACAAACTGTAGCATAATTAATTTGTTCAACATTCAAAATATCTGAAAGTAGAGTTTTGGATTAAGTTGCATTTAGTCCTAGTTCTAATCATCTAAACAAAATACCACATTCTGAGTGGAGAAGACACTGAGGTGGGCCATAGTGTCAGAAAATAACGTCATGGTTTCCCGCCAAAAACAGATTCTAGACATGGGTGATGAAAATTGAAACTTTGATGAGTAACATGATTAAAATGAAAGTTGAGAGAGTGAAATGATGAAGGAACTAAAGTTGTAGGAGTTAAACTGAATTTAGTAAAAAAAAAAAAAAGTGAGTGGATTGAAAGAAAAACTCACAGGCAGGGCAAACGAATGATGTAGCCACACTAGGACTAGAAGGGACTTCTTAAATTTGGTGTCAAGCTCTGATTGGTTGTTATATATGTAATATGTTATGATTTAATATTTTAATTGACCATTCTCACACTATATAAAAATTTGTTTTAATTTGTTTTATATCATTATCTTTTTATTTCATTAACACTATTGACATTTTGTTAGAAATTTTCTTTAGTACCCATGTATATAATACTAACATTTATAATTTGACGACAAATTTTGTTGGCATTGTGGTAAATAGAGTTATTATTTGGATAATTGTAGTTATGTTAGTTGTAATTATTTCACTTACGACATATTTACAAGTTTATGATAAATGGTTGTCAATGTGGTAAAGTGGTTTAATTATATGTACATATATAAAATATATGTTGTAAATTTGTTGTTAATGTTGTAAATATAGTGTAGAAAAATGGTAATTTTTGCTAAAATAGTTGTAAATAAAGGGTATGTTATACTTCAAGGTATTGTACACGACCTCATTTTGTTAATCAATAGTTAACTTTCTTCTCATGTCCCAACACATGTTCTTTTTAACATCTTTTCTTAATCAATAATTGATTTTTTTTTTCTATAATATGTGCCTATATATATTTAGGCGTGTACATGTTTTTTTTTTGTTGGTCTCATTGTCTTCTCCTTAAATCGATTCTTCTTTTTGTTTTACTAAAACTTTCTCTCGATTCTTTTTCTTATATCATTTGTCGCTATTGTCGAAAGAGTTTTTTCTGCTATGGTCATGTAAAGTGGTTTGTTTTAGAGTAGTATGATTAATGACTTGTTATTGTCACGTCGTCATCATCATCTCAATATAATCTAAGATTATCTAAAAGAAAACAAACAAAATGAGTAAGGTATCTTTTTATTTTTTATTTTTTATTTTCTAGATATATTAATTTACTTGTTTATCCTCATTGAATAATGTGTTCTTCATACTAATAAGGGGTATTTAGGTAATAGAAATATAGAATACTACCTCTAATGGTTGTTTCTCTGTCAAGTCTGCCCTATAGTTCCAACTTTAATATGGTTGAGAGTCAAAATCCTTTGTGGAAATGTGTTTGGAAGCTCAATTGTCATCCTAAGCTGAAAACTTTTATGTGGACTATGCTTCATAAAAAGATTTTAACTAATGAGTAAAGGAAAAGGGTTTCAGTGATAATGTTATTTGTCCTATCTGTGACTCTACTAATCAAAGTATCTAGCATTTTCTTAGGGATTGTCGTAGATCTAGAATGATTTGAAAAACAATTACAGTCAAGTTCTATTCTCACTTCTTTTACTCTGCATAGGAATGGTTGTATTCCTTCTCAAATGTATTGTCATACAAGAATTAAGAATTAATGACATCAAATGGTGCCACTTGTTTGTTTTTGCTTGTTGGTTTATATGGAAATGGAGGAACAACTTTGATCGTGATTTTGTTATGCTTGTCTGTCTCGATTTGATTATATGGAACTATGTTGAAGAATGGATTAATGTTCAAACCAAGGCTGCACCATGTATAGCTACACTATGCTTTCCTAGAGTAAACCCCATGTTAACTGTTTGAAGCTTAACATTGATGGGACTAAAGCTCATTGCTTTAGAGAAATTAGTGGTGGAATCCTCAAAGATCATCTTGAAAATTAGTTGCAGCGCTTTCAAATGAATTTAAGAACTGGTGAAATCCTTGATGCAAAAGCGTGGGCTCTTTTCTTTGGTCTCAAGCTTACTACTAAGCATTATAATACCATTATAAAGATTGAATCTGATTCTGCTATTCTTATCCAACTTATGCAGAAAGAAAACGAGGCCTTGCACTCTCTTGGTTCTCTCTTTGGTGGCTGATCTTAGTTGATGTCTAAGATGCAGAATGTTAAGCTCACTCACATTTCCATAGAGTGCAACATGATAGCAGATGCAAAGAGTCTTCAGTGCACATGTAAACACACAACTATTGCAGATGGTTAAAACTTATGATTTTAATATTATGTTGGGGGTTTGGGACCAAATAGAAACAATGTACACCAATCTAACTACCATAGATATCCGCGAAGCCAACAAAAGTTGTGTAATAATAAATGCCCATCTGTTTCTTTTCGGTTCAAACAACAAATGAAGTAGAAAGTAATTCATTGATTTACCACTTTAAAATAGTTAAATATATCCTATCGTCGAAGGAACAACACTTTTAATATGTTTTTCGTTAAACTAACTTATAATAGGAAGTTAATGTATTATCAATTAAAGAAAATAACGACTCAATCAGTCATTATTGTTATAATGTACGTTGTAATTACCATTATCATATACACTTTATATAAAATAATTTATTAATGAAAGTAGTAGACCAATTCTCATTTTCCTATTACAAGTTATCAACATTTTGCCTAACCTAGAGTTTGATAGCCACTTCCTCTTGACATTGCCGGAAAATCAAAAGAGAAGCCCCGGGAAAATGGAACCCTAGGTTTTTGTCATTGAAAAAAAAAAAAGAAAAAAAAACTAAATTCTCTTTTCTATCTTTCAATGATAACTCAAAGAAACATTTGATTTGCTTACTTATGTCTTGTTTTGCTTTGTCTCACTATTCGAACTTCTGCAACATTTGATTAACATCAGCAGGCCTTCTTAATTGTTGGTGTTGTCATAGTCATCATTTAAGTAAGTACAATTAATAAATTAGCTTCTCAATTGTCCAAGACGAACTCCACCACTTTTAAAGAAATCACTTTAATTGAATTTTATCATTCTTTATCTCTTTGATCTTTTGTCTTTTTTTTTTATATCCAAAATAAGAAGCTACAATGCATCAAGCATCAAACTTTACAATTAAATCATGGCTTGGTACATGTCTATATAAATGAAAGCCAAATATTAAGACTCATCCTTGTGATCTGCAACACCACCGCTGCACAGTAAGAAGAAAAGCTCAATTAGCTAGGTAGTTGGAAAATTCTAGTATGCATCGCTGCCTACTATGTAGTTCACTCATTTTGGGCACATGAGGAGAAATAAAGCTAAAAAACATCATTAACCGTAGGATCGAAAAAAAGTTTGTATCAGTGGTCAATAATTGATGACTTGCTCAACCCTTACCCCTTTCATTCCCTCTTTTCAAATTCGTGGTTTAGATGGTTCGTGGATGTGAAAGTTATATACGTGGGTGTGAAATATATGTATGACGTACGTGGTTTAGCAAATTGAATCCAATGCTTTTCGTTTCAAGTTAGGATGGATGTTGAAATTGGGCAAATATATGAACACAACACTTGTGTTTCAAAACAGTGGGTGAAAATTGACACTCCACTCAAAAACAAAGTCTTTAACCAACACCATACTTCCTCGCAGAGCTCTTGTTAATGGTTTCTAGGCGAAAATGGTTGTCATCTTTTTTTTTCATTAGATTTTGTTTGGGTTTTGGATCTGATGGTGGAGGGAAAGATATTGGTGTAGAAGTTTGCAGGTTGTTGGGGTTTTGGGGAAATGAGATGGTTGAGAATGCATGCTAAAGAATATGTTGAACTTTAGCAGTGAGAGGTAGCAAAGCTTCAACAATTCTTCTATGTTTTCTTTGCAGCAAAGCTTATAACTAATAATTTTAAGATTGTATTGTAGTAGCTTATAATAATAGATTCTGAAAACTATTTTCGAATTTTCAAAGGTAGTAGATAGTAGACCAAATATGCCATTTTGGCTTCTCAATATTATAATATATTTATTTTTACTGTTTTATAAATAGATTATATTTAATAAAAATAATATTTAATTATTATAGAACGCACACTAACGGATCGGATGAACCAAAATATCACTGATTCGAAGCGGATTTGGATCAAGATTCATTCCATTTACAGGGTATACTCAAAGGTTGATAAAGGCACCGCAACACTCAACACACAATCTTTAAACTTGACATTGGGTAGTAGAATATGACTTGGGTTGAAATATTCAACTGAGATAATGTTACATGCAGTGAAACCCAAAAGTAATGCATGTGCAGTGTCCTCAAAACGATGAGGACATAGCAAACACCCTAACACATGTGTTGTGTCCTCAAAACGATTAAAAAATTTTCAAAGTAAAGTCGGCCTCAAATTTGTCACATATATATATATATATATATATATATATATATATATATATATATATTTTAAAAAAAATAAAATTTCTCATATGCTGAATGGTTACGTAAGAAATGACTTGCAGAAACTCTTTAATGACATTAACAATTACACCTTTAACCATAACTTCACAATCTTTTTTAACGATTGGTAAAGTTGTATTCATGGTTCGAAGGAGCTAGAGACCCGCTTTTGAGAGAACGCAATGTAACCTACTTTGGTGAAGGCACATGCATCATTGGCATAATAAAAGCGACTTCAAACTGACCTCGATTATCTCTAAAAGTACCCTAAGTCCCTCCAAGAGTATGTTGTATAAGGAAACTACCATCCACATTTAACTTTAGTTTCTGAAGTTCATATGCCTTCCATTTCGGTTTTGCTATGCCTAATAGAAAAGTAACTCTTTTTTTTTTTTTGCTCGAATATTATAGAATTCTTGGAGCCATGAGAATGAATTGAGTAATATTTCACAAGCAAGTTGAGTAGTCTTTCGATTTTCTGTTGTTGAGAATACTAATTCGGCTACAAGAAAGATTGGCCCGGTGGAAATTATTGAAAAGATTGATCTTAATGGATACAAGTTGAAACTTCCTAGTCATGTTCATGCCTGTGATACTTTTAATTAATGTCAAGCATCTCATTACATATCATAGGGATAATTCAGAAGTTGGAGAGTTGAATTCTTGGGTGAATTTTCTACAACGTGGGGAGGATGATGCAGAACATAAAGATGATGAAGCAAAACATAAAGAAGATGAAGTAGAGCACTGAGATTTGAGAATGAAACAAAACATGAAGAAGTTCTCTCATAAGCTATTTATTTCTTTTGAATAATTTTAATTTCCTAACCAGTTTTAGAAGTATTAGTTTTTAGGTTCTTTAGGGTTTACAGATCATATAAAACCACCCTTATATATGTTGGCAGTCGTATTTGATTTTTGAAGAATATCTAAGAATTTTCTCTCTACAAAGTTGTATCAACTCGGTCATTCCGTAGGTTTCAACGAAACATAGGCGCCTATATCCATGGCAATTATTATTATTTTTTTTAAAACGAAATTTCTCATATGCCGAATGGTTACATGAGGAAGGACTTGCATAAACTTTTTAATGTCATCAACAATTGTGCCTTCAATCATATCTCCATGATCTCTTGCTCAAACAGCAACCACTGTTACTAAACAATCTCTATCAACGATAACTTGAGTATATTAATTTTGTGATGAAGTTTAAAACCCTTTGTGAGAGTAGGCAATTCAACCTGCTTTGGTGAAGCTACATGTATCACTAACATAGTAAAAACAGCCTTAAACTGACCTTAATCTTCTCTAAGCACACCCTTAGTCCCTGTAAGAGTATGTAATGCAAGGAAACTACTATTTATATTTAACTTTACTTTTCCAGCTTCAAGTGCCTTCAATTTGGAGTTTACTGTGGTAGATGGAGAAACAATTTTTTTCTGGACTTTATAAAATTCTTGGAGCCATGAGAATGAATTAAGCACAACTTGACAAGGAGGTTGAATTGTAGTACTCCACAACATATTATTCATTTTATTTCAAAGAGCTCATATGACTATTACCAACTTCTCAAAGGTTGGTGCAACTAAAGACATCGCAACACCTAATTACACCTAGTCTTTAAACAAGACATTGTCAGAAGTGTATGACCTATATTGAAAAGTTCAGCCGAGAGAATGCTACATATAGTATAACATAAAAAGAACGCATGTTTCTTAAAATATGAATTATTTAATCCTCACATTTAATTAACTTGCTCTATTGTTTCACGGAAAATACTTACGTCAAACTAGTATGTAGGCATGTGTCCAAACTCTCTCCTATTTGCATACCTTTGACAATGTAAATCTACGATTTTGACTTTTCAAAAGTTGAATTAATCAATAAAGATAATTTCTGCTAAAATTTATTCTAAATCAAAATCGTTTGCTCATTTGATTGCATCCAACAAATGAATAGTTTTAGTGAAAGTTAACAGTCTCATGTCGGCCGTTCATTTGTTTGATACAATCGACTAAGGAAATGATTTATGTTTAGATCAATTTTTTTGCAGGGATGATCTTTACTGATTAGTTCAACTTTTGACCCGTTAAAATTGTGAATTACATGTCTAAAGGTATGCAAATAAGTGAAAGTTCGGACGCACGCGTACATAGTAGTTCGGATGCAAGTACTTTTCTTTTTTCACTCATCCAAACATATTCTTAGGTGGCGTTCGATAACGTTTTCAAATCAACTTTATTGTTTTGTAAAATAAAAATGGTAAAAAAAAATGTATTCGTTAGCTTATTTTTGAAAATGCATAAAACGATTTTCTATTTTACACTTAAAATCGAAAAAAGTCAAATTGACGTTTTCAACATTTTAATTTTAATTGTTTCTTTAGAAGTTGGAGATTTGAAGTTGGAGATTTCAAATTAAATTTTCGTGTCTCTGTTGTATTGAAACACTGATAAGACAAATGTCATCTTATCAAACGAACCTCTTTGAAGTGGAACTCAATTACTTTGTGCATATCACAATTATCTTCAAAGAAACATGACGTGGGCTTTAATATATTTACTTGTAGCACATTTTTCTCTTTATAAATAAAGCACCCTTATTTTGCTCTTAGTGAGATGGATCTTAATTATAGCAAATGTATATGCAATTATTTGTTATTTTTTTTAGTTTCAACAAGGTAGATTATTTGAAGCATTCACCTTCACGATTCCTATATGAGAATATGAAGAAAACTCTAGTCGTGTATTTAAATTCTTTGTATTTCTATTTGTGATGACACTTCTAATGTTCACATCATTAGTGGGGGCTTCCAATTGTAGTTGAAGACACAACTTGTTCATGACTAGTATTCTAGTAGTGTCTTGGTTCTATAAAGTAGTTGTTTACATAGTATAAGCATCACTATTTTTTTTTTTGGACGAGTTAAGTTCATTAAATAGGCCTTGAGAGAACAACAACCACATAAATGTCCAAACTATAATTCTCACAGTTAAGCAAACTTTAGCATAAGACTGGAAATTAATTTAAGAGCATTTCCAACAACTCTTGTATTACTTTTCTATTATAGACGAGGAAATCATAAAATCTCTAAAATAAAAAGGGCCAAACTCCAACAGCTCTTATATTTTATCATACAAAATTAAATGTTTTATAATTTAATGAATTTATATAAATATTATATATATATATATATATATATATATATTTGAGTCAAACAAATTAAATATTTTTCTTTATTCACTTCTTTCCTTTTTTGAGAAAAGAGAGTGAATTCTAAGAAGTAATAAAGTTTAGAGATTTGTTAATAAAATATAAAAAGAATTCTATAGATACAGAGATTCTCCATTTTTTTTTCCTAGTTTTTGTATAATAGACTAATAGAGATTAGTTTACAAGAGCTGTTGGAGCAAAAACAAAAAATGGCGTTTTTTTTTTTTTTTTTGTAAAATAGAAAAAAAATTAAGTTTTACCAGAGATGGAGATGTTGTTAGGAGAAAACGCTAACTGAAAAGAAAGAGTTACAGAAAGCATAAAAACATAACTAAAAATATGAAGCACACAAAGACACAGTTCTAGTGTTTAAGACGACCACCAAGTCACCTGTTACATCATCACGAGTCAGCGGTGTCCAAAATGATCTAATTGAAGGGGTGGGGAAGGGAGACCATCACAGGAAAGGACATGCACTAGGGAAGAAGGAGGATGGTCAATCCAGACCTCTAGGCACTTCTTCCTCACAACTAGCAAAGCAATTAAATTAGCTGCAGAGTTCATTTTCCTTGGAATCCAACACCATGCCAAGCGCGGGCTCGAGGTAATGAAATTCCTAATTCTTGACACAATTGGAGCAATTCTCCAATCACAAGTAGATGAAGAATTGTTTATCATGTCTACTAATGACTTTGAATCTGACTCGAGGATGATTAGAGAAGAAGAAATGCACTTGGTAACATCAATAACCACCGCTGATGCCTCGGCCTCGGCCTCCAACACAGAGCTCGCACGACACAACATTGTAGCTCCATCAAAGAGGATGCCATGAGAATCACGAGCTAAAGTACAAATAGCGGTAAACATCGAACTCTCAATCCATGAAGCATTACTGTTGATTTTGGTATGTCCAGGAGGTGGGGGTTTCCAATAGTTGACCATGATAGACTTGGCACTACTCACATGGACGGAAGAAGGATATGAGTCATGATTTGGTTATGGTGGGTGCTCCGGTTATGGCAGTGAGTGTGATTTTAGGAGAGATGCCTCAAGTGAGCTGTTGGTGATTTGAATTTGAAGAATGGTGCAGAGGTTGGGGATGCGAAAGATGAACGGTGTTATGGTTAAGGATGGGAAATGAAGTGGGACTTGTCGGCTTTGTGGACTGCTGCTCAATTAGAACATGGACGGTAGTGGTGAGGGAGGAGTTAGTTACAGTGGGGTTTAAAGATGGAATATAAATATGATGAAGAGTTGGGTTTGCTCTAAAAGAAGCAAAGGGGTTATATCCCAAATGGACATTAGAAAGAGAAAGGGGGAAAAAAGAAATGGGGTTAACATTAGAGGAGTTGAGGAAGGGAGGGGATTTACATACCTGAAAATGTCGTGAATGCACCTGAATATGAGAATTTGATCTTGAAGTGTGGTTTCTGCAGTTGATGAATTCTGCCGCGGCCATGCAAGCTTTTCTAGCTACCAAACTAGGATTAATTGGAACAACTTCATACAAAAAACATTCCTAGCTTTTCAGATTTCCCTTATGAGAAAAGCCATTTTAGTAAGAAACTCCACTAGGCCAATAACTCAATCAGACAATACTTGATAGACAATGGACATAAAAAATATTATTATTTAAGTATATCAGACAATAGTATTGAAATAAGCATCGTCTGAATTTTCGGTCATGACAATAGTTTTTTTTTTTTTTATCTATTATCTGAAATATTTCAGACAATGAGTACATGAATACCATTGTCGAGAATGACATGTTCATACAATGGTTAAGAAACCGCCCATTGTCTGAATGAAAATTTATCAAAAATGGTTCTTCTTATTTATGAAGCATTGTCTGAAATAATTTAAGACAGGACCCGAACCGGATTTCACCCTGAAACCAGATAAGGTCCTGTGGGGACTACCTTAAGAGAGATTTTACCGAAAATTCGGAATGACCTCTCTTAAAATGGACAACCCAAACCTGTCAAACAAAACATAACACACTTCAACAAAACCATCCCGACTCCAGGAGCCACCTGCTCCCCCAAAAGCAAACAACTTCCACAATTAAATAAAAGACCAAAATTCAATTGATTCACAAACCATCAGAGCAATCTAATAATGAATTGGAAATACAAGAATCAAAAAGTAAAAGGATCAACGGATCCTACCAAGCGGAAGCAAATACGACGACTATGCCTTGACTCCGAGTACCCCAAGACCTCGATAACTAGACTGCACACTGGGCGGTTTAAAACGAAAGGCCCATGGGAAAGAAATTTAAAAACGTTAGAGTGAATGGATAAAAATAAAATAATTTCACATAACTTTAAATAAAACTATTACATTACTTCCCAAGGCTTTATTTACATTATAAATAAAACGTCCCACGTTTTAAGAAAATCATATTTAAAAATCAGCCCCGCTGATATAAAATCAAGTAAATAAATAATTATTCTTTTTATATATATATATATTCAAAACAATATACTTTTGAAATCAATTCATAATATTTCTCGACCAATCTCATTGGTCACATAAAAACCCCAGCCCCGCTGGTTCGGGAATTTAATAAATCAGAAAGTCTCATAGAGAAAATATCCCCGAAAACCACATAATATAAAAATATCAAGACCAATCCCATTGGTCATATAATAAGATAGGGAAACGTCATTACCACCATTTAATAGTAGCCCCTAAGGCCAAGGGTCAAACCTCCAAGAGTCCTAATAGCGTCCTCACGCTATGCCCGTACACGTCGACCACCGAGCGTGAATCTGACCTATATGATCAAGTCGTCACCTCGCGTGGGGTCAGGCGACTAAGCTAGCTAGCATCAATATATATATCCCGACCCTGATATGGTGAAAATCCGAAAACAAAACCGAAAGTACGCTTCCCCTTATATATTAAAATCCGTACGGTCTCCGACCGCACAACTGAGGCTTATAAATATAATAAAATAGAATCATAGCCTCGAAAGAACATATAAATATATATTCGACATGTCCCAATGTCGTAAAAATAATATCGAAAAGAATATATAATGTCGACATGTCTCACATGTCAAAATAATGAAATAATAAAATCCCCGGAAAGCTCATTTCCGGTCTTTACATTTACATACGTATAAACTTATTCAACATAAACAAGATATGAATAATTAAAACATATTATTTCCGAAAACCTCGTTTCCAGATAAAATCATGTACTACTAAAATAGTAGTAAAAACATAATCCCAAAACCATTTTTTTTAAATATCATTTCATTTTAATTATATGAATTCTCATGCTTCTCAAATCATTTATTTAAAATAAATTTCATTTCATTAAAACAATTATGCATGCATTTATTTAAAATAAAAATTCACTCACTGTACAGCGTGCTGAAAACCGCGCTCTCGTCCCGTCGAGTAACTTCTCGACCTGTTACAGAGACGGGTTTAAAAACATATTTCAACACTAGGAATTGGAGTATAGAAATTAAATCCACAAACGTCTTCACTCGTCCGAATAATCTAATTTTTTAATTCTTATTATCGGTATTGGAATTACGTCTCAAATACCGAAACCATTTACGTCCAAAATTACTCAGGACACTCAACTCGAGTTCGATCTATTCTTTTACTTATTATTTCGTCGTAAAACCCTTTGAATCAGCTTTTAACCTTTTTACGGTAAGTCAACAGTAAAAACTACTGGTCAAACAGTAATTTAGAAAGTCAACAGTAAATGGTCAAAGTCAGAATTACTATTTACCATTTACTTTTACTGTTTCCTTTTTACTTTTACTATTTACCATTTTACTGTTCACTATTCACCTTTTACCGTTTTACTTTTTACTTTTTACCAGTTTACTGTTCATCTTCTTCCTCACGCCGCCTGCAGCTCCGCCATCAGAGGCCAAAACACTTCCAATTCAACCCAAATTCACCCAACATCATCGCCACCACCTCATGGACTCATCCCCGTCGTCCCAATCGTTCCCGCCGCCAAAAACCGCCCCAGCCACCGCAAACAGCGACCGACACGGCGGCCCAAAATACACAACCTCCAATTTTCACAAAAACCAACTAAAAGAACATCAAACAACACATAATCAACTCCTTACAACACCCTAAACACGAATTCAACCTCTAAATTCACCAAAAACACCAATTTCACAACCTCTACCGAAAAAACACAAAACCCTAAAAATTTCAAATTCTAATTTCTCCTTACCTGGTGCAATTCGGTTCAATTCCTTCCATGGAATGACTGCACACGTCGAAACCTTCAATTCCCCTCAAGAATCGGGCCGATTGGTGGCCAGAGGAGAGAGAACCAGGTTCGACACAGTCGAACCTTCTCCCTCGATTTCCGGCTGAACGGCGGCGATTGACGCCGCACCGCCGCCACAGAACGAAAGCAGAGGCCGAGCTGGTCCGAACGTGACCGGTGTGCCAGCCCAGTTCGACGGGACGGCAGAGATAGGTGCAGAGGAGGGGGGGGCTCGGGGTCGCGTGCGGGGAAGAGAAGAAGAAAAGGGAAGAAAAAGAAAAGAAAAAAAAGAAAAGAAAAGAAAGTTTCCCTTTTGAGAAATTTCAACTTTCCCCTATTTATACTCGTCCAAAAACGGCAATTACCGATTCTTACGTCTTAACTTTTTCACACGAACCTGAAATTAAACTTGCCACATGTCCACGAACTCGTTTCAACGTCTTCTATCTCCTCGAGCAATAAAATTATCGGTTTGGTCAACTTATAAAAAAGTCAACCATTAGAATCTTCAAATCGTAAAAACAATTACCGGAACGTAAAAATAAAAGATAAAACTGTTAAAAATTAGTTCGAGGTTCGGGTCGTATCAATTTATGACAATATATATTTGTCAATATATATTAATATGACGGGAGGGCCACGTGACAATGTCTAGTGATCATCTCTCCTAATTAAATTTCAACACGTGAAATTTTATCACAAAATTTATAAATTTATGTATTTTACTTTTTGTAAAATGACTTTAATCAATCTTTAGGGTTTAGGGTTTAGGGTTTAGGATTTAGGTTAAGGGTTTAGGGTTATAGGGTTTAGGGTAAGGGTTGAGGGTTTAAAGGTTATAGGGTTTAGGATAAGGGTTAAGGGTTTAAAGGTTTTAGAGTTTAGGTGTAGGGTTTAGAAAAATAATAATAAATCTAAAATGGTATTTGACAAAATAATTGAAATAATTTTCTGTCACAAAATCTCACATGTTAAAATTTCATTGGTAGGGAGGACCACTATGCACTTCCACGTGGTCCTCCCGTAACACTGAAAATTCCTCAAAAACTAATACAAAATTATGTGATGTCTTACGTGGCTTTTACATGTCATCAATTTATTAATTTCAATATACAATTTATTAATTATATTACCTTAAATGTAATTATTATAACAATAAGTAATTTCTTTAAATGAGTAAAAGACTTGATGAGATTAACCTTGCGTAGTGAGAAGAATTATTATAGATCCTTCTTTTTTTGAGAAGAAGAATGGTTATCAATCCAAAACCAAACATATTCTAAATTGTAGAGCAACTACTTTTCTCATCAAGCTAAATTAATCATATAGTTAATGAGAATGTTTGTTGCTAGTTGCTGGTTGCTTTTCTTATAGGACCTTCTTTATTTCTTTATTGATTGCTCAAACCTCATATAATATATATATATATATATATATATATATATATATATATATATATATATATATATATATATTTTAGGGGATGAACTGCATCACTCTGGGTGGAACTCGTGCAGCTCTTGCCATGGAGATCCATCTACGCAGCGGCGCTTCCTTGTTCTTCCGACATTGATGGATATATTCAGGCCAACTGTTATGACGAGAGCTCTCCTCTCTTTCGCTTGGCGGCAGCAAACCCTAATAGGGTTTTGCTCGTCGCAATTCAAGGCCTCTGATCCCCCTCGTGTTGCCTACTTGTCACCCTCCTTGAGGTCGTTCATCCCTTTTGGTCAATCTGAAGGTTGTATTCCCCGATTCTTTTTGACTCTTGTCCGTTCTTGTGTTGGGGAATATGGTCCGGGTTTGAAGATTCTTTGCCAGCGGCTTCTTCCCTTGGAGGCTGATAGAGGTTTGAAAGGGATGATCCGTATCTGGGATCCTAGATCTACTATTCGATCCACGACGGTGGACGATATGATCAAATGGAGGTTGTTGCCGTCAAAGGTTCAAGTTTTAAACCTTATCGGCGCTAATGATCCGAATCTAGAACGATGGCCGAAGGCATGGATTTGGCAAAGGTTCTTGACTCATCCCAGGGCAGATGAAGAAGGCTGCGTTGGTGTACAGGTTGGGTTTGATTATTTCCGGTGTAGGAGGACAGCTTGGCAGGTCGGGGTGCCCAGCGAACTTTTGGGTTCCCAACTCTGGGTCTGGGATGTTTTGGAATTGGATGGTGTGAGTCAGGGTCTGGACCTAAGGCCCGCTCACTCTTGGACTCAGATTTGGGACCCAGGTGGTAGGTTGTTGCTTTTGGATATGAGACACTGGTTCATATTGATTTGGTATTGGTTCTGGTTTTTAGGGATTCGTTTGCTAATTTTCGAATTTTTGACACCTTAGGTTACTCTCGAATTCCTAATGAGCGGATCATCTTGTCTAGTTGATCACAGAATCGGATACGGTCACAGTTACTGTTACAATTACATTTACACTGCTTTTAAGACATATGCAGTGCAGCGATGTCGCGGGACTTCAAGTTACTTGGTTACTCTTCATTCTAGATGCGTCTATGCATCTTGTTATGCATCTTGTTATCGTTTACTGTTTTCTTATTTTAGATGTCTTTGTGCATCTTGTTATGCTCTTTTTCATTATTTCAATGTGTTTGATGTGTTCGCATTGCCCGCTGTAATTTTTATTTTTATTTTTATTTTTAAAAAGGAGGGTACTGGGAGGGACCGTAAGGAGGCACATGGCCTGTTAACCCGAAGTCCACTAGTGCCGCGCCAGAGACGCAGCTACCCCCCCCTCCCCCCCCCCCCCCCCCCCCTTCCTTTCGGCCTATCAAGCACTCCGTAGAGGGTTGGACCTCCCCGCAAAACCTTTTACATACACAAGGATCGAACCTTCGACCTTGCTTAAGTAACTCAGTCCGTTGTAATTTTTAGATCTCTTCTAATATAATTATGTCGTCTTTTTTCTTCAAAAAAAAAAAAAAAAAACCTAGATTCTAATATTATTCGTTATATTTAATTTCCTAATAAATAATATTTTAATATTATTTGTTTTATTTAATTTCCTAATATTAGGCTTAAGATGTGTCACATGCCACCTCATTTGATATAGGTTTTTTTGTATAATTTTTTGGTGTCTTTGTTTTTGGTTTCTAAAACAAATAAAGAAACAAAACCCAAAATCCCCCCCGACCCGACCCGACCCGACCCGCCTCTATTAAAATCCCTAGCCTAATAGCCTCAATCTTTCTGTTTCATCTTTCATACGCACAGAGGGAGAAAGCCGTCGACGACACAACGAAGCGTGATCTCTTAGAACATATCAGCCTCTCTCGTATTCGTTCGTCAGATCTTTCACCGGAGGCGCCACCCAGGTGATAATCTCATGCTTTTTTTTTTTTTCCTTCTGATTCAATATATACGAGTAGTTGTTCTAAGTTTGATCCATATGTCGGTATACTTAACGTCTAGTTTTATCTACCGAACAATAAATGATTCCCAATGAAATTCAAAGAGGATTAGGGATAAAAGGGCAAGAAAGCAATTTCAGAGCAATTTTTATTTTCTATGTTCATTATGTCTTGTCGAAGACTTGTGATTCTGAATCACCTGCATGTAATTTTTATTCTTTGTGTTCATTACAAATAAATTGACTCTATAATCTCACGATTAGTGGCTTTGCACAGTTTTATTTTGTAATATGTTATTCTTACTCTCTCTCTCTCTCTAATTTTTTTTCTTTTTAATTGTTTAAGCTTTCGACAATGATCCTTTCGGACCTCATCAAACAGCTAGCGGTTCAATTGAAGTCCATGAACAAAGACATACTTAAAGAATTTGTTAGAAAACGCCTTCGCAAATACAATAAGAAAATACGGCACCTTGAGCCAAAAAAGCAAAATGAGGATCAATATGAGATAATTGGACAGGAGATCATCATCGCTTCTGCCATCATCAAGGATGTCGATACTATTCAAGAAATTATGTTCCCTGCCGCAGCCTCCTCCATTCTGGAGCCACAGTGTGATGCCCAACTCCTAAAATTTATTAAGGAACACCTCCACGACCTCCAAGGAACAAATGGAACTGAGGACCCCGAGACGATCAACTTGTTTGGGGTTTTTTATTCCGTTCGTGTGGTTTCTGCCTTGTACACAGAGCTCCAAAGACTTTCCGATATGCTATCCCTCTTTGTCAAAGAGAATCCAGAGCTCATTTTGGAACAGCCTGAGGTAGAACAGCTCTATAACCTACTCCTTTTTCTCTTTAGACACCTGTGATATTGCTCTGGTAAAATTGTATTATCTGTTCTTTCTTAGTGCATTTCATATTGTGAAGTTGCTGATATTATACCCGCGATCTCTTGTGGCACACTCCAGTCTAGACTACTGTACTTTCATGTAAATTGTTTTTATTAATTAATTTATTTATTTCTTGTACATGTCTGATGGCTTGGTTATGATTTTGAGAGGATACTGTTGAATCCTTCAAGTCGCTCACATGTTTAGAGAGAGATTTAACTTTGCTGCCTCAAAAAGAAGATTGGAATTTATATATCCTGACTCTTGAAGGGGTGAATCTTCTAAACATTGGTAAATTATCTGAGGGGCCCAGATTTAAAGTTGTTTGTCCAAACGTTCATTTCCCTATTGGAATAAAATGTATTAGTGTGCGCTCCAAATGTTATCTGGTGGGGGGTATGCAAGCGCAGCCCTTTGAAACTGAGATCTGTGGAAATATGAGAAAGAGACGTTGTGCCAATCATGATGTGTTTCCCTTTTATCCAAATGGTCTATCATTTGATCCCACCCAGGATATCATTCCCCGCTTGCCTGGTCCCAAGGTTGATCCTATTGTTGTCGCCCTGAAGGACAAAGTCTATGTTCTGGCTACAGAGCCAAGTCACGGATGGAAGCTTGAAATTACGCCCTTCTTTGAGGTTTTTGATCCTATTCATCTCAGCTGGGATAGGCTTCCTGAACCCCCGTTCTATAACAGATGTTCTCAAACTGGTTTTCTGAGACCAGAGATCCTAACCCACTATGCATGGGGCCACAAGCTTGTTATATGTTTAAATGGGTGCTCATGGGTTTTTGACATCATTGAGAATAAGTGGAGTAATGATGAGGACGCAAATGAAAAGAAACTACCTGTTCTGGACGGTGTTGCAGAATTTGGAGAATTTCTGATTGCTATGCCTACCTATTCAGATAAGCTTGTAGCTTATAAGCTGTCTTCTAATGATTTTCCAGAATTACATCAGGAGCTAATCGAGCTTCAGGATCTATTTCCCCCTGGCTTACGCAGTTCCTCGGGATTTATTATCCCGTTTGGTGGTGCGAACAGATTTTGCTTTATCAATTCAAGCCTAGATAGGAAAGGGTGGTGGTGGGTATGTGTAGCGGTGTTTCACTTGAGAAAAGAAGAGAACACTGATGGTCTTTCAAAGCTAACTGCAGTTCTTGAGAGTCGGCAATTTTATAAACATTGGGATTGTCCAGTTATTGAATCGGCTTTCGTCATGTGAGTAATTGTTTTCTGATTCTCTGACCATACTATATGTTTGTTTTTCTTTCCTTTTTTCATGTTAGCTTTATATATTCTACACTGTTTCCATTGTTAGGACTCCATGTATGTTCTTTTTGCTGCTAGATGTCACAATGCATCCTATTCCTAGTGTTTCAGCCACTTGTTTGTCTGGAAATAATAGCGAGGATAGAGCGAGCGGTTTATGCTTGAGGAAACTCTTACTTCAGTGAAAGTAGCTTAGACTGGAGAAGAATTGGATTGATTTTCCAGTACTTCTTTTGTTGTAAAGAAAGCTTCTGATTCTGTTTTTGTAGGTATGATGATATGCATATGCACAATCATGATGCTGAGGCATATTTCATGAAGCCAAAAGATTACTGGAAAACGAGGTTTGTTCTGTCTTTGCTATTAGGTCGTTGTAGTGTCTATTAAGCGTGCAATGGTGTTCAAGGTGAATCTATTTTGAAAACTGGCAAATGAGGGTGTTTATAGTGGCATCGCTGTAGTCTATGAAATGAAGATGCATGGCAGTAAGGAAAATGCAGCCACATATTTTGCATATAATCTTAAAAGTACTCCAATTTGGAAAATTAAAAATCTAAAATGGTCATATATAAATCAAAATTCAGCTCTCTGAATATGCCTGTGAGGATTGTTTCTATTTCTAAGAGGACATTTTTTTTTTCGGGTGCAGGCAGGGAAAGGCAGAGTTAAATGTTGATTGCTGAACTTGGGATGCAAGTCCGTGGAACAGTTTCAGAGAAGATTGATTAGTCATTCATACCAGGTGCCATGTTGAGAGATCATGCCTCGAAAGCTTGGGGACATGTAGAAGCTTTGTAATTTGAAGTACTACTAAAGAACTTTTGGAATCAGAATTTTTTTGTGGGTTTTAATGTATTTGGAATTCGGAATGGGCCCGCAAAATCTTTTTAAATTCCTCCTATTAGAAGTTGTTACGCAAGGGCCTATGGCGCAGATTTGTTTAGTTTTGTTAAAGATTTTTTATGTGAAAAACCATGCTATGAGTTCTTAGGAGAAGTAAAATTGATAACTAAAGCAAAAAAAATCAGAAGCAAAAAAATGTTGAAAAATATGATAACTAAAGTGAAATTCCTCCTGTGTTGAAGTCAAAAAACATGCTTCGAGCTCTAACGCGTACGTGTAAAAGCCAGATAACTAAAGCATCAACTAATTAAAGAAAGATTAGTAGTTTGGAATGAGTTGAAAAATTATAAAAAATAAACGTAATGTTACCCATACTCGATGAATTTCATGCTTAATCGTGTTTATTAGTCATTGAATCTAATAGGTGAGCAAGTTATATTTTCTAAATATGTAGATTTCAGAACGGAAAACAAAATAAGTACATAAGTATGTAGTAATCACGATCTTAATCACCAAAGTTTACTTGGATCCGAGTGATTGACCATTGACTGAGATGATTTCTAGGGCTGCCCTACCCTTGGTAGAGGGTAAGGATAAGAAAGTGAAATTGATTGTTAGCTGTAAAAAGTGAATATGAGTGGGTGACAATCATTTTCATTATGATGCAAAAAGGTTATGTTGAAAATGGTAATGGAGGTAATACGAGACGGACTTAGGCAGAGACCAAAACTATGAAAAAGTTCTATTAATTAAAGAAATATATGCTTTTACATAACTAAAGGAGCAACTAATTAAAGAAACATTAGTACTTTGGAATGAGTTGAAAAATCTTAGGTTCTATTAATTAAAGAAATATCTCAAAGGGTGCGTTTGGGAGAGCTTATAAGCTCCTCTGTTTATAAGTATAAGTCAGTTTTATGTTTGGTAAAGTAGAGGGTCATTTTCAATAGAAAATGAAAAGTTGCTCCTACCAAACTTATACTTATAAGTATAAGTCAGCTTTTACTTAAAAGCCTAGCTGCACCAAACCCACTCAAAGTGTGTTTGGATAAAGGAAAAACCGAAAAAATTTAAAAGAAAATGAGGAATTCATAAATATTTTTTTTTTGTTACAAATGGTGCCTAGAAGGTACAAACAAAGAAACAGAAAAAGTTAAAGAGTCAAAACAAGAGCCAACTCTCGTATCTCTGATTACAACACAAATCATCAAGGAAAAATTAAGCAGTATGAATAGGAGGGGCATCAAAGTAGATAGATCCAAGATCATGGCTAATGCTGCATTTAGCTAAGGCATCAACAATCATATTTCTCTTTATCTATTACGCATTCCAATTTCTTGATAATTACAACCAAGCATTAGAATTTGGAGTTGAGTGGAAATATAACTGATGTAGTTCTCAATTCCATCATTTCAAAATTTCTCAAGAATTTAGAAAATTAACATCCAAACACAAGGTAAAGAAACAATTTTTCACTGCTGAACAATGTTGAGACTTGCCATGTTAACGAACCTGATTAACATTAAGACTTTGTGATAAACCTGAAGTTAATATCAGATAAACATTAAGTGATTCTTGGACTTCTTATGGAATGAGTACGAGAAGAGTTTTAGGCTTGTATATATGTCAGTGAATAGTACCTGTGCTAACTACACATTCTATTAAGAAAAACAGTCTCATTCTGTTGAGATTAGTAGCATAGCATAGGAGGCATTCTCTGTGTTCTTTGTGTGTTGCTGTGGTGTTGGTGTGTTGTTGTTGTTGATGTGTTCGTTGAACCAAGAACAAGAAAGATGTCAATGACTCTTGCTAAGAACAATGGTAACTTTCTAGTCTTATAAAGTTAACTTTAGTTCTTTATTTTATTGATCTACATGTATTTGTGTTTTCTGTGAATAGATCTAAGTTCATATACATGCTGTACATTAATTACAGGTAGAACACTACTGCGGGAATGCACTCATATTTACAGAAAGGAAGTTGATTTACTATATTTATAGCAGCATTGTTAGCTAGCAGTGTCTATCAAAAACATAGCATCAAAAGCTCCTGCATTACACCAATATTTGGTGCATCTAGGAACAATGATTTTGCCAATATTTGGTACTAGTTTCTCCCTGTATAGAATGGCTACGACTGCATATAAGTTATGTCTGGTTTTCCGAGCCGTTGTACCTTTTCGTTATGGAACCCTACTATATCTACTGTACTAGGTTTAGTAATTAGGGAGCGGTCACTTCTTCAAGGTAAAGATGGCAAGTTTTTTGCGATCAAATTGCTTGTAAATAAGCTTAATAGAGAAGAAGTTGATGGTATTCAGCAGAGCTGGTGTGCGTTTCCCATCACAAAGTTGCCTTTTAAGTTTATTAAGATTGTAAGTACAGCTGTAGTGATCACGTATACCTACTTGTACCATTGTATATACAAATGACAAGTGGCTGATTTGTACAGAAATCGTGCTCCCTCGTATGTTTGCAAAGATCCATTTATTTATGGGGTTTGCCGTATATAATTCTTAGATGTGGATAATGGTTGACGACTAAGGTTCAGGTAGCTCGAGCTGCGTTTACTCCTTAGTTAAAGCATCTCTTCTTGAAAGTAAACTGGATGGTTGGTTGAGGTGAAACTTTCATGCTTAGGATCATCTGTTAAACTCGTTATCTTGCTTATTTTGGTTACTTTCCTGTGTAATACATATTTTCGTTTCCTCCGTATCAGTATGTATAATCATACAAACATTCTTTGTTATCAATTCAGAGTTATACACATGATTTTCAGACAATATCACTGTGGAAAGACTAATTAAGCTGCAAGGTCTTTTAATGGCCTGGTAAAATTTTGTCAAGTCAAGGGTATATTATGCTTATCCCTCCTCCCTACACTCCCCTGTTCCATTCGTGATTACTCTATTTTTTGGATGAGGTAGTTTTAACTTTTTACTTTGCGCAGATAATGAAACTGTCAAAAGGATAAAGCAAATCCAGGGCTTCTAAACAAGATTCTGTAATTCACATATACACAAAACTGTTGACTATGCATCTCTTGTGTATCTGGGGTACGTGACTTGATGGAATGACCTGGCAGTGAACTTCAAACTTAGTGACTACGCTCACACTGCAAGGGCATATACACTTTGTTGCACGATTTATACAGCTTCTGTTGGAAGTCTATGTAGCTTTTTGCTTGTTAGTTGGGATCTTTCCTTCTGAACAAGTAACCGACAGCCGCTTGACAGTTTACGTGCCCTGTCTGGATAGCCTAGAAGGGCCTGGCTTCTGAAGTTCTGATATTGTATTTCCTTCTTCTGTTTGATTGGAATATAATGCTACCAAGTTGGGAGAATCTATATTGAACTGTGACCTGACATTCCAGAAATATCATCATTTCTAGATTTTAAGCTCCTTATTCTGTATATGTTTTTCTTTGGTACCATCTTTCTCTGCTTAGCTAACTGTACTGTTGATTGGTAACTAATGTTTTAGATACCGACGTATAGAGTTGAGAAAATCTAGACTGTCTGCTTAGAGAAATCAGACAAGAAAATACAGTTTGAAGGACAACTCGGTACTGTCTGCTTCTATTTGAGAACACATGAACCAGCTCTTGTCATGAAAATCATTAGTGATGCACAAAGGTCCTCATGTTAATATTTGCAGTAGTCAAATCCTCAAGTTCTCGTAACAATAATCAAGAAGGAATAGATTTTAAGCATACGACTTTTGGCTTACTTTGATACCATAATACTTTAAAATCAGTTATACAAATCAGTGAGTGCGCTCTAAGGTTCCTTCTGATATAAAGTTTGTACTAATTCAAAATCAGTTATACAAATCAGTGAATGCGCTCTAAGGTTCCTTCTGATCTAAAATTTGTACTAATTCAAAATGAGTACACAAATCAGTAAGTGCTCTAAAGTTCCCTCTGACCCAAAGCTGCTTCCTTTTCTGCGTTTTTCAAATCTGTTTCCTCAGGTGTAGTGAGGTCATCCGGCACAGATACATACATAAATTGTGCTATCAGAACTTCGTGCAAAATCAACAGAAAGTTGGGAAAAAACTTGTTTAGTGTTTGATAGATCTCAATCCATGTTAAGTCTTCCTGCAATACAAATGTTCATAACAAATGTTCAATACTATAGGGCTGCTTAACAATGAAAGAGTTTAAATGTTGTACTTTTACCTTTTGTCTGATATGTACTACAATATTCCTGCAGTACCTTAAGAAACTGATTGGACGAGAACTATAGCGGACAGTTGGTATGACCTAATTAGTGGCATCTCCCTCATCTTCCTCCTCTTCTGCATATTCCTGTACCGAGTTGTAGCACAAAAACCTCCAAAAATGTCTTTTTACCTTTATAATCCAATGTTTGTACATTGCTTCTCCAATCAATCATTTTTTCAGATCTGAATGCTCTCGCCATCATCTTATTACACTTAGGTGACTGCATAACTCTTGCACAAGTTCAAAATACATGCATTTTTGCCATGCTGTATGAAATGCAATGTGTCGAGGAGCTAATCGAATATACCTACGAAAAACAAAAAAAAAGAAAGTTAAAATGCAGGGAACTCCGTCATTTACTAGTCATTTTGTTTCTTTCATCCAGTTGATTATGTGAGCCTTAGATCCAGTATGACCTTAAATAAGAAGCAAACAATTAATTTACGTTCACCCTGCTTCATACAAATAACAGGGAGCAATGCAGAAGATTATGTTCCATTGAATTTCTGTTTACAAATCTACAGTTATATAGCAGTGTATTGCTGCTGTTACAATTAAACACTATGTACATCAGTATGAAAACTGATATGCAATTACAGCAAAATCAAAACGTCTAAGTAATTAAGCCATGACTTGATCTGAGTAGAGGAAATTTCTCTAACAGATCCAAGATTAGTGGAATAATAAAGAATAAGAAATCAAGGCTATGAAAAATATGAGGAAGGCAGCAACAGAGAAGTTTTTTAGAGTAAATCAGAATAAATGACAGAGTTGTTGGAACTCTGGGAATGTCATATATATATTCCCAAATTAAGGAAGAACTTGATATCTTTCGTTGTTAGTGCAAAGGAGGGACAGAGAAGCCAGGAAAATATGGTTGTTAGTGGAACCAGAGTCTACTCTAACAGATACATCTTACTAGAAAACAGACACTATCAACTGCATCGATCAGTGAAAATGGTTCTAAACTCTAAATGCAAATCAAACTGTCCTAAGATCCAAAGGTCACATTACCTTCGTTAGACTCAATCAAGCGCAGACCATAAAAAAATGCGAGTTAAGAAATCTCGGGATATTTGAAACTCAAGTCACTACCAAACAGTAGCATTGAAACTGAAACCACTTCTAGCTTTGATGATGCTAACTTTCATAAGCTGCACAAAAGGCTGGATGATAGGTTGCTGTTGATGAGTAGTGATCAGCAGGACTCCTCAGCTGGCAATGATAAGGCTATGGAGGAAGGAGGAATTAATGGCAACATGGACGAGAAATTAGGCAGTTTGGAGAATTGATCGGTGGGACAGTGATTCATAAAGGAGAGTAGAAGACTAAAGAAATCCTCAAGATAATAAGGTGACATGTTTTACAATGAAAACTCTATATAGTGGAGAAAAAGACGTGCACAACTGGATTGTCAAACTTTGTGAAAGGAACGAAGATGGGGTATAGTTTAGAGGTGCATGCATTTATGATGAATGAGAGATATATAAGAAATAAAATACGAAAACAGAAACTCACCAGAGCACAAAGATCAAAAGTCAGTCTTGAACCAGAAATAAGTTAATTACAACAGCACAAGATTTTACTATACCTCTTGTTGTGCTTCTCTAGCTCTAAGATATTGAAGAGAGACTCCAATTCCGGAGGAACTTTGCATGCTTTCAATTTGAAGATATCTGACACCATGCTACTGAAATTCTGTCCGTCTTTTCCAACTTTATTCGCCTCTTTGATATCAGTTGTGAACCCCAGCTTCACTTTTCCCTTTGCTAAGAATATATTATTCAGGCATATGTCTGGTGAATGGGTGCGATTTCCAGAAATTGGATAGAAAACATCAATTCCCCTCAATGTGTTCCTGAAAAATAACAAAAGAATTAACAGATTAATTATTAAACGCAGCAAGAAATATATAAAAACTTAAAATAAGTAAAATTTATGCAGAATATAAGATACTCACTGTAAAATGCCATTGAAAAGCGGAGTTAACGTTATTCCATCATCTTGTAATAGCTTGTTTTTCTCATCTTTTACCCAAGTCTCAAGGGTTTGTTTATAAGGCTCGGTGACCACTAAATAGTGATCACCGTCCTTTAATACTCCCTTGACACCTAAGATATAAGAACTATCACATGTCAATGAGTGTTTACACCAACTTTCTCCAAAGCACTTAAAAGAAGCCTCATCAAAAGCGAAGCTACAGACAGGCACACTTCCTAACTTTCCCCGATATCTCCCCAGAGCAAATTGTTCTCCCTTCTCGAATTGTAGGTTAAATAGTGACTACAAACAAAAATTAAATTAAATCAAAATAAGACCTACCAAATTCAATACGCAGATACTCCAAACAACGAAAGAACAAAAAAACATATAAGGTCCAGGTTACATCCAAATACGATCAATACCAACAGTAACCATTAGTAAACAGCATACCCCTCCATGTCTTCATCTTCAGCAGCTACACTTTTCACCTTTGGCTGTGCACCGCTGGCATCAGCAGTCTGGTAAACAAAACAATTAGTTCATTAACACATCATCGCACAACCACATAAACAAACTCAAACTCACTACCAATAAACTGTTAGAAGAGTCCTACTTTGAAATCAAGTCAGTACGACTTGGTCTTTCTTTAGTTGTTGATTCTGTTAAATAATGTCCTGGTTTGTAGGACTTCCAGATTATGTTTAATTCATTATGTATCTAGATTGACCACGTCTTTAGGAGTTGATAAGGTGGTAGCTTGGTTTTTCGTTTTTCTGTTTTGTAAGGCTCTATTGTGCTCCAACATAAACAATACACTTCACAAAGTACAACTAAACATTTTCCGATGACTAATGCAAGTTTCTCAGCCTAGCATTGTACTCAGTACCAACATTTTATCCTACTCACATTCCGAAAACTAGTGCTTAACAAAAATGCAACAATAAAATACTGGAAAATTGGGGTTTATACCTGAGCTTTCTCCTCCGCTTTGCGTAGCCTCTCCTCTTCCATCTGCTTGGCCTTCAACTTCTTCTTTTGCGTACTGAAAACAATCAAATTCCAAAGCAATCAAAACCACAAGTCACTAAAACCCTAAAAACCCTGAATCATTGAATTACTTTTGTAAACAACAAAGAATAACAGGACACTTACTTCCTGCTTTTTTTTTACTGCCGCTTCCTTTGCCGTCCAGCGTGAAGTCGTCGGCGGCCTTCGTTGTTTCGGCGGCGGCATTCTCAAGAGTAACAACGATTCTCGACTCTGTTTGTATACGAGAGGAAAGTAGAGAGATAGTGAGTGAGGCTTTGAAAGTTTGTCGGGTCGGGTCGGATTGAATCTCGGGTTCTTTTTCTGGTTATATATAAGTACCCGACCCGCCTCATGCCCACAACTGCTTCAAGTCTATTCAAAGCACAAGAAAAATTGTATCGTAACGGTTCAACAGCTAAGCACCTGGGGTTGTTGGTTTTGCAGGAGCTTGAGCATCTTCTGGTTTCATGGCAGTTGTTGGTTCTGCAGGAGGTTGATCATCTTGTGGTTTCGTGGCTGGGAAGAGAAGTACTTCTTTAATATTTTGCGAGTCTGTTAGCAACATACATAGGCGATCAACACCCAAGCCCCAGCCACCGGTAGGAGGTAACCCATACTCGAGAGAAGTACAAAATGTCTCATCCAAAGCCATCGCTTTATCACCCGACTGTCGATAAACTCATATCACATATCTACAGTAAATAGATTATCAAACAATTTCTTATAAGATACCACATTTAACAGTTCAAGTCTACCTTGAGTTGGTCAGCAAACCGTTGGCGTTGTACCACAGGATCATTCAATTCAGTGTATGCATTGCAAACCTGAGCAGTAAAATAATTTGTGAGTGTAACGGAAGGGGACGAAAAGTGCCAAACGAGAAATAGTTCAGTGAAGTCTTTAAGTTGGTGAGCATACTTCATGTTTATTGATAAACAACTCGAACCGTTCAGTAAGGCCAGGCTGCGATCTGTGCCACTTGGCCAATGGACTCATAATCTCTGGATGGTTAATTATAAATGCTGGATTTACAGACGTCTCCTCTAAAAAGTGGCCCACAAGCTGCAATAATAAAACATAAATTTCGATGCATAAGTCAATTACCAATACGAAATCCAGAGGTTGATTTTCCATAAAAGAAAAAAACTCATTTACCTTGTCCAATAACCGAGTTGTTGTTTGAGGAGGGGAACAATGGATATCAAACTTCTTGCATGCCTCCTTGAGATAACTATTAACGTCCTCACTGGAAAGATCCTTTGGGTTAATGTTAAGATTTGCTATCTTGTTTAGTTCTTCGACCATGGCAATCCTTCGGAAAGGGGGAGTGAAGTCTATCTCAATAGGATCCTTGTCCAGACCATTTGAATGATACATAACTTTATATCCTCCTGTAATTTCTTTGACCATCCCTGTTTTAAATTCGATATATCAGAGACAGAACTAAACAAGTTGTTTCAAGGACAGACAAAAAATGCAGGGAAGCACAAGTGAGACATGGATCAAGCAAGACTTACCACTCAACATTTGCTCGGTCATCGTCATCAAGTCATTGTAATCAGCATAGGCCATGTAAAATTCACATGTGGTAAACTCAGGATTGTGCGTCAAATCAATCCCCTCATTTCTGAATTGTTTTCCAATCTCATACACACGGTCCAGTCCACCAACCACAAGCTGTTTTAGATAAAGTTCAGGTGCAATGCGCATGAAAAGCTTCATGTTGAGATCATTATGATAAGTGACAAACGGCCGGGCAGCCGCGCCACCAGCAATCATGTTCATCATTGGAGTCTCAACCTGAGGGTGGGAGAATATACAAGATTATAAGTTTGGGTGCAATTACTCATGTACAAATTAAATAAACCAACCCAAATGTGAGGCGCTATCAAGACACCATAAGAACACAGGAAACTCGAGGAGCAGACAGATGAAACTTACCTCCAGGAAATCAAGTTCGTCAAGGTAATTCCTGATGTACTTGACGATCTTGGATCTGGTCGTGAATATTTGTCGAACCTCGCTAGTCATTATTAAATCCAGGTAACGTTGTCAATAACGAGTTTCCTAGAAAGGAAAAAATAAAATAAAAAGACAAGTCAACAAAGCAATAGCTGCATAAAATTTGAACATGCAGTACTGGTACTGTTGACACTATTGCTAAAAAATTAAAATAAAAAGTTTAATTCGTCAATAAATACCTGATACAGTGTGTGTGTTTCAGGATTCCTGGGTCTTCCTGGGACCCATCCACCAGCTATCTGCAGAATCATACAGCATCATATATCATTGTAACCTCATCATGGCATTAGTCTCATTTCACCTTTACCATTTTTGAAGAGTGCCATTTACCCTAAATTTTAACTAAGATTAAACTAGCTTCTACATTTTCCTAAACCATCATAAGGCACACAGTCCTCACCTCAAGATTGGCATTATCAGGAGCACCACGCTCAGATTTCGGCCTTGGCAACATATGCAAGCAATGTGATAGCACTGTAAATGATCTAGGGAAAATACTAAGCTCCCCCCTCTTAGTTTTCCCTATAAGTGAAAAAAAAAATGTACTAATTAATCATTTCTGTCAAGGTCTTAAGAAACCTGCATAACAATTCTTTATTTAAACTCAAAAAAATCAATAAAATCAATAAAAACATACACTGGGGAGTAAACTAACAGTTATCACAAACCTGGAAACCCACTGATACCAACAAGATCACCACGCTTGACACTGGAGTGGAACCTAGAAAATTCAGATTCATCCAGCTCCGATTTCCTGCATGAAAAATTAACATATCTTTAGCAATTTGGATATTAAAAGGAAAAAGAAAATCTGAAGACAGGGAGTATTGGTGTACAGAGAAGATTGAGCCAAATAGACCCATCCAACCACAATTGAGAACATTGGAGTGACAGCCAGAAATACTTTAAAACATTAAGGTGTAGCTACTGATACACAAGACTCCCACTTTGCATATAGATCAAAATATTCCTTTTCACAGCATAGTTGGACAATTAATTGTGAAACGATAAATTATGATAAGAGTCGTTTCAATCGCAGTAGAGAAAACTGGAGTGGCAGCCAAAAAAAACTTTAAAATCCTGACACACAAGACTCCCACATCGCTCGTATAGATCAAGATATTTCTTTTCACAACATAGTTAGGCAATTAATTGTGGGATGAGAAAATACGATGAGCCGTTCCTGTTTTGCATCAAGTGAGTGAATTGTATTTCATATAAACACCTTGGATGAAAATATAAAATTAAACCAATTTTTACAGTGGTACGAAATAAAGCGCAGCAAAATAAAGTCCTTTACTGACAAACCTACCAAATGTTACATACTAATTGCCAATATAAAATACAGCCATAAGAAAATGATAATCATATTCCCAGCCAAAGGCTAATTTCCATATAAAACAAGATAATACCTGGCATCTGCCATAACTTGGACCTTCCAACCACCAGGTGTGGCATGCAAATCATAAAACACAAGATTTGTGCCGTACGATCTTTTGCGCAGGATTCTCCCTATATAGAAGAAAATAAATCATATCAACAAACAGAACAAAAGTGACATATAATACCCATTAAAAATAAAAGTTACTATTATTTATCACCTGCCAATGAAACAGTGATATCCTCCTTATGCTCCCCATCCTTTAGGCCTCCAAATTTTTCCAGATACACTCGATCAGTCATTGTAACACTGAATTTGTGAGGATATGCATTTTCTATTGACCCAATATACTTGAGCCTGTTTTCATGATATTGCTGCAAGACAAACAACAAAAGAACAAAAAAAACATATACGGTCCAGGTTACATCCAAGTAAGATCAATACCAACAGTAACCATTAGTAAACAGCATACCCTCGGGTCCATGTCTTCATCTTCAGCAGCTACACTTTTCACCTTTGGCTGTGCACCGCTGGCAGCAGCAGTCTGGTAAACAAATAAATTAGTTCATCAACACATCATCGCACAACCACATAAACAAACTCGAACTCACTACCAATAAACAATACACTTGACAAAGTACAACTAAACATTTTTTTAATCACTAATGCAAGTTTCTCAGCCTAGCATTGTATTCAGTACCAACATTTTATCCAACTCACATTCTGAAAACTAGTGCTTAACAAAAATGCAGCAATAAAATACTGGACAATTGGGGTTTATACCTGAGCTTTCTCCTCTTCCTTCTGCTTGGCCTCCAACTCCTTTTGCGCACTGCAAACAATCAAAACAACAAGTCAGTAAAACCCTAAATCGATTGAATTACTTTTGTAAACAACAAAGAATAACAGGACACTTTACATTTTTTTTTTTTTTACTGCCGCTTCCTTCGCCGTCCATCGTGAAGTCGTCGGCGGCCTTTGTTGTTTCGGCGGCGGTTTTCTAAAAAGCAACGATGACTCTCGACTCTGTTCGTATAAGAGAGGAAAGAGGAGGAGAGAGTGAGTGAGGCTTTGAGAGTTTGAGGGGGGTTTTTCTGACTGTGGGGGTTTTGTAGTAATGTCGGGTTGGGTCGGATCGGATCTCGGATCTCGGGTTCCTTTTCAAGACCCGCCTCATTGGGTTCGGTGTTTTTATCATTTTATTAGTCGATTTTTTTTTTCTTTTTCTTTTTTTTTTGTATAAGAGCATGAGGCGTCTTAGTCAGGTCTTCGGTGCTACGATTTTTTTTTTTATTCGAAGTAGGACTAGACACGGGTCGGATCAAGCTCAAATTTTGTAAAACTCGACCTAAATCTTGACTCCTTCTGGTCAAGCCGAGCCGAACTCTTCAGAGAATGAGAACCAGCCCGAAGTCGATAGGGAGCTTAGATGGTGGAGGTGATGAGGTGGAGGAGGAGGAGGCAATGCAGAGGAGTCCCCGGCACTCCAGTCACTTCAATCACCCACCTTCAAATCACAAATTCCACAAGAAACTAATTAAATTGAACAATCAAACTTAAACTAAAGAAAAAAAAAACTTGATTGATCTGCCACTCTAGGAGCTCCTTCTGGAGGCGATTGCAAGCAATCTTACTTAAAATAAATAATTACCGATAACTACAATTTAGTGTTCATATTTACCAATAGCAAATCCTAATTTTTTTATACCATGCACTCCATAAATTAACAGTAACAGAAGCGATTCCATCCAAACATAAAACATAACTATCCCTAAAAAGGTCAAAAATCACAATAATGTCATCATATATATACTATCATTTTTAGTCTTTGTAACCCTAATCAGACACACACGAGCAGATCCACAGCGGAGCGAGGCGGGAGGCGAGAGGGCGAAGCGAGGCGCGAGGGCAGAGCAGCGAGACTCAATGTCGACCGAGGGGCGAGGAGGCGCGACTGTAGAGCGAGGAGGCTCGACGTCGTTTGATCTGCAGCCGAGGTAGGCGCACCAGGAGGTGTAGTTTTAGAGGAGCTTGGGCGCAAGTGGCGGAGGACTCTCAGCTCGAGAACGTCAACGAGGTTCGGCAATGGCTGGAGGCGCATCTGGAAGTTGGTTGTGGATGTTGTCATCTTGGAAACCGAAGAAAATTTCAAGCCAGTTCATCAGGAGCCGCTCTGATCTCCTCCTTTGCTGCATCGACCAGAGCCTCTCTCTCTCTGTTTGAGTGTTAGTTTGATTTTTGTGTGTTGAGATTTTTGCTTGTGTGTTGGGATTTTCTAGCCAACTCATCAATTCATCATATCTGAATTTTTATGAGCCTCAGTGGCATTAGAAGTGTGGCGGAGGACGGCGAAGTTTCTGAGGCTCAGTAGTTTTAAAGCGCGGCAGAGGACGGCAAAGCTTTTGAGGGTCAGTATTATTGAAGCGCGGATTTATGAGGGTCAATAGTATTGAAGCGCGGCGGAGGACGGCGGAAATTCTGAGGGTCAGTATTATTGAAGCGCAGAGTTCTGAGGGTCAGTGGCATTAGGTTGAGTTATGAGGATCAGTAGCATTAATGAGGGTAATTGTGTAATTTAAGAGTTAACTGATTCTGTTAGTTTTTTATGGAAACTTGCTAGTGGTAATTTGATAAAGCAATTTTGCTACTGGTAAATACTAATACAAAATTGTAGTTTTGGGTAAAAAAAAAAACCCTACTTAAAATCTACACAATCAAAACAATCACAATCAATAACGAAAATCAACAACACAAATCACATGTTTGTGTTTGAATTGAAATCAGGAATTGGCGGGAGGAGGTGGAGGAGAGAGAGAGAGAGAGAGAGAGAGAGAGAGAGAGAGAGAGAATGGTGTTGACAAAGAAAAAGGAAGGAGAGGTGCGTTGGGGGCTGGGGGAGAGTGTTAGGGTGAAGCCGTGCAGGGGAAGGGGATGAGACTTTTGCTTGTGTGTTAGTTTGATTTTTGTGTGTTGAGATTTTTGCTTGTGTGTTGGGATTTTCGAGCCAGTTCATCAGTTCATCATATCTGAATTTTTCTGAGCCTCAGTGGCATTAGAAGTGCGGCGGAGGGCGGTGGAGCTTCTGAGGCTCAGTTGTTTTAAAGCGCGGCAGAGGACGGCGGAACTTTTGAGGGTCAGTATTATTGAAGCGCGGAGTTCTGAGGGTCAATAGTATTGAAGCGCGGCAGAGGACGGCGAAGATTCTGAGGGTCAGTATTATTAAAGCGCAGAGTTCTGAGGGTCAGTGACATTAGGTTGAGTTCTGAGGATCAGTAGCATTAGGCTCAATGAGGGTAATTGTGTAATTTAAGAGTTAACTGATTCTGTTAGTTTTTTATGAAAACTTGTTAGTGGTAATTTGATAAAGCAATTTTACTACTGGTAAATACTAACACAAAATTGTAGTTTTGGGTAAAAAAAAAAACCCTACTTAAAATCTACACAATCAAAACAATCGCAATCAATAACGAAAATCAACAACACAAATCATGATACGACTCGAATCTGGAATTACTTTTTTACGGTGTTACGTGTACTTTTACTCCTCGGGAATTGTTACGATTCGGAAAATTCAAAAGGTTGACTTTTAAATAAGTTGACCTGACAGAGGATTTTATTTCGCGATGAAATAGAAGTCGTCGAAACGAGTTCGTGGACGCGCGGCACGATTAATTTGGAGTTTGTACGAAAAAGTTGTGATGTAGAATCGGAAATTGTCCGATTTTGGACGAGTATAAATAGCCGGGATTTTTTTCCCGAAATAGCAATTTTCTTTCTTTCTTTCTTTTTTTTCTTTTTCTTCTCTCCTTCTCTTTCTCTCTCCTCTCCCCCGACCCACTCCCCTGCCTCCACCCAACTCCGCCGTCCGGCTGAACTGGGCCGGCGCACCGGTCATGTTCGGACCGGCTCGGCTCCCTCGTCACGCCGGTGGTGGCGGTTCATGCCGAATCGCTGCCGTTTGGCCGTGTACAGCCCGAGAAGCACCGACCCCGATCGGTTGGTTCTCCCCTCTCCGGCCATGGTTCGGCCCGATTCCAGTCGGGAATCGAAGGCCTCGACCCGCACGTCAAGCTCATGGGAGGAATCGAACCAGTTTGCACGAGGTAAGGAGGAATTGGAATTTGAAATTTTTAGGGTTTTTGTGAATTTTGGTGGAGGTTGAGATTTTGATGTGTTTGTTGTAATTGGAGGCTAGAATTGAGTTTAGAACGTTGTTTGGAGTTGTTTGAGTATAATTTGGGGTTCGATTGGTTGAGTTTTGGAGAAATTGGACTTTGGGGAGTTCGGCCGCCGTATGCGGCGGCTGGGGCTGTTTTTGGCGGCGGGGACGAGTCCCCGAGGTGGTGGCGATGGTGTTGGATGAAATTGGCTTCGATCGGAGGTGTTTTTGACCTCCGGTGGCGGAGCTGCCGGCGGCGATGGCGGCGCTCCGGCGGCGACGGCGGCGCTCCGGCGGCGACGGCGGCGCTCCGGCGGCGCCGGCGGCGCTCCGGCGGCGCCGGCAGCGGCGGCGCTGTTCCGGCGGCGTGAGGTTGAAGACGATGAACAGTAACCGGTAAATAGTAAAACAGTAAAAAGGTAAAAGTAAAATGGTAAAAGGTGAAAAGTAAAAAGATAAAAAGTAAAAGTAAACAGTAAACAGTAAATGGTAAATGGTAAATAGTAATTGAATTTTAACCATTTACTGTTTGACTTTCAGAATTACTGTTTGACTTTCAGAATTACTGTTTGACCATTAAAAGTTATGGTTGACTTACCGTAAGGAGGTTAAAAGCTGAAAAAAAAGGGTTTTATGACGAATTTACTAGGAAATGAATTGATCGGACACGGTGTGGGTGTCCAGAGTAATTTTGGTTATAGATCGTTTCGGTATTTGAGACGAAATTCTAATACCGGAAATAAAATAGAAGTGGGGATAATTCGGACAAGCGAGGACGTCCGTGGTATGGGTTTTATATTTGTTTTCCGAGGTTTAGAAATTTACGATTTCGCCCATGTGACAGGTCGAGAGGGTACTCGACGGGACGAGAGCCGAAACGGTTACCAGCTCGGAAAAGACTGTGAGTGGATTTTTATTTTTAAACAAATGCATGCATGATTATTTTATTGAAATGAAATTTCTTTTAAAAATGAAATTTATTTTGATTAAATGATTTTGAAGTATGAAAGATTATATGAGAAAAAGAAAAAGATATGTTAAGGAATATATGGTTTCGTTTTATCGACAGTAATGATATTTATCTTGGATTTTGCTATTTCCTTGGGAAATGAGATTTCCATGTGGTTTTATATTTTCGAAATATTTTGAGTATGTTAATCAGTAGACCGGAATGAAATTCCGGGGATTTTTGTGATTTTATTATTTATGATTTTTCTAACATGCGAGGCATGTCGATGAGATTTACGTATATTTGATTTGATTTTACGGCATGGTGATTTGCCGGGTATTTCTGATTTTACGGCATGGTGATTGCCGGGTACTTATGTTACGGCATGTTGATTTGCCGGGGATTCATGGTTATATCTGGAGGCTAGAATATTGTTATATGATTATGAGCCTCAGATGGTTGATGATTTATCAGGGGAAATGTATTTCGAGATTTGTTTTCACCACACGAGGGTCCACGTTATTATTATATTGATGCTAACTAGCGGAGCCTCATCCCACGCGAGGTGACGACTTGACCATATAGGTCAGATTCACGCTCGGTGGTTGACGTAGGGTTGTATATATTGAGGCGGTGACGTGTCTAGGTAGTAGACTTAGACACGGGGGGAGTCAATCGGACTCTCGGACCAGAGCCTGACGAGGCTCCAGTGGTGGGTAGACATTTCCCTGTTGCATGGCCAATGGGATTTGGTCATGAGGATGTTTTTCACTGTGATTGCGGGAATATTTCCTCTGTGAAGCTTTCAGTTTTTATTAAATTCCCGCATCAGTCGATTGAGATTTTTATATTATTATATGACGTGATTGAGATTTTTATACGATTATATGATGTGGCTTCGGGAACATTTCATTTATGAGACTTTCAGCTTTTGATAGATTCCCGAAGCAGTGGATTAAGACTTCTATATTTTTATATTATCTAGTTTCGGGAATATTTCCTCTATGAGGCTTTTGGTATTTCATAGATTCCCGAACTAGTGGAACTGGGATTTTATATGACCAAAGAGATTGATCGAGATGTATTATAAGTTGATTTTCAAATGGTTATGATTTTATATATATATATATATATATATATATATATATATATATATATATATATAAACAAAGGAGTTTTGTTTATTTGAGTTGTCAGCGAGGCTGAGTTGTTTTAATAGAGTTTTTCATAAAATGGGGTACGTTTATATATACATATGCATGCTTTGTGATTTTCCGATTAGTATGAAAATGTGAGAAAGTGATCTAATGTCTTTAACTAAAAGTATTAGTTGAAATTATTTTATTTTTATTTTTATCCACTCACTCTAACGTTTTTAAATTACTTTCCCCTGGACCCTTCGTTTTAAATTTCCCAGTGTGCAGACTAGTAGTTGAGGTCAATGATACTCAGGTCGAGGCATAGTCAGCGTCGGTATTGCTTCCGCTCGGTAGGATCTTTTGATCCTTTATCTTTTTGATTTTGTATCCTTAGTTACTTTATGTAGAATGCTCTGATAAATTGTAGATGTTTTAAAAGTGATTCTACTTTTGTGTTGAGAAGTTGTTGGAATCTTGGGGGAGCAGGTGGCTCCTAGAGTCAGGATAGTTTTTATAGTAGTGTTTTGTGTATTTGACAGGTGAGGGTTGTCCATTTTAAGAGAGGTCACGCCGATTTTTCGGTAAAATCTCTCTTAAGGTGGTCTCCGCAGGATCTGATCCGGGTTTCGGGGTGAAATCTGGTTCGGGTCCTGTCAAATCATATGTTTGTGTTTGAATTGAAATCAGGAATTGGCGGGAGGAGGTGGAGGAGAGAGAGAGAATGGTGTTGACGAAGAAAAAGGAAGGAGAGGTGGGTTGGGGGCTGGGGGGAGTGTTAGGGTGAAGCCGTGTAGGGGAAGGGGATGAGACTTCTACTTTTTTTAATATATATATATATATATATATATATATATACATATATTAAAACATCGGGCCGAGCTGCGATTTCATGCACGAGCTCAGGCCGACTTTCACTATGTTGGGCCAAGTCCTTCATCGCCGATGTTTAAAATTTTAGAGATCTGCTCATTTCGGGCTTTTTTGGATTTTTGGGCTGGTATTTCGGTCATTCAGGCCCAAATTCCATACCTAATTGGAAGAGAAAGCATACAAAGGAGGGGGCATAATGCCCAAACCCCTATTAACATAACAATAATTCCCGTAGAGAACATCTCAAATAATAGCGGGCGTCTCCTCTAGCCAAAACTCATCCGAACTAGCAAAGCGTGACAACCTATTGGCCACACCATCTGCTTCACGATATATGTGAATTTTTTCTTTTATCTCCACTTTGATGTTGATTTGTTGATTAAATTGAATCGAGTAAATATGAAATTCAGCATATAGCCTTTCTTTTACAATAGAAATAAGGGGGTGTTTAGTGTATAGTGTTTGAAAATGTTTGTCTGAGTTTCTACAGATTGGAGGATGCATGTTTTAACATAGGAAATTGATAACTAGATTTCTAATTTAACTTAAACACTAATGCAATTGGGAATGAAAATAGTAGCCACCGAGCTTTGGAGCTGTGCTCAGAAATATAGGTGGTCATGGGAGATTATTCGCATCACTTACTATTACAACTTTTAATTAGCAAAGTTGGGTTTCAAATTTTTGTTGCTGATAGATGTAATTTAGAAGCTACAAAAGAAGGGAATTCTTCAAACATTTACAGTAGCTTCTAATAAAAAAGACTTCAATAGAGAAGGAAACAAGTCTCAAGGAGGGACATATAAATACTCAGTGGAGCACCAAGGATGTAACTATTCGAATTTTCCTTGTTATATGAGGCCAGTATGTGCACCTCTAGTCTTAATAAGTAGTTCAAAGTCTACGAAAATGAAAATTTATGAGAAAACCCTTGAACCCACTGCGGATGTGGATTGAGAGGTCTCTTAATTAGTTTGCAGTGCATCAATAAATAAATTTAAGGAGTGAAATAACAGTTGAAACTGATGACATGTTTATGATTGGTTTCTTTCATATTACAATGTATGGTGAATAAATCCAGCCTAATAGGAGTAGTTGAATAACCTCCACGAGTTTGAAGCCAGTTTCTTCGTCCACTTAATACATAATCTCAAACAACTTGTTTCATCTCATCGAAGAAGTAGTATAAGTAGACATTCAGCATAAAAGTGCTACAAGAATAGATGAATTAGCGAAAAGTTTACCCCATGAATATCTTATACAAATCCACTACACCATTTACAACTGGCACACTCTAACAAATAAGGTTGGAGGGCAGGTTTCAAAATCATAAACTATATTACTTGAGGCTATCTACTTGAGAGAGTACACTACCAAAAAAAAAAACGGAATTACAGTTGACTTCATATGGTTGTAAGACTGAAGTCTTTACTGTCAAATATTTTAACTACACTTGGGTAATTTAAAACAGCCTATGTCATTTCCAGAACATGGAGATTTTTCGTGTTTGAAAACAATTTGATGTTTTGGCGAAGAGCCAATACTAGACAGTGATTTAAAAAAAAAAATACTATAAACAGTTTTTTGAACACCTGAAGTGGTATGTGGATGAAAATTTGTAAGAGCTTAAGTGGTTACTATTAAAAATATGTACATAAATAACAAATAATATTAATCACTCTTATTAAAGTTAAAAACAAATAAATGATATTTGTGGGTCACCTAAAAAATTTGAGAGTTTCTATTCATACCTCCAAATTCGACATTTGGACTTTTCTATTTTTCTAATTTATAGTTGACTATGTCAACTTATGTGAAATTACCTCAAACACTCAAACTCATCTCCATAGCCGATTGAACTAGATAACACATTGGTTTCCCAATTAATTTGATCTAGAATGATGCGAATGAAGATAGAAAAAATTTCAGGTTGAATTCTAACGATCAATGGTGAATTAGTGCAACAAAATTAGGGCTTTCAATATATTATGATTTATATATGAGATTTGTATTTTTGTTGTCGAGGAATTGGCTCTTCATGAGAACCAGTATCGTCACCATGCACTAAGCACAATGAAATTATAATTTTAAGGCCTTTATGGTGGTAAGCACTAAGCACAATGAACCTATAATTGGGCATGGTGGCCACCATCGAGACATCAAATCACAATTTTTTTTTCCTCATACAATTGTTCATTCCTCAATTAAGTCGCACATATCTATAGTTTGTGTATACATTTATATAAAGTTCAAAGCATAGACTAATAAAATCTTATTTGTTTCATATATAATCCATTAATGACGGAAGAAAGAACTTCACATAACATAATTCGAAAGAAAATCGAGGAAGTGAAGAAGAAGAAGAATGAAATTTTTTTTTTTTTTTTTGAATTTATTGAAGAATGGGTATTTTGGTAAAGTTAAGGAGGTATGAATAGCAAATTACTAATTGTAAAAAAGATTTAAATGCTAATTTTAGAGGTATGAATAGAACCTCTCAATATATTTTGATAAATAAAAAAGAAAAAAAGAATAGCTGAGATGGGCATGTACCTTCCATATAAACATGTAGAAATTTGTTATTGCAGCTTTGCTGGTGAGATCAACAAATTTGCTCGGCTCCACAGTATTGAAGCTAAAACTGCATGTCCCAAAATCTAAATATACATAAACAGAATAAATCAAGATTCCTATGCTTTGTTAAATTGTTCCACTGTTCAGTTACTAGTTATACTAATAACTGAACAAATTTAAAAAGAAAACTCAATCATATGAAGGAATATGAAAACTTTACTCAAGCTTCCCAAGTAGTCAATATATTGTCAGACTTTTCAACTATCTCCAATTCCATATAAAACAAATTATATATGTAGTAATATTGTAGAACCCATGACGTGAGACACTTAAATTTCAAAATTTTAATGAGATTTTAACCATAATGAGAAACTTAGCCACTTTAAGGAAAAATGAGCCATCTTTGACAGGTAAATCCAATGTGATTTGAGTTAATAAAATATAAACTGAGCCATTTAAACCAAAAATTATCAAGTTGGGTAATAAATTGCTAGTATAATATTTGAAATTAGATAATTGTAAGGCCTACCTTAATGCATTTGCTCAACATGAAGGAGGAGGATGCTCCCACTAAAATGGCAGACCCATAAGCCATTTGAAGTAGCCATGTACTTAACCAAAATACTAACCCAAAGATAGGCATCAATATATAGTTTACCACTGAAAAGCAAATAGTAAAATTTATATTTATGAAAAATAATTAAGAATAGTAAAAGGTTACCCGCTCTTGTCCTAGACGTACTGTAAAGGACCGGATGCCAAATATTTTATCTCCATCAATATCAAGTATATTCTATATAAGTCAACGTGTGATTAAAGTATATCTCAATCATTTTTATAGAAATTAAACTAAGACAAACCCCTAAAGGAAAAAATAGTAACTTTGATGTAAAAATATTGTTGTTCCTCTTCAAATGAAAGTAAAAGAAAGAAGAAGCATTTACCTTAAATAATGCGATAACAATAGAGAAGAAGCTCATAAATGTTGTTGCAAAGATAAGTGGCCTTGAGAAGGCAACCAGTCTTTTGTACACGTAGGTATGAAATTGTTACGTAAAAGTTAGAACTATATACTGAGAATTTGCTCTAATTATACTAGTATATGTAAGAACAACTCTTTATTTTTCACCCTGATACCTCTACCATAATTCAACTTTGTTACTTTTCTCATATTGCAGATTTGAGCAATTAACTTACGAGTATCAACTAATTAATCAAACATAGAGTGTTGACTTTTTGTTTTTGTTTTCTCACAATATGGTCCTCCCAGAACTTAGTGTTGGAGCTATATGTTTTATGTATCTAAATCAGATAAAAAAAATGATGTTTGTGTGCATACTTGATTTCTCAACCACTGCATCAAGAACTGACAAATGACAACTATTGCTCAGAAATCTCAGATTGATATCTTCCAATTATGTTTCATCGGCTATGTCATGCAACAATAAACAACCTCCCACATAAGAACATATAATTTTTTTTTAAAAAAAAGTATTGCTAAAGAGAGAAAAAAATGGACGTGAAATCGATTCAAATCTCACGTAATAACGTGCATGTGTAGAAAAAACGCAAGTTGAATTATCACTGCTCGAACAACTAAGATGCACATTGATGCAACCACAATATACCTCTTCCATCTCAGTTGTGGCACCTGAAATTTAAAAAGTAAAAAACCATGTTAGCACAAAACATTGTGCAATTTTATCACATATCATCATTGTATTTCTCATCAAGTTCATTTTGATCTAAAAGAGAAGGCATAAACAATATTCATATATTATACTGAGGAACACACACACATGTATATTGAAGAAAACTGCATGGGTATACTTTATGGTTATGCAGTGGTCTCAAATTTGTCACACACACACACACACATATATATATATATATATACAATTTTTTTTATAAAAAAAAAACAGAAATTTCTCACATGTTGAATGATTACATGAGGAAGGACTTACAGAAACTCTTTAATCTCATCAACAATTGCGCCTTTAATCATAACTTTATGATCTCTTGCTCAGCTGCAGCCACTACTTCTAGAGAATCTCTTTTAATGATAGCTTGAATTATATTCATGGTGCGAAAAAAATTTATACCCTCTTTAAGAGCAAGCAATTCAATCTGTTATGGTGAAGCCACCTACATTATTCCCATAGTAAAAGTACCACTAAACTGACCTTAATCATATATTAAAATACCCTCAGCCACTCTAAAAGTATGTTGTTTAAGGAAATTACAATCCACGCTTAATTTTAGTTTTTAAGATGCACGTGACTTCCATTTCAGTTTTACTATGGCTGATGGAAAAACAATATTTTTTCGAACATTATAGAATTCGTAGAGCCATGAGAATGAGTTAAGCACTATTTCAAAAACAAGTTAAGTTGTATTACTCTACAACAATTTAGTCATGTTCTTCCGAAGAGCCCATAAGACTATTACCAACTTCTTAAATGTTAATAGAGGTAAAAACACAACAATATATAACATACAGTCTTTAAATTTAACATTGGATAGAAGAATATGACCTACATAGTTAAGAAGATGCTACATGCAATAAAACATAAAAACAACGATGTGCATTGTCATCATAGTAAACTCCCTAACACATGTGCTTTCTTCTCACCTACATTAAAAATTTTCAATGCAAAATCAACCTCAAATTTCTCTCATTTTTTTTAAACGAAATTTCTCATATGCCGACTGGTTACATGAGGAAGGACTTGCAGAAACTAATTAATGTCTTGAGCAATTGCACATTCAATGATACCTTCATGATCTCTTGCTCCGACTACAACCTGCTTCTAGACAATCTCTTTCAACGATAACTTGAGTTATATTCATGGTATGATGGAGTTTGAAACCCTTTGAGAGATTAGTCAATTCAACCTGTTTTGATGAAGCTACGTGCATCACTAGCATAGTAAAAACAGCCTTGAACTGACCTTGATCATCTCTAAGGATATCATTAGTCCCTCCAAAAGTATGTTGTGAAAGGAAACTATTATCCATATTTAACTTTAGTTTTCCAGCTTCTGGTGGCCGACCTCTATTTCAATTTTACTGTGGCTAATGGAGAAGCAACTTTTTTTTTTCCAGACATTGTGAATTCTTGAAGCCATGAGAATGAGTTGAGCACTGTTTCACAAACATATTGAGTTGTATTACTCCACAACATAATATATATATTTTTTTAGAGAGATCATATAACTATTACCAACCTCTCAAATGCTGATATAAATAAAGACAATACAACATCCAATACCTAGTCTTTAAACTTGACATTAAGTAGAAGAGTATGACATATATTGAAAAGTTCAGCTGATAAGATGCTACACACAGTAGAACATAAAAATAACTCATGTTTCCTAAAATATGAATTATGTAATCCTCACATTCAATTAACTTGCTCTATTGTTTCACCGAAAATACTTGCGTTCAAACTAATATGTACGCGTGTGTCCAAATTCTCTCTTATTTGCACACATTTGGCAATGTAAATATATAATTTTGACCGTTCAAAAGTTGAATTAATCATTAAAGATCATTTATGTAAAAATTTATTATAAACCAAAATCGGTTGCTCATTTGATTGCATCCAACAAATGAACAATTTTAGTAAAATTTAACAGTCTCATGTGAGTCGTTCTTTTGTTCGATACAATCGGCTAAACAAATGATTTCTGTTTACATTCTTTTTTTTTTTTTTACAGAGATGATGTTTATTGATTAATTCAACTTTTGGCCCTTTAAAATCATAGATTACATGTTCAAATGTATGCAAATAAGAGAAACTTCGAACGCATGAGTATATGCTAGATCGGACGCAAGTATTTTTTTATTTTTTTTCACTCATCAAAACATACTCTTAGGTGATGTTTGATGACGTTTTCAAGTCTACTTTTTTGTTATGTAAAATGAAAATGATAAGAAAATGTGTTCATTAACCTATTTTTAAAAATGCATACAATAATTTTTTAAATCGATTTTCTATTTTATATGTAAAATCGGAAAATGTCAAATCAAATTTTCATTTTCATTATTTTAGAAAATATGAAAAAATATTTTCCAAATCAAGAACTTATGCCGATTAAAAAAAAACAAACAAACACTTGTGTAAGAACTGTATGTTCTCTTTCTTCTATCTTTTCAAGACGTCACTCTTCTCTCCGATCGTTATCTTATTTTTACTTAGTTTCTGTTTTCATTGCTTCCGCTTCCAACACCAGGATCCTCCATCATTTATTGAAAAATGAGATTTCAAAAACACTATAGCCAAATACATTTTCATTATTTTTTGCATTTTCATACAGTTGTACCGTACGAATTTTTAACGATTTAGTTTGCATTTCTAAATCTTAAAAATATAATCTCGTTTTGTCATTTTCATTTTTAAAACTCGATTTTTGAATCAAATTTGAAAACGTTACTGGATATCTTATTGTTTTTGTTGTTTTTTTTTTTGGAGAATTTCATTATACACCCATTTTGTATATCTTATTTTAAATTAAACCCAACAAATATATTTTTTAATTAGGTTGAACTAGAAAATAAAATAGAAAATATTGTGGTTAAACAACAAAACCTGTTTTGTTCATAATTACAGAATTGTCACTTGAAAATAATTTAGGGCAAATGATAAAAACCTACCATATTCACTTACTAATGATAATAAGGTCACCCTTTATTCCCACATGATAAAAAAAAATCACCTTTTTTTAATTGTAATGATATAATGGGTCAATTGCTCTTTATGACAATGATAAAACAGTTAGTTTTAACATTTTTTCTATACCAATTCTACCCTTGTTATTAGTTATACACAATTACCCAATTTTATATTTGATTTTCAAACCAGATCACATCTCTCTCATATTTACTGATATGTTCATGGATTCTACCGTCACTACTCTCTCCTCCGTCGTGGTCATCGCTGTCGTCGCCCTCCCGAAAGCTTACACCAACTACACCAGCGACTAGCTCACCCAACACTAGGTGACAGTGGGCCGAAACCTCTCTCTCTCTCTCTCTCTCTCTCTCTCTCTCTCTCTCCGACTCTCAAAAGACTCCGAGCTTTCTAAAAACTCTAGAGGACAGGCTCCGCCTGTGACCCGAAGCCAAATCCGGACAACGATTTCAATTCAGGTAAAGATCTTCATATACAAATGCATGTTTTCTATTATGTTTTGAAAGAAAGTTTGGGTGATTCACACCAACTGTTTGTGAAAATGCTTATGTAGATTTTTGACTCTGTATAATGATTAGGTTGTGAGGAAGAAGCATAAGGTTGTGAATGGAGTAGAGGAGTCACTACCAGGAAAAATACCTTAGGCGACGAAATCTAAATAGTTTCCTCGCCTAAGAGTTCTTAGGAGACGAAAAAAAATTCGTCCTCTAAGCTAGAAATTTCGTCGCCTAAGAACATTCTTAGGCGACGAATAATTATTTTCGTCGTCTAAGAGACACTTTAACGACGAAAATTTATTTCGTCGTCTATGTATATTCTTAGGTGACGAAAAAAATTTCGTCGCCTAAGGTTTTTACTTAAGTGACGAAAAAAATTTTCGTCGCCTAAGATCTTTACTTAGGTGAAGAAAAAAATATTTTTCATCGTCTAAGTATTCAACTTAGGCGAGGAAAGTGAATTTTCGTCGCCTAAGAAAACACAAAGACGCCGACAAATATTTGTCGTTAGAGCTATTTTCTAAGACGATGAAAATTTTGTTTTCGTCGCCTATGATTTACACTTAGATGAGAAAACCATTTTTTCGTCGCCTAAGTGTGCATCTTAGGCGAGGAAAGTAACATTTTGTCGCCTAAGTAAATATTAGGTCAATAGATTTTTTAAAAAATTACTTTTATTTAGACCACGAAATACCATTTTCGTCACCTAAGTTCTTAGTTAGACGACGAAACTGTTATTTCGTGGTCTAAGAAAGCACTTAGGTGACGAAAATGGTTATTTCGTGGTCTAAGTAAAAAACCTAAACACATTAAAATTAAGCTGCAAATAGATTTTAAAAAAAAATTATTTCTTCTTAGACCACGAAATAATCATTTTCGTCGCCTAAGTGTTTACTTAGGCGAGGAAACCATTTTTTCGTCGCCTAAGTATGTATCTTAGGCGATGAAAGTATTATTTCGTCGCCTAAGTAAACTTATCACACGAAAACCCTATTACGTACCTTTAGATGACCTTGTTTCGTCGACTCTTCCAAACATTAAACTCTCATATAGATGAGACGTAATTATCCATGTAAAAATTTGGGAACTTTTATCTTCCGATACTATGGCTCCCCATAAAGAGAGATAAGTTTAAATAAGGTTGACCGCATCGATCGGGGCTCTAATTTTATCGGATTTAAGTGATTTTTTTTACCATCATCATATTTTCATAAAACTTATCACACGAAAACGCTATTACGTACCTTTAGATGACCTTGTTTCGTCGACTCTTCCAAACAAGAAAATCTCAAATAGTTTGGAGTTGTAGATTTGACATTTGGTGTCCGATTGACGATTGTAATACATTTTCGGAAAGCAAACGACGCCACGAGTCAAACTCGCCGCTTTGCCACGAGGTGTGGGTTTTTTCAGGCTTTCGAGTTCGTTTAAGCCTTCAAAACGACAGTTTTATATGTTTTAAATAAGGTTGACCGCATCGATCGGGGCTCTAACTTTGTCGGATTTAAGTGATTTTTTTACCATAACCGTATTTCATCATAACGTTCAAATGTTATTTCACAGTGTTTTTCAAAATTTTACTTCTTTTATATAGTTGCTTCGAAAAGTTGTACACTTGAGTATAATCTTATAATCAAATTATACCGTATTAGTAAGCATGTTGTCGTTATAATGGCTAAATTCACAAAATGAAAATTTTGACCGTCTGATGTGATCGTTATAGTTAAATTTGAGTAGAGTATAAAAATCAACTCTTTTCGTGAACGTTCGATGCTCGATCGAAACGGTTAACCATATTTTCATAAAACTTATCACACGAAAACGCTATTACGTACCTTTAGATGACCTTGTTTCGTCGACTCTTCCAAACATTAAACTCTCATATAGATGAGACGTAATTATCCATGTAAAAATTTGGGAACTTTTACCACCCGATACTATGACTCGTCATAGAGAGAGATAAGTTTAAATAAGGTTGACCGCATCGATCGGGACTCTAACTTAGTCGGATTTAAGTGATTTTTTTACCATCACCGTATTTCATCATAACAATCAAATGCTATTTTATAGCGTTTTTCAAAATTTGACTTCTTTTATATAGTTGTTTGCAAAAGTTTTAACACATTTTAATTAAGCAGCCAATAGATTTAAAAAAAATAATAATTAACTTAGGTGACGAAATATACATATTCGTTGCCTAAGTTTTTACTTAGGCCACGAAAATATCATTTTCCTCGCCTAAGTAAATACTTAGGCGACGAATATATATATTTCGTCGCTTAAGTTCATTTCAATTTTTTTGGAAAATTTATTGGCGGCTTAATCTTCCGCGCCGATAAATGTTGCAAAAATTCGAAATTATCTTAGGAGACGAATAATTTTTTTCGTCGCCTAAGTAAACGGTCTTAGGAGACGACACATGTTTTTTCGTCGCCTAAGATTTACTTAGGAGACGAATTCTTAGTTTCGTCTCCTAAGTAAGACTGATATAATTCCCAAACCGATACAATTCGATCAATTCATTCCTCGAATCCCTAATTCTCTGAAAATTCATCAGTCCTGCCCCAGCCTCCGCTCAGTCCCAGACTCCCCAACCTCTGCCCCAGCCTCCGATCACTGCTTCTTCTTCTTCTTCGTCTTCATCTCAATCTTCTTAAATCCCTAAATACCCTAATTTCACAAACCCTTAAAAGTCGAGGAGGAGAAATCGTAGCTCAGTCGGTTTCGTTCAAGGAAGAGAGCTACGTCATCAGAGAGTTACCTGAGCCACAAAAGAAGGCTCTGGACGAGCTCAAGCAGTTGATCCAGGACAACCAGGTCACCAACCAGGCCCTTCAATTGCTTCAGGACAACTACCCTGAGTTTGTTGCCAAACAGGTATTTATTGTCTTACTTCTTGGAGGGTTTCAGAGATTGAATTTTTGTTTATTTAGTATCCTTATTGTTCAATTATAGCTATTCTGAGGTTTGTTCAATTTTGACTAATTTTAGGTGTTGATTGATTTCTTGTTCTATTATAGTTAATTTTACTTGGGAGTAGGGGTTTTGGAGGTGTTGATTAAGTTCTTGTTCAATTATAGCTAATTTGATATTGGGGTTTTGGGTTTGTAGGTGTTTATCAATGTGCCATGGTGGTACCTTGCATTCAATAGGATGATCAGCCCCTTCCTGACCCAGAGGACCAAGAGCAAGTTTGTGTTTGCTGGTCCATCCAAATCTGCAGAAACCCTCTTCAAGTAAGTGTCAGTCTAATTTTATTCACCGTTTTTGTCTGCTTTAGAGTTAATTCAAAATTCAAAATGAGGCTTGTGCATAATTCTGTTTTGTTGCTTTGCATATGAATTCTGATGAACAGATACATAGCTCCAGAACATGTGCCAGTCCAGTATGGTGGTCTAAGCAAGGAAGGCGAGTGTGAATTCACCACCGCCGACCCTGTCACAGAGGTTACTGTTAAACCAGCTTGCAAGCACACTGTCGAAATCCCAGTTTCTGAGGTATTTCCTTGTTCATGTAATTGAGTTGATTGTATACATTTCTAGTGGCAATTGGGTTTTGTTGAGAACTTAGAAATTCTAATGGGGTTTTGGTGGATTGGCAGAGTGGTGTTCTTGTTTGGGAACTGAGAGTGGTGGCTTGGGATGTGAGCTATGGAGCCGAGTTTGTGCCAAGTATTGAGGACGGTTACACAATCATATTGCAAAAGACTAGAAAGGTTGCCCCGACCGACGAGCCAGTGATCTCAAACAGCTACAAGATCGGCGAGGCAGGGAAGGTTGTGCTCACCATTGATAACCAAAGTTCCAAGAAGAAGAAGCTCCTCTACAGGTCCAAGACCAAGCCTGTCTCTGACTAAAAGAAGCTTTGCTGATGAATGGTTCTTCATTCCTAGCTATCTTGGGGGCCGACATGTTCGATCATATACAAGACAGCACAAAGTGCAGTGCTGAGGTTTTGTTCAATTATAGCTAATTTTACTTTGAGGTGTTGTGGTTTGTTGATTAAATTCTTGTTCAATTATAGCTAATTTGATATTGGGGTTTTGGGTTTGTAGGTGTTTATCAATGTGCCATGATTCTTAGTAAATTAAAATATTTAATTTGTATTAATAATTTTTTTAATATAGTAATTAATATTTTGTCTCAATTTTGGTTATTTTTTTTTTAAATATAAATTCTTACTTAGGCGACGAAACTATCATTTTTCTCGCCTAAGTGATTTACTTAAACGACGAATATATTATTTTCGTCGACTAAGTAATTTACTTAGGCGAGGAAAATTATAGTTTCGTCGCCTAAGTAAATTACTTAGTCGACGAAAAATGATATATTCGTCGTCTAATTAAGTAAATCACTTAGGCGACGAAAAATGATAGTTTCCTCGCCTAAGTGATTTACTTAGGCGACGAAACTATCATTTTTCGTCGTCTAAGTAAGTCCATAGCCGGCGAAAAACATCGTCCTCTAAGAACTTTTTTCGTCACCAATCCTTCTTAGACGACGAATTTTATTCGTCGTCTAAGTACTTTCTTAGGCGACGAAGTTTATAATTTTCGTCGTCTACTTGCTTAGGCCACAAACTTTAGACGACGAAAATCACTCTTAGGTGACGAAATTTTTTCGTCGCCTAAGATTTCCATTGTTGTAGTGAGTGTACATGTAGTTTTATTCTGGTGTGGATTTATCAACCACTCTATCCTCTCCGACAATCACCGAAGAGACGATCACCGCTTCTTCGACTAGGTCTCTCTCTCTCTCTCTGTATGCACACCAACTGTTTGTGAAAATGTCTCTGTGGATTTTTGACTATGTATAATGATTAGGTTGTGATGAAGGAGCATAAGGTTGTGAATGGAGTAGAGGAGTGTACGTGTATCTTTATTCTGGTGTGCATTCATGGACTACTCTAGAATTATTATCTCTGTGCTAATTACCTGCTTATAGTTTTGTTAGTTTGAACGTGGAGTGTTTACTTTGCATACATATTGAATCCTTTAGCATATACGAAAATATTTTGGGCAATAAGTAACCACATCTGCAGTTTCTTTTTGATCCTATATATTTTGGCACCTCCTCATTTTTGAATTTGACGTTGCTACACTTATTGTTACTATCTTAGCTGCATGATTTTCAGCTTTAGGTCTGTTGTGTTACTTCTGTAGTTACACATTTAGTTACATTTGCAGTTACATCAATTTTTTGGATTTGGTTTTATTGTTACATACATAGTTACAGTGGTGGCTACATGAACATTTGTTTTTGTTTGTGCAGGTTCAACGATTTTTTCCATATTATGAAATTTGTGAATGAGCATATGCTATGCATAGCTGCTGTGGTGTAGTATTTTAGTACAACCATCATTGAGATTGACAAGGAGACCACCCAGAAGACCAAAAAAATGAAGGTTCTAAAGTAAGGATGAAGTACTAAGAAAGCAGATAAAGTGTAGCAAGTGTGGGAAATCTGGCAGGCACAACAGAATGAGTTGTAAAAATCCGATATAGCGATAGCGATTGTTTTCCCTCATTTCATCCATAGTATTTCAAGGTCACTTTGATAGTTACAAATTTCTATTAATAGTTACCCCAACAGTTACATTTATAGTTACACGGATAGTTACATTATAGCTATTTGAAATCTGACTTGGATTATATTCGACTATAAGAAAGTGAAAGATTCTTTGACTTGTTCTTTCATTAGTTACATTATCTATTTCTAGTTACATTTTCAGTTACTTTAATAGTTACAAATTTCTTTTAACAGTTACCTTGCCAGTTACATTATTTATTTCGAGTTACAAATTCAGTTACTTTAATAGTTACATCTGCAACGGAACGCTGCCGTTGCGGTGCAGCGGCACGCTGCAAGTTTAAACAAAATATATGAAATATATAGTATGTAGCAATTTTGTATTGTTCGTGTGGTGAATGAATTTCTCAATGGTCTTGTTCTCATGTATTGTCAGTTTTTATTCCTGTTTGATTGTAGTTATACCAGTAGTTACATATACAATTACTTTTAATAGGTATATTTACTTTTGATAGTTATAATTCATGTTCGGTTGTAGTTACACCAGTAGTTACATTTTCTAGGTACATTTACTAGTTACATTATAATTCATGTTTGGTTGTAGTTACAGCAATAGTTATAAAAACAGTTACATTTTCTAGGTATATTCACTAGTTACATTATAATTCATGTTTGGTTGTAGTTATACCAGTGGCTACATAATCAATTACATTTTTAAGGTTCATTACTAGTTACATTATAATTAGGTGTTCCAGGGCCTTAACCATGACAAGCTTGGCATACACCTTGGTGTAGGGTGACCAGGATAATCATGTACATAATATTCATCGTTTAAAACATCATCATAGCCGTCTATCACGTTCATTGCAATTGCAGTTACTAGTTACAAGACTAGTTAGTTGAGGTTACAAAAATCAGTTACATGGTCAATTACATGAACGGTTACTTGAAATCAATTTGATCAGTTATATGACTAGTTACGTGGATTGTTACATGTCAACAACATCTGACTAATCAATGAACGATCTCTACTTAAATGACATTTTTCTTCTCCTATCCTATATTGATATCCAACTTTGCTGATGATTGAGTAACTTGTTAATCACTTCGGATCAAAACTTCGTAATATCTGGCTTATCTTCAAAATCGCTCTCATCGGCAAGCCTGCTTATGTAGTACATCACAAATGCGCCTCAATCTAATCTGTTTGCCAAAGAAAAATCTAGTCGGTTTCGTATATAACTACAAAATAAAGCCAGTTACTATAAAAGTTACATTGCCTGTTACATTCATAGTTTAACAATTACCCTGTCAGTTACATTATTTATTTCCAGTTACATCTTCAGTTACTTTTCTAATTACAAATTGCTTCTAACAGTTACTCTTACAATGTAACTGAAGATTTACCACACTAGTTACAATGCTAGTTATATGTATAGTTACTTGATACCAAGGATAGTTACATGTAAAATTACCACACTAGTTACAATGCTAGTTACATTTATAGTTACTTGATACAAAAGATAGTTACATGCACAGTTACCACACTAGTTACAATGCTAGTTACATCTATAGTTACTTGATATCAATGATAGTTACATGCACAGTTATCACATTAGTTACATTTATAGTTACTTGATACTCAGGATAGTTACATGCACAGTTGCAACACTAGTTACAATGCTAGTTACATTTATAGTTACATTTATAGTTACTTAATATCAAGAATAGTTACATGTACAGTTACGACACTAGTTACAATGCTAGTTACATTTATAGTTACTTGATACAAAAGATAGTTACATGCACATTTACCATTTTAGTTACAATGCTAGTTACATTTATAGTTACTTGATACCAAATATAGTTACATGCATAGTTACACACTAGTTACAATGCTAGTTACAATTTTAAATAATTCTGAACATAATATAGTTCCCTTAAAGCATCTAAAAATCAATGAACAGGCTCTACTTAAAAGACATTTTTCTTTTCCTATCTTGTATGGATATCTAACTTTGCTGATGATTCAGTAACTTCTTGATCACTTTGGTTCGAAACTTCGTAATATTTGACTTATCTTCAAAATCTCTCTCATCGGCAAGCCTTCTCATGTAGTACATTACAAATGAGCCGCAATCTAATCTGTTTGCCAAAGAAAGAAAATCTAATCAGTTACATATGTAGCTACAAAACAACATTGTATGTTACATACATAGTTACACAGTTACCATGTCAGTTACATTATTTATTTCCAATTACATCTTCAGTTACTTTTATAGTTACAAATTGCTTCTAACAGTTACCCTGACAATGTAACTGAAGATTTACCACACTAATTATAATGCTAGTTATATGTATAGTTACTTAATACCAATGAGGCAATGATATATAGTTACATGCACAGTTATCACACTAGTTACAATCCTAGTTGCATTTATAGTTACTTGATACCAAGGATAATTACATGCACAGTTACCACACTAGTTACAATGTTATCTAGTTACTTAATGCTTGACACATTTAAGTGCTAGTTACATTTACAGTTCCTAGATACCAATGATAGTTACATGCGCAATTACCACACTAGTTATACTGCTAGTTACATTTATAGTTAATTGATACCCAAGATAGTTACATGCACAGTTACGACTTGATACCAAGGATAATTATATGCACAGTTACCACACTAGTTACAATGCTATCTAGTTACTTAATGCCCGACACATTTCAGTGCTAGTTACATTTACAGTTACTTGATACCAGTGATAGTTACATGTAAAGTTACCACACTAGTTACTATACTAGTTACATTTATAGTTAATTTCAATCATTGTAACTATCCATTAGTTTCAACTACATTTCTATAAAAACCATTGTAACTACATTTCTATAAAAACCATTGTAACTACATTTCTTGATTTATTAGTTTACTTGACATCTACATTATTTATTTTCAGTTACATCTTCAGTTACTGTGATAGTTACAAATTTTAAACTATCATCCATATTGTAGTCATCTGCAGTATTACAAAAGGTAGAATTCCTTGTTATTTTACTCATAAAACAACTGCTAACTAAGATGATGCCCCTATTTCTCAAATTTAGACAGTGAGGTTACGCCGCATGCCAAGACCAAGTAAAGAAAGCCACCTTACGCAGTAGTTTAGCAGTACTGAAGTTACGTATATAGTTACATAAATAGAGACATGTTAATCCTAGTTACAATGTTAGTTACGTATATAGTTACTAATGCAAACATATATAGTTACAACGATAGTTACATTGATACTTACTTATTTCCAACACAGTTTCTCAACAAAAATGACACAATTTCACACTGAATAAAGAACTATCCTACATAATATGAAATATCAGTTCCACAACACCATAAATTTGTTAAAAAAACCTTCCACACTACATGAGCCACGTCAAAATTTGAAGGTTTCATAAACAAATTGAACAAACTTACAACCTTAATCAACAAACCCAAGAATCAAAAACAACAATTTTGCCTGGTAAAAATTGTCAGCTACTTCATGAAATTAAACAAACAGAAAGTCCAGTAGCACTAAGGAACTTCATCACATTTGAATTCAGGCTAATCTATTTCTTTTCATAAATCAGACCAATTGCTTACGATCCAGCTATTAACCTAATGAAGTAAAATCACAAGATAGAGTCTTTCAAACCACAACAAGATAGAGTATTTCAAACCACAATTCACATGCAAAATAAAATAAAACTCAATGTGAATCCCTAAATTGAATTCGAACCTTAGAAATCCCTAAAGAATGTAATTAAACTCACTTGATAAATAGATCGGTATCTAATTAGGTTTAGCTCAGTAGTATATTGTAAATTTCGCGAACTATATGGGCAAAGTTTTAAAAATTTTAATTAAATGACTTAATTATCATTATCAAAACCGTTTTATTATTAAATTGCTCTAAAATGACTTTTTTATCTTCAGCCCAAAATAAAAAACAAAAAAAATAAAACAAGAGGCAGTGGTAGAGCAAGAGCAAGAGGAAGCTCGCTCCTTCAAGTCAAGGAAGGGTCGTTGATTTTTCTGCCTCAAAAATAAAAAAATAAAATCCCCCAATCTCTCCTCAGGTACGTGATTTTCGAATTCCATTTCCTCTAATCGATTTCAATTTCGATTCTCAATGCATATAGTAACCCCTAAATCGTTAATCGAATTCATCGTTAATTTCACAATTGCTAATTTTTTTCTTCGTAGATTGAATTGAAGCCTATACCGACGAAGCTAGGGAGCTTCCATTGTGATAAATCCATGGGGTTTTAGGGGGTTTTTGTTCACCAAAGGCCTCCTATTTGTTCAATTACTAAGATCCATGTGTATTCACATTGCTTTTTGTTCTCATAGTTTAATCCAATTTATATGAATTGCTTGTTTAGATTGCTTAGCACACAATTTAGGTTTACTGAAATTTAGTTGAATTTTAGGGTGTTGAGGTGTTGTGGCTTTGATTGAAGCAACATTTTCGATTTTTCGATGTCGAATCCACCGCCGCAGCCTTCATTAGGATACTCTGTTAGTTTTAGCCCCTCACAGTCAGACACTTCATCCCCTGACCCTGCCGAAAATGCCATTCCTCCTCCACCTTTGGTTTCGCCCGGACAAACCAGGATCCCTCCGCCAAAGTTTCTCCTCCCTCAATCAAAACCCCGAACGGGCCGTCACCAGCTAGTGGTGGATTGAAAACCGGCAGCCCCATTTCTCCTTTGAGTAATCCCCCCAGACCTCCTGTCTTTACTTCCCCTGTCCGTCCCGCTGCTGTGCCTTTTCGTGCTTTGCCTGTAATTCCTCAGCCGGTTGCTTTCTCTCCGGCTGCGTCTTTGCCAACTTCTTCAACTGTCTATTTTTCAAATGGCTCGCAAGAGTTGGAGCGTGAACTGTCCAATGTCACAGATGATGATGCAGTGCCTGTTGGTGAACCACCGTATGTCATATTCTCAGCTCATAAGGTATCATTCTTGTTCTCTTTGCTCTTTTCGCTCAACCTTTATGGTTTTTACTCTCTGTTTGATATGGCATGTAGCGTGTTTTAGTCCTGTATGGTGTTTTCCACAATTAATTATATATGTTGAGTTGATATCCTTTTCTTTTCGTATGTAACTGCTTCTGGATCTCTTTAATCGCAGGCATAGACTGGTTATGTTTATAGACATGAACATATTAGGTCTATTATATCTTTTAAAAATTTGTATGTCTATATGTTTTTCAGATTATATTTACAATTATTCTTGAATGTATATCTTTCTTTCCCTTCATAGTAACAGATCTTACACAACCCTTTCTCCTACTGGTTTGTTATTTAGGTGTTGAAACAGAAGAAACAAGCAAATGTACCAAGTTTGGGTTTTGGGGCATTGGTTTCCCCCGGGAGGGAAGTTTCTCCAGGTCCCCAAATAATACAACATGATCCTCATCGTTGCCACAGTTGTGGAGCTTATGCAAATGTCTATTGCAACATTTTACTGGGCTCAGGTCAGTGGCAGTGTGTAATCTGCCGAGAACTGAATGGTAGTGAGGGTGAATATATAGCTTCTAGCAAGGAAGAACTTTCCAACTATCCAGAGTTGTCATCTCCCATGGTTGATTATGTTCAAACTGGGAACATAGACCTGGTTTTGTTCCAGTTTCTGATTCTAGAATGTCTGCACCCATTGTTCTTGTTATAGACGAGTGTTTAGATGAATCACATCTGTGGCATTTACAGAGCTCCTTGCATGCCTTTGTCAATTCAGTTCCACCCACAACGAGAATTGGAATAGTACTTTATGGTAGCACAGTATCAGTTTATGATTTTTCAGAGGAATCAATTGCATCTGCTGATGTGCTTCCAGGTGACAAATCACCATGCCAGGAGTACTTGAAGGCATTGATATATGGAACGGGTATATATTTGGCTCCAATGCATGCTTCACTACCTGTAGCACATGCCATATTCTCATCATTGAGGCCGTACAAACTGAGCATTCCAGAAACTTCTAGAGACCGGTGCCTCGGCACAGCAGTTGATGTTGCTCTTGCTATAATTCAAGGCCCATCAGCAGACATTTCTCGAGGGGTAATCAAAAGGTCAGGAGGTAATAGCAGAATCATTGTTTGCGCTGGTGGACCTAATACCTATGGTCCTGGATCTGTTCCTCATTCTTTCAGTCACCCAAATTATGCTCACTTGGAAAAGACTGTTGAAATGGATGGAGCGTCTGGGTCAAGAGGCACTCTGACACAATACTGTAGTTGATATTCTTTGCGCCGGGCAATGTCCTGTAAGAGTACCTGTTTTGCAGCCTCTTCCAAAAGCTTCTGGGGGTGTTTTTGTTCTCCATGATGACTTTGGTGAAGCCTTTGGTGTGAACTTGCAAAGGGCATCCACCAGGGCAGCAGGCTCCCGTGGGTTCTTGGCAATATGCTGTTCAGATGATATTTTCATAACTCAAGTTGTGGGTCCTGGTGAAGAGGCACATGTAGACACTCATGAAACTTTCAAAAATGATACTTCTCTTTACATACAAATGCCGAGTGTTGAAGAAACACAGAGCTTCTCACTCTCCTTGGAAAATAAGAGGTACATTAGGACTGAGTATGTGTATTTCCAGTTTACAATTCAGTACCTGAATGTTTATCAAGCTGATATATCAAGAGTAATAACTGTTAGATTGCCAACAGTTGATAGTGTTTCAGCATATCTTGAGAGTGTTCAAGATGAAGTTGCAGCAGTTCTTATTGCAAAGAGGACTCTCTTGCGAGCCAAGAACAGTTCTGATGCAATTGATATGCGATCAACTATAGATGAACGAATTAAGGACATTGCTTTAAAATTTGGTTCTCAAGTACCAAAATCCAAGCAACATCGTTTCCCAAAAGAGATATCTTTATTACCAGAGCTCTTGTTTCATCTTAGAAGGGGCCCACTCTTGGGATGCATTGTCGGCCATGAAGATGAGAGGTCCGTGTTACGGAACTTGTTTCTGAATGCATCCTTTGATCTATCTCTCCGAATGGTAGCGCCTTGTTGTCTAATGCATCGGGAAGGGGGAACGTTTGAGGAATTACCAGCTTGTGACCTTGCTGTGCAGTCTGATGCAGCAGTTGTTCTTGATCATGGCACAGATGTCTTCATTTGGTTGGTATGTCCTGTTTCTCTTATTATTGTCTTTTGTTTTATATATCTGGGTGGCACCTCTCTACGCGTTGGTGTGCTTTTCCTTTTTCCTTTTATCGTGGGGAACTTTGCTTGATGTTAATGCTACAGAAAGTTAATGCTATATTAGCAGTGCCATGCAGCACACCTGGAATAGGAAAGCTTTCATTACTACTTTGCAATCTCTGATGACCTGAACATAATTTTGTACCTCACAGAAATCTTGATGAACTTTGTTTTGATTTGAATGTTGAAATGGGTAGTTTGTGGATCGCGGTCTCCCGCTAATTGTAGATTGTCGCTAGTCTTAGTACCTGGGATATGCTTTTAAACCACACTTGCTGGCCATTGTGGTATTCATAAATATGGAATTGTCTTGAAAATCATTGTTTAACTTGTGGGGCATCTTGATGGCCTATGTTTTATCTTTAAAGTTTTTGAAAGCCGAGTGCAGATTATAGCTTATGGTCCCTGGAAAACTTAGTACTTCTGATATGCCCTTTTTATATTTATTTTTTCTTGAAAAGAAACAGCATGTTTTTGAAACAAAAAACAATGTACAAGGACGGTGACAAGGAGTCCCCTTTACAGAAGCTAAAGAAGGGCAGCTAGGACTTGAGGCTCAATTAATAATGCTTAGGGCCTTATACTACAGCTGCTTATTAATGGAAGAAAGATTATAGAAGCCCATAACAATACCCAGAACTCAACTCTTTCCCACAGGTCTTCCTTCTCTACCCCACTATAGGTTTCAAACAATCTTCTATCTCTTCCCATCCCCACCACCAAAACTACCACTAGTACCCCACAACTCGAAAGGATTCTGGCCTTTGTCCCCAAAGTATTTCTGATATGCTTTAAAACAGCAGACCTAGTCATGCTTGTCTATTCACTGTTTGTTATGTACTGCCATAATATGGGGATTATTTCTTTTATCTCTCACTCCATTGGTAGTCCAGCATTGCATCCCTCTTCATCATGTATTTTTTTTTTTGGGGTTTTTTTTTTGGGGGGGGTACCCTTGAACCATAAAATGTATATGCTATTGACATGTTCACATCTGTCGAGTATCATTAAGAGCTCTCTTTAAGTCGTGAACTCAGTTCTCTGGTTTCTTTTTAGTTTCTTGACTCTTCGTAGATGGTGGGTGTGGTGAGCACCCTTGTCTGTTTTATGATTTATATGAGAGACCCTTGAACCATAAAATGTATATGCTATTGACATTTTCACATCTGTCGAGTATTAAGAGCTCTCTTTAAGTTGTGAACTCAGTTCTTTGGTTTCTTTTAGTTTTCTGACTCTTTGTAGAGGGTGGGTGTGGTGAGTATCGTGTTCTGTTTTACAGTTTATACGAGAGACCCTTGAACCATAAAATGTATGTGCTGGTGACATTTTCACATCTGTCGAGTATCAATAAGAGCTCCCGTGAACTCACTACCTTGGTTTCCTTTAGTTTCTTGACTCTTTGTCTGTTCCGAAGTCGAAGTTCATTAACCTTATTATGTAGTTTGAACATTTTTCTTTTGATTGGTGTATTCAGGGTGCTGAACTTTCTGCTGATAAAGGAAAAAGTGCAGCTGCTTTAGGTGCGTGCAGAACATTGGCTGAAGAGATCAGTGAGTTGCGGTTTCCAGCTCCTCGGATTCTTTCCTTCAAGGTCTTCTTTCCTCTCTCTGCATCCTTTTTTTTTTTGGGGTGCTTTTTAATGCCTAGAAATGAAGGTGAACATAAATCAATTTTTAAACAGGAAGGAAGTTCTCAGGCTCGATATTTTGTATCACGGCTCATTCCTGCACACAAGGATCCTCCTTACGAGCAGGTGAGGGTGAATCAATAAACATGGATACTTCTCAAGACTTGAGATTCTTTTTATCTTCTTTAGTGTGAAGCATGATTGAAGTGTTTGTTTCATCTGTTGCAGGAGGCAAGATTTCCTCAGCTACGAACTTTGACAATAGAGCAGCGGACAAAGCTGAAAAGCAGTTTGATTAGTTTTGATGATCCTAGCTTTTGTGAGTGGGTTCGAAGCTTGAGAGTGGTTCCCCCTGAGCCAACCTAGATGTTCTTTAGCCCTTGTTAATCTTGAGGGCTAATGTGCTACAAAAAGTCAGTGTTGCAATTTGTAATAGAGAAAAATGTGTCATTGCCGAAGAAATTTTTTTTGTTCTTTCATTTGACTGGTAGAGGTAATTGTAATTCAGAAATGTCTGGACAGGAAAGGTATAGTTCTCATAGTCTCAATACGATTAGCAGTTAAACTTTGTCCATTAGCAACTGCTGCAAGAGATTTTGTTTGGAGCTTCATTTGCTTTTAATTTATACCTTGTGTGGGAAATAACGGGGCAAATAATCAATAACGGACTGGCCTCTCATGTCCTAGAGATATTTAGTTTGAAATCACCTTTGCCATTTACTGATTTCCTTTACAATGTTGCCTTGTATACGCATATGTAGAGAGCCACAAACTCTTTCCCTTAACGATTAAACCCGTAAGCTCTATAGAAATGACAAATCGACTAGAATGAAAATAAAAATAGGAATAGGAAGGCCATCTACACAACTCAGGAATCAGGAGCAAATGAAACTACACGGTCCTTCATGGCTATAGGTACTTTTACAATTTCACATTTGATTTATCCCGTCTCAATTTTCTCATTTCACCATCACCTGGAGCGAATTAAGGCCTATAATGTCACAATGCAATATTCATATATGTATTGTTCATCTAGTAACCCAAAAGATGTAGTTCGGAATTTCTATATTGCGGGGAAATATGATCAAATAATGTTTTAAAAGATGTAGGTTCAACTGGTTCTTGTCTGGGTTGCCAAAGTCTGCGCAATAATTGGCCAAATTCTCTTCCTAGCTCACCCTGAAGGGAAGAAGAAAACACATCAGTCTATGCAACCATGTGGCTAATAGCTACTCATATTAATGAATTAGGAACTTACATGTGTGTTTCCGCAGCTTATTTCTTGATGATAAGCTTCCCGATAATGTCTTTCGATCTCTGGTGTATGAACGAGGCATTTTAACCTTTTTTTTAGAACGCCTTGCTGTTAATGATTCCGTAATCATCAATACATGCCAAGTGAGTATTTTTACTAAAAACTGGATATGTGGATTATTGCACTCTTTTGTTGATAACTTCTCCGTGCTCTATATCGTTCATTTCTGCTGTTTTGTGTTGGCAGTTATGTATTTTTTTGTTTTGTTCCTGGTTATAGGGGGAATACATATCAACATTGGCCTGCCTCAATTGTAGCAAAGACAGAGTTTCAACTGAAACCTTCCTGTTCCTTTCGTTACCGCCGCCAGTGGAAACCGAACTCTCATTGATTCGCTGCCTTGAACAATTTCTAGCTGTAGAATCACTTTCAATATTGTGGTAAGTTTTTGTGGAATCTTATTGACAATGCCTTGAGCACGTATAAATATAATGTTATATATGGTTAGTATGAAATCAGTGTTGATTAATTCTATTCTATCTTTATTATATCTTGTGAATCCCCCAGTGCAACAAGCCGAGGTCTTTCGAGGCTTCCCGAGGTCTTTATCATTCAGCTAAACAGGTTCCGAGGCAGTGGGTCAGATATTCATAAGCTGGAAACGTTTGTCAATTTCCCCATTGATGAGTTTGATATTCCTCACAAAAGCGATAATGGTCAGCAGCTTTATGAACTCTATGCTTCAAAGAATCATTATGGGAACTTGAGTGATGGGCATTGCGATGCATTTATATAGGTGCGCGCACGTCTTCTTCAAATATTAGCTTTAGTTGATTCATGTTTTAAAAGTATATAATACTGAGATATCATTTATTTTTGTGCAGCTTCCTACAGAGAATAGGTTTAGTGACGAGGATGTGTCACCGATAAATGAAAAAGATGTGAAGTCACATGCCGCTTATGTCCTGTTTTATCGCCGGGTGAAGATTAGCTAGCAATGGAGTCCTATCCTGTGGGGGTGACAACAAAGATGCCTCACGAAAGTAATACTGAATGAAGTGGAGATGCATGTGAGATTTGGTTCTCTGTGAAATTGCTATTTGACAGGTTTTGAGTTGTTTCTGATCAAAACAACATGAGGTTACAGAAATTAAGAAACACATCCAGTTTAAAGTTCAATTGAAGATTGGTGCTTCTTGAGGACCACTGCGTTAGATATTATTTTGTTTGTTTCTGGAACACTACTGCATTTGATATTATTGTTTCTTTCCTTTTTGCTTGTATGAACGAATATAGATTGTTCATCATTCTAAAAAAACATCTTTGATTTGGGTCTGAGAACTTCGAAATTCTGATCCCCTCTTGTGAAGCAATTAGAGAAAATGGGCGTTGCTCAAGGCATGTACTACACTCCTGTATCTGATGCGCGATCTGTTATTCTCTCTGTAGGGAACAGAGCACACTCTTGGTGTATTAAACACATTATAACAACAACTAGCTAGGATTCATAGTTTAAGATTTACAGTTGACCTACCTACAGATGGAAGCGAAAGATGCTTGGGATGTAAGCAATATCAAAATACTAAATACGTTTGACACACAGCTCTCCAAACACGGTGCATCATTGTCATCATCCTTGAGCAAAGGAGCCTTTAGTCAAACACCCAGAAAACGCCAGAAGCTCGTGGCTTCATTCGTGGGAATCAAGTTCAAGTACCACCCTTTTGGTTTCTGGTAAAATAATGTTTGCTAAAGATCTTAGTCTTCGTCTTCCTTCTGCTTGTTTATGGCATATGGGTCTTATACTCCTTAGCTTCCAAGTCTGACATAACTGTATTAAAAACCATGCAGGTACTTTGCTATAATGATGGACCAGATCGATTTGGATTGCCAGAGATTAGATTCTGTAAGCAACAGAACAGAGTATCCTTATTTATTTTTGTAAGTTTAGAGTGATTGTGTTATTTTAATCGGCCAATCAAGTCGAAACACAGTTCTGTTGTTTTCTCTAATTGTAAATGGAGCTGATTGAAGTTACTCTGATCTATCTAGTTTTGACTATGAGGTCTGCCTGCAGGTTTTGAAATAGTCGTGTCCTGATTAAACCCTCTTTCATTTGATCTGTTTGTCGCTACTGATCCAGCTAAACTCCTCTTATACTTAGCCGGCTTCACTTAGTTTTCTTATAATGACTTGTGCTTGTGCAGGTGCAGATTGAGATGTAAATAGTTCGAATTTATACCTCAACATTGAGACAACTAGTCTTGTAGTTGGTAACATGGCTGGGAAGAATGGTGTCGATGGTGATATCAGTAATCATGAAGAACAGGCAGAAGAAGAGAAAAGCTCAGCCCCCATGAATATGAATCAGCCAGGCTCATCAGATAGCAAGGGAGATGAGAAAGTTGAGAAAATCCCTTTTTTCAAGCTATTCTCCTTTGCAGATAAGATTGATGTTATCTTGATGGTTCTGGGCACGATTGGTGCCTATGGAAATGGTTCTTGTATGCCCCTCATGACGATCTTCTATGGGGAGATAATAGATTCTTTTGGAGCTAATCAAAATGCAGACGTGGTCTCAGTTGTTTCAGAGGTAAGCTTATGCTGAACAAGCTGACTAATTTGTATGAACTACTTTTCAGCTGCAAAAGTGCAGCCTGGTTCATTTTATTATTGACAACAGTTTGGATTTTTAATTAAAAAAAAAAAAATAGACATGCATGCTGATAAATATGATCTAAAAAAATAATTTAGGTCTGTTTGAAATTTGTTTACCTGGATTTTGGGGCAGCTGTTGCAGCATTTCTCCGTAAGTACATCTCATATTACATAATCAGGAAAGTTTTGAGGCTTAGAAGTTATATATTTTAGAATTTTGAACTGATGGTACTCTTGTTATCTTGTTTATCAGAGGTTTCTTGCTGGATAGTCACTGGGGAGACGCTAGTCGCAAGAATTAGAAGTTTATATTTGAAAACAATATTGAGCCAAGATGTTGCTTTCTTCGACATGGAAACGAACACTGGAGAGGTTGTTGGGAGAATGTCTGGTGACACTGTTCTCATACATGATGCCATGGGGAAAAGGTACCTCATATTCCACACCCCACTGAAAAATTGAAATTTATTCCTCCTGAGATTACTGTACTCATTGGTTTAATTCATGTGCTTCGTGCAGGTTGGAAAATTCTTACAGCTGCTTTCAACATTTATTGCAGGGGTCATAATAGCATTCATCAAAGGGTGGCTTCTCACTCTTGTCATGTTATCCTCGATTCCTTTAATAGTGGCATCTGGTGCAGTGATTTCCATCATCATAACAACAATGGCAACCCATGGACAAATTGCTTATTCAAAAGCAGCAAATGTAGTTGAACAGACAATCGGGTCCATTAGAACTGTATGTCTAAGAATGTGATTTGGGTTTAATACTTCGATAATATTATTTTTCTCCATATGAGGTATATATATTGATACAAACCTATATTTATAAGGAAAATATATCCTAAGATTACACATAATAATCTACCTATATATAAAATGAAAGTAGATATCTTAGAATATTCTACACTCCCCCTCAAGTTGGTGCATAGATGTCAATCATGCCCAACTTGTCAATTGAATCATCAAATGATTTCCTTGACACTCCTGTGGTAAAAACATCCGCCAACTGGTATTCTGTATACACGAAAGGGAATCGAATGACTTTCCTGTCTAAGTTCTCCTTGATAAAGAATCGATCCACCTCCACATGCTTAGTTCGATTATGCTGAACCGGATTATGAGCAATTTCAATCGCTGATGTGTTATCACAATGTAAATCCATAGGCTTCTTGAGTTTGATTCCTAAGCTCTTTAACCCGTTTCAGATCCATAACAACTCACATACCCCATGTGCCATACTTCGAAACTCTGCTTCTGTACTTCATCTAGCAACAATTTTTACTATGCCAAGTCACTAGATTTTCTCCAACAAAAGTGAAGTATCCAGATGTAGATCTTCTATCGGTCTTATCACCTGCCCAATCAGCATTTATGTATCCAACGACTTCTTTTCAAACAACAAATCTTTTCCAGGTTCCTTGTTGAGATACTTCAGAATATGATATACTGCATCCATATGCTCTTTACTAGGACAATGCATAAACTGGCTAACCACACTTACTGATACGACAAGAACCTCGAATTTCCTTTTGACAGTTTTATATTTTATTTTTACATCTCAGTAATTGTTTTCACGATTTTAAAGTTGTAAACGTTGACTTTTATGTATTGACCCAACTGGAAATTTTATTTCTCGAGAAGATAATGGACGATAAAACGAGTTCATGGACATGTAGCACGTATAATTTGGAATTCGTGTGAAAAAATTATGACGTAAAAATAGGTAAATTACCGTTTTTGTGCGAGTATAAATAGTCGGAACTATATTTCCCAAAATGGCAACTTCTCTCTTTTCTTTTTCTTTTTCTTCCCTTTTCTCCTTCTCTCTCCCCGACGCGCTGGACTCTCCCACTGACGACTGCCGCCTCCATCGTTCTCCGTCGTCCGGCCGCCGTTTGGCTCCCCACCGGTCCCGTTTGGACCGCCTCCTCCTCCTCTTCTCATCTATGGAAGCGAAGTGACTTGGTTCGCCGTTGTTCAACCGATGGGAGCTTGGGAGGGGTCGACTGTGTCGAATCGAGAACTCCCTCCTCCGGCCACCCCTTGGCCTGATTCTTGGGGGGGAAAGGAAGACATCAACCTGCACAACAAGTTCCCCAAGTGAATTGATACAATTCGAACCAGGTGAGGTGAAATTAGAATTCGAAATTTTAGGGTTTTTATGATTTTCGATGGAGGTTGTGGTTTTGATATTTTTGGTGGATTTACAGGTTGAAATTGAGCTCAGAATGATGTTTAGAGTCGATTAGGTGTAATTTGATGATCAATTGGTTGAAATTGGTGAATTTGGAAGGTGGAGGAGTTCCGGCCGCCATTGGCGGTGGCTGAGGTTGATTTTGGCGGCTGAGGTGGCGGAAACGTAACCCTGAGGTGGTGGTGGTGATGTTGGGTTAATTTGGAGGTCTGTGGTGGTGTTTCTGGCCACTGTGGTGGCGTTGCCGGCGGCGGGGAGGCGGAGCTGCGGCTGCCGGCAGCGTGAGGTTGAGGATGGGTAAAAAGTAAAACGGTAAAAAGTGAATAGTAAACGGTAAAACAGTAAACAGTAAATGGTAAATGGTAAATAGTAAACAGTGGTGAACAGTAAAAGATGAATAGTAAAGGTGAATAGTAAATAGTAATTTGACTTTCAAAATTACTGTTTAACCTAAAATAATTACTGTTTGAACAATGAATGTTACTGTTGACTTACTGTAAAAAGGTAAAGGCTGGATAAAAGGATTTTACGTCAAAATGATCAGTAAAAGAAGTTATCGGACTCGGGATGGGCGTCATGAGTAAATTTGGACGTAAGTTGTGTTGGTATTTGAGACGTAATTCCAATATCAATAACAAGAATTGGAATTGGGATAATTCGGGCGAGTGAGGACGTCTATTGATTTAACTTTTATAATTTAATTCCAAGGTTTGGAACATTTATGATTACGTCTCTATTACAGGTCGAGAAATTACTCGACGTGATGAGAGCGCAGATTAGCGGCACGCTCAGGTGAACTGTGAGTGAATTTTTATTTTAAATTATGCATGCATAAATATTTTATTGAAATGAAACTTATTTTCAATAAATGATTTCTTGAGATTGATATTCATATATGATTATGATTTGCGCATTTAATATTTAATGAAAGATATGGATTTGAGGTATATATATTTTCTACTATTGTAAATAATACGTAATTTTACCCGGAAATGAGATTTTCAGAAATAATATGATTTAGTGAATCATATTTGAGTATTTTTTGATCATATTTATAATTAAAGGACCAGAAATGAGATTTCCGGGGATTCTTATGATTTCATTGTTTATGATTTCACGACATGTGAGACATGTCGACATTATATATTCTTTTCAATATTATTTTTTTACGACATTGGGATATGTCGGATATATATATATATATATATATATATATATATATATATATATATATATATATATTCCTTTGAGGCTATGAGTCTATTTTATTATATATATAAGCCTCAGATGTGCGGTCGGGGACCGTACGAATTTATGATATATAAGGGGACACGTATTTTCAGTTTTGTTTTCATGTTTTCACCATATCAGGGTTCATGTATATAGATGCTAGCTAGCATAGTCACCTGATCCCATGCGAGGTGACGACTTGACCACATAGGTCAGATTTACCTCGGTGGTCGACGTGTATAGGTATAGCGTGAGACGCTACAGAGTCTTGGAGGCTCGACTCTTAGCCTGGGAGGCTTAATATTAAATAATGGTAATGACGTTCCCCTATTTTATTATATGACCAATGAGATTGGTCATGATTTTTATATTATTTAGTTTTCGGGAATATTTTCTCTTATGAAACCTTCTGTTATTTCATAAATTCCCGAACCAGCAAGGTTGAGTTTTTATCTGATCAATGAGATTGGTCGTGTAATGTTATAAATTTATTTTCAAAAGTATTTCGTTTTGAATATGTATATAAACAAAACATTATTTGCTTAACTAATATATCAGCGGGGCAGATTTATTTTAAATACGATTTTCTTAAACGTGAGACGTTTTATTAAAAATTCATGCATTGTGGTTTTTAATTATAAAATATTGGAAAAGTAAAATAATACTTTTTATATACTATATTGTTTTTATCCACTCACTCTAACGTTGCATTTTTTTTTTTAATTTACTTTCTCCTGGACCATTCGGTTTAAATTGCCTAGTGTGCAGATTAGTTTACCAGAGGTCAAAAGTATTCGGAGTCTAGGCATATTCTTCATCGTCGTTGCTTCCGCTAGGTAGAATCGGTTGCCCTTATTGGTATATTTCTTATTCTTTTCAGTTCATTGTTTTAGATTGCTCTGATCACATGTGAGTCAGTTGAGTTTAAGTTGAATTAGATTTTGTGTTTATTTGTGGAAGTAATTGTTTGATTTTGGGGAAGCAGGTGGCTCCTGGACTCAGGATGGTGAATGTTGAAGTGTTTTGTGTTTTGTTTACAGGGTTTGGGTTGTCCATTTTAAGAGAGGTCATGCTGATTTTTCGGTAAAATCTCTCTTAAGGTGGTCCCCGCAGGATTTTATCCGGGATTCAGGGTGAAATCCGGTTTGGGTCATGTCACTTACAGCATAAGCAATATCATGTCTGGTATGAGAAAGATAAATGAGTCTCCTTATTAGACGTTGGTACATTCTTTTATCTATTGGAACCTGGTTTGGATAAATGGCGAGGTTATGATTCATCTCAATTGGTGTCTCAACTGGTTTGCAATCAAGCATCTCTGTCTCAGCTAACAAGTCAAGTACATACTTACGTTGGGATAAAGAAATTCATTTATTAAATCTTGGAACTTCAATACCAAGAAAGTATTTCAGTTGCCCAAGGTCTTTCATCTCAAACTCCTTCGAAAGATATTTCTGTAGGGCCTCCATCTCTTTCGGGTCATCTTCTGTGACAATCATATCATCAACATATACTATCAGAGCAGTAATCTTACCCTGACTACGCTTGATGAATAAAGTATGATATGAGTTGCCCTGCTTGTACCCAAACACCTTCATTGATTTAGAAAATCTTCTAAACCATGCTCTAGGAGATTGTTTTAGACCATATAGAGGCTTTTTCAATTTGCAAATCTTAGCAACATCACAATGATTATTCTTGACTCCTGGAGGTATGTCCATGTACACTTTTTATTCTAAGTTTCCATTAAGAAATACGTTCTTCACATCAAATTGGCGAAGAGGCAAATCTCTATTTGCTCCTAGTGAAATCAACATTCGAACAGTGTTGATCTTCGCTACAGATGCAAATGTCTCTTCATAATCAATTCCATAATGTTGGGTATATCTCTTGGCAACCAATCTGAATTTATATCTATTAATACTCCCATCTGCCTTGAGTTCACTGTATACACCCAATGACATCCAACAGTCTTATTTCCAGATGACATTGTTACAATATCCCAAGTTGAGTTTTTCTATAAGGCTTCAAGTTCTTCATTCATCGCCTGTTTCCACTTGGGATCTGCCAATGCTTCATGTACACTACTTGGGATAGATACAGAAGATAATTGATCGACAACAAGTGCATGTGACCCAGACAACCTATGATTAGACATATAATTGGCTATAGGGTATTTTGCTTTGGCTTTAATGTTTTGAAGGAATACCCTTAGTAACTCTATGCGATTTTGTAGGATCATTAGAAAATAATGGTACCTGATGAGGGACATTCGTAGCTGATTCTTTACTTGATGATGTAGAAGAGGGAAATGAGACTGTACTTGGTATGGAGACTATTCTTTTTTTATGAGCATTAGGGGTCAATTTGGTGTGGTTTGTCTGCTAAGCATGTGTTTCACGTGGGACTGACAAGCTTTAACTTGTCTGACCATCACATTGGCTTGGTTCAGAGACTTTGTCAGCTACGTGATGGCTCGGCTCAGCAGAAGGAGATGGCTCAGCAGGGTCTTCTTCAGAAACGACATGTTGCTGCGGTTCAACGGCTTGGTGGCTCGACTTGACTTCGTGGCTCGGCTGCGTCACCTGATTTCAACCTACTGTATGCTCCACGTGGTCTTCTCTTTCTGCTGGTTCTTTTTGGTTTTGACTTTCTTCTGTCACATCATGACATGGGACTGTACTGCTTTTTGCTTTCTGTTGGTGTTCCAAATCAGGTTGTGACGTCTCTTTTTCACATGATACTGTGTCAACACCGAATTTTTCTTCAAGTGCTTCAATATCAGCAAACTCTTCGAATTCAAATATATGTCTAGAATTCCCTTCATAAGTTTTCTCCCCCTTAAGGGAAGATGTTGAAACTCTGCTTGAGAAATAAGGCTCAGATTCCCGAAAAGAAACATCAAGCGATGTATGATTGGATTGTAACAGGACTCGCCCTGAATATAACTCTGATATCCAGAGTAAGTCCTGTGGGGGCCACTTCAAGAGAGTTTTACCGAAAAATCGGCATGACCTCTCTTAAAATGGACAACCCAAACCTGTAAACAAAAACCATAAACCACTTATACTAAATCCACTCTGACTCCAGGAGCCACCTGCTCCCCCAAAATCAAACAACTTCCACCAGAACAAGAAACTCAATTCTTATAAAGTACAGTAGAAGTAAAACTGACAACAAAACAGTTAACAACTTCGGGCTACCGCCCCAAAAGTAAACATTCTTATTTACAACAACACTCAAAGGCATCAGAGCGACTATACAAAGAAAAAGAACAATATACTACAAATAGGTTAAACTAGTAACCTACTATTACTGACAGCGGAGAAAAAGAACTATGTACTCTGCCTCCGGCACCGAATAACTCTGCAAAACTGGGCAGTTTAAAACGAAGAGCCCAGGGAAAGTAATTTAAAACATTAGCGTGAGTGGACGAAAATAAACATACTTACACTCACACATTAATTTATTAAAAAAAAAATCATTTATATTACTTTCCTCATTTTTCATAATTAAAATCAGGATGCATGCATTACTGGGATGTTTAATTTCATATGCACTTAACATAAAATCCCCAACCCCCTGGTTCGGGAATTTCTACAATCAGAAAATCTCATAGGCGAAATCATTCCCCAATGCCAAGCGTATGTATATAAATATACTGGCCAATCCCATTGACCATTAGTAAAAATCGTATAAAAATAGAGGAATGTAAACCACCATATAAAAACTCAGCCTCCAAGGCTTAGGGTCAGAGTCTCCAAGACTCTAAAACGTCCCACGCTACCTGTACACGTCAACCACCGAGGTGAATTTGACCTATATGGTTAAGTCGTCACCTCGCATGGGATCATGTGACTATGGGATCATGTGACTATGCTAGCTAGCAATAAACATATATGGACCCTGGTATGGTGAAAAATCCGAAAACAAAATCAAAGTACAATTCCCCTAATACATCGTAAATAAGTACGGTCCCCGACCGCATTCTTGAGGTTCAAAATATAATTAAACACAATCATTGCCTCATAGAAAAATAAATGAAACCAAAATGTCATAATATTCGAAACAAGGCGAAATCGTTTAATCCTCGGAAATCTCTTTTCCGGTTTAATATCAATATATATATATATATATATATATATATATATATATATAGATGTAAATAAACCACATTAATTGACTTAATTCGTAAACCATTCGAAAATCGATCAACAAGGAATCATCAATTAAAAATAGATTATCGACCTTCGATAATCAATATTACTCTCAAAATAAAATATTGAATATAAACTCCCAAAGTGTTTAAAATATTTATGCATGCATCAATTTAAAATACAAGTCCACTCACTGTAATTAAGCTTGCCGTCGATCGGAGTCCTCCTCAAGTCGAGTCTCTCCTCGGCCTGTAAAGAAAATAAGTTTAGGAACACCCGTACTCAAAACTCAATTAAAACTAAATTTAAATGCGTCCTCACTTAAACGAAAGTCCCCAGTACCCATACACGTAATTTCCGAATAAGTCGCGCTTGAACTTATTCGGTATACTCCATTTTTGACTATTTGATCTTTTAATGGCCTAGACATCGAAATTCTCATTTTATCGCATTGAATTCTCTTTAACCGCAGTCCAAAAGTGGATGAAATTAGCCAAACAGTAACTTTAAAATTACAATTTACCTTTTCACCTTTACTGTTTTACTTTTACTATTTATTAATCACTTAATTACTGTTTATTAATTTACTATTTACCATTTAGCCTTTTACTTTCATCTTTTTACCCTAGTTTCACCTATGGCCGCCGACAACACCGCCACAGAGGCCAAAACGCCTCCATTTCCACCTCAGGACCTTATTTCCTCCGTCTCCGCCCTCCTAAAACCCCGCAGCCGCCGCACATGGCGGCTGACACGGCAGCGACACCCCGTCCCCGACCAAATTTCTCCAATTTGCACCAATTGAACCACAAATTCCTCCTAAACAACTCTAGTCAACCTTATGAATCCAAAACCAAGCTCTAACAACACCAAAACATCACAATCACAACTCTCCAATTCGAACCCAAAAAATCCTAGAAATTTCAAACCCCAAATTTTCCTTACCTGTTACAAAAGGGTTCAATTCCTTTGGAGGAAAGATTAAACAGGTCGAGACCTTTCTCCCCCCCCCCCCGAAATCAAGCCGATTGGTGGCCGGAGGAGGTAGCTCCGGTGCCACTGTGTTGGTTATCCTCGGTTAAAAAATCGGACAAGCAGTGGCACGATAGACGAGGAGAGAGAGAGAGGAGGTGAGTCGTCCGGTACCGGTTGCAGAAGGATTGGTGGCCGGACGGTAAAGTTGGGCGAAAATGGTGGCAGCGAAGATGAAGTGTCGGGGAGGAAGAGAGAGAGAAGAGAAGAAGGAAAAGAAAAAGAAAGGAAAGAAAGAAAAAGAAGAAAAGTTTTCCAAATCGGGAAATAACTAGTTCCGGCTATTTATATCCGATAAAAAAATCGGAAAATTACATGTTTTACACCACAACTTTTAATTTGAGCCCCAAAATAAACGTGCTACGTGACCAAAACTTATTTTAACGTGTTCTACCTTCCGTGGTAAGAAAATTTCCGCTCAAACCAATTAAAGAAAAACAATTCTCATGAGCTTAAAAGTAAACTAAAATCACCAAACAGCTGAATAAGGTTCAGGGCGTATCAGATTGTGTCAGTGTGGGGTTCATAACATCTGTAACCCTTTTGAAACTCTGTGTAAATACACGCGGCTCTAAGTTAGGCATTGATGGGACTGAAAGGAGCGTGTGAAGTTGTTTATGAGGGTTTTGAAACTCAATCACCCGAGAAAGAGTACGATTGATGAGATATGCAGCAGACTTCACAGCTTCTCCCTAATATTCACGAGGCACATTCATGCCAAACAACGAGGCACGAACAACTTCAAGCAATTGCCGATTCTTCCTTTCTGCCAACCCATTTTACTGAGGAGTATAGGAATTTGAAGTTTGATAAAGATTGTGTGAACTCTTGCATAATGCCTATTCTCCACCATTGTCAAATTGGAAAATACGAATGGTCTGTTGATATTGTGTAGACACCATCTTGTGAAATTCCTTGAACCTGGAACAAACGTCACTTTTGTTCTTCAGGAGAGATACCAAAGTCAGTCGGGTACAGTCATCAATAAATGTGACGAAATAACGAGCGCCACATAGTGAAGAAATTTTTGCAGGGCCCCATACATCGGAGTGGATTTTCATAAAAGGAATTAGACTTTTGTGAAGACTTGGTAAATATGAAACACGGTGACTCTTGGCCAGTTCACAAGTGTCAATGGAAATCTGAAGCGTTGACACTAGAAAATAACTGAGGTTACAGCTTCTTGAGATAATGGAAGTTGAGGTGGCCTAGGCGACGATGCCAAAGCCACACAGCTTCTCGACCACTCTCGACTCCATGAACCTGATTAGCGTGCCTCAAAAGATGTTTATGTTTTTCTCCAGTCTCTGTTAGATTTAGATAGTATAATTTTCCTCTTCGTACACCATAACCGAGGATCTATTGGGTCAAAATATCTTGAAACACACATAATAATGGATATAAGGTTACAATACATGCAAGAGCTAGGATAATCTGACCAACATACATGAGATTATATGCTAGTGATGGAACAACTAAGACAGATTCAAAAATTAAGGTATCAGATAAGATGACAGAACCTTCTCCAATAACTGGAGTTGGGGTACCATCAGTGGTAGACACAACAGTTTGAGAGGACGGTTTAACTCTAGAGACAGTTTAAGAGACTAGAGTCATTTGTCATGTGGTCTGATGCCTCCGTATCAATTATCCAACTATTATGAAAAATAGTCTGATCATTCATACTTGACTGTGCTACATCAGTGAAGACATGAGATAAAGCGGCAGGGTCAGACGAACTGGATTTGATAACGTCGTCCTTTGCCATCAGAAATTCAGAGGATTAGAATAAGTCTGTGTTGGTGTGTGTGAAAGAGACCGGACCAAAAAGCTGGGGGTCCACTGCGTCAGAGACAGGAGAACACGTGGTGGGTGGTGGAAAAAACCGGCTCAGATTGGCTGGTGAGTTGGCTCGCGCTGCTGGCTTCTGTTCCACTTGGTGGGGTCGCTCCTGCTCCTCTCTACTTCTCTGCTCCTCTGTGCTCTGCTCCTATTGTCTTTTGTTTTTGTTTTTTTTTTTCCTTTTTTTTTTTGTTCTTGCTTTTGCTGTTGTTGTGTGGATTTGTATTTGTGCTTTGCTTCTTTTTTGCTTTTGTAGGAATAGTTGTGCTTATGTGGGTTTTGTTTTTGTGGGATTTCAGTTTGCTGTTTGGATGTGCTATACGGTGGGTTTGTGTTTTGCTTTGCTTTGGGTTTTAATTTTGCAGAGAAAATTTGTGTAGGGTTTATGGTTGTGTTTTGCGGTGGCTCTGATACCAAGTAGAAAATAAGATTGTGATTTGGATTTAATACTTTGATAATGGTACATATATATTGATACAAACTTATATCTATAAGGAAAATATATCCTAAAATTACACAGAATAATCTACCTATATATACAAGGAAAATAGATATCTTAAAATATTCTACAACATTCACCTTATTAGCTATTTGTATAATGGTTTTTTAGCCATCCTACGTAGGTCACATCATTTACTGGCGAGAGAGAAGCTATAGCTACTTTTAACAAGTATCTCGTAGATGCTTACAAAGCAGGTGTTCATGAAGCTTCAGCTGCTGGAATAGGTATTGGCTTCGCTATGTGTATCGTCTTCAGCTCATATGCCTTGCAAGTATGGTATGGTTCAAAGTCGATAAGGGAAAATGGATACACCGGGGCTCAAGTACTGGTGTTATAAGTACTATTTGGTTTACCCACAAGACTTGGCAGCATTAGTGTCCAAGATGCTGCATGTGAAGAAACATAGGAAGCACCACAGAAATTTCCAACAGTCTCACTCCGCCGCCTTGCTGACCTAAACAAACCTGAGATTCTAGTTCTTATTATTGGAGCTATAGGGGCAACCATCAATGGTCTTATGCAACCATTATTAGCCCTCATCATTGCCCGGGTTATAAAGACTTTCTACGAACCACCTCAGCAACAGAAGAAAGATGAAGCATTTTGGGGAATTATGTTTTTGGTCCTTGGTCTGATAAAATTAGTAGTGACCCCAGCACGAGGATATTTCTTTGCAGTTGCTGGTAATAAGTTAATTCAGCGCATCAGATTATTGTGGTTTTGAGAGAGTGGTTTACATGGAGGTTGGGTGGTTTGATGAACCTGAGAACTCAAGTGGTTCAATTGGTGCAAGGCTCTCAGCTGATGCAGCGGTGAGGGCCCTAGTTGGAGATGTGTTTGGGCCTAAATTGACATTTACCCGAGATCATAGATCGAGACCCATTAGGTTGTTCATTGTCAAAATAATCTCATTAACATTTATCTTTTCCTTCTTAGAAAGGATTTAGGGAATCCATAGAAGAGGTGGTTAAGGTAATCAAATCCCAATTGATGTCAGAATCTAATATTCTTGATACACAAGGATTGGACTTCTGCATTCTCTATATATAGAACCCTTACGCTACGTAAGAAAGGTTCACAACCATCTACAAACAAGCCTTTGTTTGCAACTCTTGCAAAGCCTCTCCGGAGCATCTTACGCGTACTTCCTCCACAAACTGCAAACGACCACCTTCCAACTTCTCCGCAATCCTACGCCCGCCACAGGTCGCCGTACACTTGTGCGGTTGTCAAAGCGTGCCTTGCAACTCGTGTCGAGACACAGCCGCTAAGACCTATCGTGTCAGTTGCTATGGCTGTAGCAATCGAGTCGTTACCCCGGTCACACAACACTCTCCAATCTATAATAGGTTGGACTCTCTAATCTGCAATAGGTTAGACTCCCCACGGTCTTGATATTTTAGCTCTGTTTTACATCCCAGGATCGGAGTAAGATTTCTCGATCTTACGTAGGTTGAGAAGAAAAATCCTAACCAAGTATTAGGTCTTGTTCGAGCCTTTTACGCCGGCCTAGTCAACGCCCGCGTAACAGTCGCTTGGTCAAGAAATCAGGTATTGCAGCACACACAACACATTCGCCAGAGGATTCGCTCGCCAGAGGCCGTCCGCTGATAGTTGTACCTAACTCAAAGGTACTGGCGCGCTCGCGCACTTCACCAGAGGACTGAAACAGACGTCCGCCACCCCTCGCGTGTTGACTGTTCGCCAGGTGCTGAATCCGACACGAATATTTTAGCACACCCGGTGGGACCATAGATTGTCAAGATAGTGGGATCTAATCCATATCGAAGAGTCATGCCTTCTTGTAATAAACCTGAACATAGGCTGTTGAATCCGCACAACTCTTCGGAGTGTAGGGGTTTAACAGATGAACAGGTAGGCAAGCAGTTCGGAGGTGTAACTGCTAGCATTGAGGATCTGTGAGAGATCACCAATGCAACCAAAAAGGTTCCTGAGAACAATCCAACCAATGCTTCATCTGAGGAAACATTGGCTGTTTCAGGGAATCTGGAAACTCCTCATAAGACTAGTGATGCAGGCGTCGTCATTGCATCTACTGAGGACGTGATGGAGTCTTTACACATGGTGTTGGCTAAGTCAGCAACAACCGACATGCAGGCGCCATATAGTATGATCTTGGGAAGAGACTGGATTCATAAAACATTCTCTGTCCCATCGTCATTACATCAGGAGATGATCATGTGGGATCCAGTAACTAACAGACCAGTGTTAGTTAAGGCGGACAAACGTCCTTATTCCATAGTGGCTTGTTCCCTTGAGGCAAATTATTATTATAGCTCTGTTAAACCTCTCAAGATTGAAGGTGTTGACAGTAACGGGCATCCAATTGGGGTGCTGACAGACCTTGCTCGATGGGGTCTACTCCAGGCTAAATCAGACGGTTCTCGGCCAGTCTCCATCGATGTTCCCCAATCTCCGTCCAATGAGTGACAACCTATCCGTTGAGGAGGCTGAGGCCATGGTTTCTTTGATGCAGCGCTTAGCAATTTTTAGAGAGGAACAAGTGGCTTGGCAAGCAGTCGCTCTAGTTGAGTGTATCGATAAAGACGAAACAGCAACGGTGGAAGAGGTGGAGACTATATTACCAGCCCCGGCAGCACTAGACGATACTCCACCTAAAGTACGTGATCCATTAGAAAAAGTGAACGTAGGTGCTCTAGAAGAGCCTATGGAAGTAGGGATTAGTCAGTACTTAGAACTGGAATTTAGGCAACAACTAATTGAGTTGTTGCAAGAATTTAAGGATTGCTTTGCGGAAAAATATCAAGATATGCCGTGTTTGTCCAAGGAACTGGTCTGCCATTGTATACCTATTAAGGAGAGATTCAGACCGGTCAGACAGGAGATGCGACGGTCTAATAATGATACGATATTAGCAGTCAAAGCGGAGATTCAGAGCATGGTTGATGCATGGATCGTTCGTCCAGCGCAATACACTCAATGGCTGGTGAATGTGGTTCTTGTGAGGAAGAAGAATGGCAAGATGAGAGTTTGTGTTGATTATCGAGATCTCAATGCTGTCTCGCCAAATGACATATACCCTATGCCTATTGCAGATATGTTAGTAGATGCAGTAGCTGAACACGAAATGTTGTCTTTTATGGATGGCACGGCAGGATATCACCAGATTTCAATTTATGAGCCGGACATCCATAAGACGACTTTTCGCTGTCCGGGCTTTACAGGAGCTTTTGAGTACCTTAGTATGCCATTTGGCCTTACTGATGCTGGGGCCACTTACCAGCGTGCTATGAATCTGATTTTCCATGATATCTTAGGAAGTATTTTGGAGGTTTATCTTGATGATGTCATGGTAAAATCTAAGAAAAGAGGTGACCATATTGCTCACCTTCGAAAGGTTTTCACCAGAATGAGGAAGCACCAACTTAGAATGAATCCGGCCAAATGCGTGTTTGGGGTTCGTGCAGGTGATTTCTTAGGATTTTTGGTACATGAACGAGGTATTGAGGTGTTTGGAGACAAGGCTAAGGTAGTGTTAGATGCTCCAACACCTAGAAACAAGAAGGAGCTTCAGAGCTTGCTAGGCAAGATTAATTTTCTTAGGAGATTTATCTCCAACTCAGCAGGGAAGATAGCTCCATTTTCCTCCATTTTGAAGCTCAAAGACGGGGAGCATTTCAAGTGGGAACCTGAACATCAAGCTGCCTTTGATAGGATTAAAGAATATATGGTCAATCCGCCAGTATTACGTCCCCCACAACCGGGGATCCCACTTAAACTATATATATCAGCTTCTCGCAATTCTATTGCAGGATTATTGGCTCAGGATGAAACGACGAGTGAAGGCAAGAGAATCGAATATGTGGTTTACTACCTTAGCAGGACTCTTCTGGATGCTGAAACCAGGTATTCCACGATTGAGAGGCTTTGCTTAGCATTATACTTTGCTGGAATCAAACTCCGTCATTACATGCTCTCTTTCACCACCATTGTTGTAGCTCAGACGGATTTGGTGAAGTATATGCTCACTAGGCCCATTATCAGGAGCAGGGTGGGTAAATGGATGTTAGCTTTGTCTGAATTTTCCTTGCAATACGCCCTTTTAAAGGCGATGACTGGACAAGCAATTGTGGACTTCTTGCTCCATCATCTTCTTGAGGAGTCCGTTCCAGATCAGTTCGGATCTATAAACATGATCCAGACCCAGCCTTGGATATTATTCTTCGATGGCAGTAGTACTGACATGTTAGCCGGTGCAGGTGTTTGTATCCAAGGACCAACTGGAGCCAAACACTCTTACTCATTCTAATTAGACTGGACTTGTACCACCAACAATCAGGCTGAATATGAGGCTGTGATCATTGGTCTGGAGCTCTTATTGGATTTTGGTGCCAGAGCAATTATGGTTTTTGGTGATTCTTTATTGGTCATCAACCAGCTCTCTGGTACGTACAAGTGTCTTTCTTTCCATCTGTTATATTATCGGAAACGAGCATCAGATTTGCTTGCACAATTTGATGATGTGGTGCTCAAATACGTCCCTCGCGAGCAAAACTTTGCTGCCAACGAGTTGGCACAGCTAGCTATCGGTGTTCACTTGGCGGATGGAGTTGGGGAACGTATTTTGAAGGTTGAAAGAAGAGCTTTACCATCCTTTGCTGCTCGCCGCGAGCACCAGGATGAGGGGTTGATTGCTGTGATTGAACCAATCGATGTTGATTAGAGACAACCAATCATCCAATATTTACAGAATCCTTCTGCCCCGTCTGAGCGAAGGATTAGGTTCCTTGCTACTAGATATTTGCTTAAAGGCGATGATCTCCTACGTCGAGGAGAGGAAGGTGTTGACCTACGTTGTGTCTATGGTAAGGAAGCCTAAAGGCTTATACGCGAGGTTCATTTCGGTGTTTGTGGTTCTCATCAGAGTGAATCTAAGATGAGGTGGCTTATCCGGCGATATGGGTACTTTTGGCCATCTATTCTCAAAGACTGTATCAGCTTTGCCCAAGGTTGCACTGGTTGCCAAATACATGGTCCAGTACAACGCATTCCAAATATACCTGTGCAGCCTATTATTAAACCTTGGCCTGCGAGAGGTTGGACACTCGATTTTGTTGGGGAAATTCATCCTAATTCTTCTCTCTAACATAAATATCTGCTTATTGGTACAAATTTCTTCACTAAGTGGGTTGAGGCAGCGCCTGTCCATAATTGTGATTCTGCTACTGTCGTCTGCTTTATATTTCAGAATATTATTTGTCGTTATGGTATTCCAGAGTGTTTGGTGGCGGACAGAGGGGCAGCGTTTATGGCAGAAGCAACTCAAGAATTTTTGCAGGGGTATGGTATTCAATTTCTCCATTCTTCCCCTTATTATGCTCAATCCATTGGTCAAGCAGAGGCCAACAACAAGGTCATTATCTCCATTATCAAAAGGATGCTTGAGGACAATCCAAGGACTTGGCATACTGAGCAATACAATACTTTGTGGGCTTATCGTACATCCAAGAGAACTCCCACAGGAACTACACCTTATGCTTTGATGTATGGCCATGATGCAGTCCTTCCTTTGGAGATCAATGTCCAATCCCTTCGCTTTAGCGAGCAACATCAGTTAGTTGGTGATGCTTATGTTCAAGCTATGTTCCAAGAACATGAAGACCTTGACGACAGACGACTTGACGCCTTGGAGAACATAATCATGGAAAAGAAGAAGGTTGCTCGCGCATACGATAAGCGTACCAAGGGTAAGTCCTACGGTGAAGGCGACTTGGTCTGGAAAGTGGTGCTTCCTTTTGGCGAATGAGAAACTGGTCGTGGTAAATGGTCTCCCAGATGGGAGGGTCCCTTTGTCATAGATCGGATTCTTGGAAAAGGAGCTTATCAACTCAGGGACCTTGATGGTGTTGTTCATCACAACCCTATTAGTGGTCGTCATTTAAAGCAGTATTTTCCAAGTATTTGGGAATTCGAAGACCCGCTCACTACCGTCGAGCCGGGGGGGGGGGGAGAATTTTCTTGTCCACCTTACTTAGTTTTCTTAGTTGCCCTAGGGGGGCAACATAGGGCAACATCAGTTTAGTGGTGTTAGCCGTCATTGTTTAATTTTTCAGACTTGTTTAAATTTTCAACGACTATTGTCTTTTTACTTTGAATCTTCTTGAGGTTCATTTGTTTTAAGTCATTTTTATTGTTTATTCGAAGATCCATATCAGGGGGTGGGTCTTTGCTAACATACAAAAGGAACAATATCTGTGTTTTTCTTTGATAATAAATATCACTTTACTCAAGGACTTTGCGGTCAAACCTTTTACAAGTATAGAAGATTACAATACAATGAGCTATAACTAGCTCTGAAACCATGCCTATACTAAACAACTTTGATCGATTCAAAGGAAGGTTTGTATTTCTATTTTGGCTCCGCCTAAGTACATGGGATTTTTTTTCCAACTCCTTTTCCAATGAAAGGGACTCGAAACATGGGCTTAGGAGATCCTTCCTTTGGAACTTCTTTCATCGTCAGCCACCATGTCCTTAATCGCGTCGCCGGTAACAACTCTCATCCCCTAGTTTTTAAAATAACAAAGGGATTTTGGGTTGCCTACTGGAGCATTTCAAGAGAATTATAGGGCAGGGTACTTCTGTTCGCCAGGTCCCAAAGGTTCAGACATTACACCTTTCCTTCTGGACCTGGCAAGGCTAGAGATACGAGCCCAAAGTTGCTCTTATTTTGACCTCCAATGTTGAATTACAACGCCTGGATCAGAAGTACATGGCTGACAGATGACGCCTAAGTCGCTATCCAGTATTATACTTTTGGAAGATGTCATGATTTTGGCCAAACTCTGGCCAACCCTTCTCAAAACACCGATTCCAAAAGCATAATACCAGATTATGCGACTTAGGACTTACTTAATACCAAATTACACGACTCAGGGGTGCTCATAAGAACATCTGAACGTGATATGGGGGAAACGATTGAGGTAGCCATAAGGGCTTTGAAATAAACAGGAAGAGGAGCATGGTATTGTTTTGAGAAGATGGAAGATACGAACAACCCTAGCACGGGGGTCCCCTTTTATAGCAGATTAGATAGGCGATCCGGCGGTTGAGATTGATTTGGATGATCACGAGATTTGCTTGGATTTATTGTGCAGTTATCATGCTCAACCGTTTGTACTTAGAACGATAAGAGGTTGGAATACCGAATCTTCGAAAATTGATATATGTAGTTATTAGGTTTTAAATCGATGTTGACTATGTCTCGGTTAGCAAAGCGGTTTAAAATCATAAATGGGCTACAAAAGCACGGAACAATTTGGGCTAATTTTTAGTTCGAAAAGATTAGATAAAATATGTTTACAAACAGGCCCAATTTAATCTTGGCGTCTGGCTTTGAGCTTTATCAGATTCATCCCTATTTTACATATCTCAGCTTGTACATACTCCATTTTGTCCATGAGACTTTCCTCTTTGACCAGATTCTACTGAGCTTCACTTTGGAGAGTAGCCAGGACCTTCCTTTGTTTACTCGCATGTTGAAGATGTTCCACTTGTTGTGACTTAAGGACAACAATTTTCTGCTCAAAGACCTCCTTCTATTTTCCCAAGAGTGCAAGTTCGCTCTTGTTCTTATCACTCACAGAGATGACCAAAGTGGAGTAGGAATCTATGGCTTTGGTTAGGATTGTGGTGGCATCTTGAGTCCTAGCTCGTTGAGATAGAACCGTTTCCTGCGTCTCTTGAAGATATTTTAGGAGATCTGGGAGGCTTGCTAGGAGATCTTTAATCTCGGCTCGAGCTGTGGCAGGTAGGTGGTCAGTATAGGCCTGCAGTATCTGAATAGAGGAATGCAGCCTAGCCCCTATTTCTGCGTCTAATAGATTCATTTCTCCCATGTAACAGCCCAGCCCATACACTTAGAATATTGTCCACTTTGGGCACTCTCCTCTCTGGCCCTCACGGTTTTGTTTCTGGAGGCTCACGAGAAACTTCCCAGTAGGTCACCCATCCTGAGATTCCTCTGGACTCAGCAAGCTTAATCTTGGAGTTCCCATCCCCTATGAAGCCATTGAGATCCCAAAACGCGTCCTTATGTATTGAGTTAGCTCTGCACATATAAGCACAACATCCACTCTCCCCCGGGCGATGTGGGATTTGTAACCTACCTACCTGCTAGCTTCTCTAGCCAGGTCAGGTCAAGTCATCACAATCCACCCTCCTCGGGGTTCGACGTCCGCGTCGGCACACTTCTGGCCGGGGACAGGCTCTCATACCAAACTGACAGGACCCGAACCAGATTTCACTCTGAAACCCAGATAAGGTCCTGCGGGGACCACCTTAAGACTAACTCTATCGATGACTCGATAAGTCACTCTTAGGATGGCCAACCCTAAAACTTGCACGAAGAAAAACACTTCTAAAATTTAATTTCAACCTCATCACCTGGAGCCACCTGCTCCTCAAATCACAACAACCGCCACAAAACACAAAATCAATTTCAATCAATTCACAGGTCATCAGAGCCATCTAGTACAGAACTTGAAATACAAAAACAAAAAGTAAAAGGATCAATAGATCCTACCAAACGGAAGCAAAGACGACGACAACTATGCCTCGACTCTGAGTACTCTTGACCTCACATAAACTAGTCTGCACACTGGGCGATTTAAAACGAAGGGCCCAGGGAAAAGTAAATTAAAAACGTTAGAGTGAGTGGATAAAAATAAAATAATTTAATATAATACTTTATTTGAAATTCACATATTACTTTCCCAAAGTTTTAAAGAATAAAACCACAATGCATGCATTAAAAATATAACGTCCCACGTTTTAAGAAAATCATATTTTAAAAAAAATCAGCCCCGCTGATATAAAATCAAATAAATAAATAATTATTCTTTTGATATATATATTCAAAACAATATACTTTTGAAATCAACTCATAATGTTTCTCGACCAATCCCATTGGTCACATAAAAACCCCAGCCCCGCAGGTTCGAGAATTTATTAAAATAAGAAAGTATCATAAAGAAAATATTCCCGAAAACCAGATATTATAAAAATCAAGACCAATCCCATTGGTCATATAATAAGATAGGGAAACGTCATAACTACCATTTAATAGTAGCCCCTAAGGCTAAGGGTCAAATCTTCAAGAGTCTCAATAGCGTCATCACGCTATGCCCGTACATATGCCTCATCATGGGCCAGGCCGGGCCAAGCCCTACCCTAAAATTTAGGGCTTAGGGTAGGGTCGGACTGGGCTTTGACTAAGTCAACAGAGTTTGGGGCTGGGTCGGGCCGGGCTGGGCTAGGGCTTCGACATGTAAACCCTTACCCGCCCTTAAGGCCCATTCTATTAGGGCTAACAGGGCCGGGCTGGGCTTTTGCCTAACTCTTATGTAATAATGTAATTAGTTATAAAAAAAATATAAAAGAAATAAAAATCAAACTTTATTAGTAGATTATACTTAACTGTACAACTTTTCATAACAACTATGTAAAAGAAGTCAAATTTTGAAAAACGTTGTGAAATAGAATTTTATCTTTATGATGAAATACAGTGATGGTAAAAAAATCACTTAAATCCGACAAAATTAGAGCCCCGATCGATGCGGTCAACCTTATTTAAACTTATCTCTCTCTATGGGGAGCCATAGTATCGGGAGGTAAACGTTCCTAAATTTTTATATGGATGATTACGTCTCATCTATTTGAGGGTTTAATGTTTGGAAGAGTCGACGAAACAAGGTCATCTAAAGGTACGTAATAGCGTTTTCGTGTGATAAGTTTTATGAAAATATGGTTGACCGTTTTGATCGAGCATCAAACGTTCACGAAACGAGTTGATTTTTATACTCTACTCATATTTGACTATAACGATCATATCAGACGGTCAAAATTTTCATTTTTTGAATTTAGACATTATAATGACAACATACTTACTAATGCGGTATAACTTGATTAGTAGATTATACTCAAGTGTACAACTTTTCGAAACAACTATATAAAAGAAGTCAAATTTTGAAAAATGCTATGAAATAGCATTTGATCTTTATGATGAAATACGGTGATGGTAAAAAAATCACTTACATCCGACAAACTTAGAGCTCCGATCGATGCGGTCAACCTTATTTAAACTTATCTCTCTCTATAGGGAGCTATAGTATCGGGAGGTAAAAGTTCCTATATTTTTACATGGATGATTACATCTCATCTATTTGAGAGTTTAATATTTGGAAGAGTCGACGAAACAAAGTCATCTAAAGGTACATAATAGCATTTTTGTGTGATAAGTTTTATGAAATTATGGTTGACCGTTTCGATCGAGCAACGAACGTTCACGAAACGAGTTGATTTTTATACTATTTGACTATAACGATCATATCAGACGGTCAAAATTTTCATTTTTTGAATTTAGACATTATAATGACAACATGCTTACTAATGTGGTATAATTTGATTAGTAGATTATACTCAGGTGTACAACTTTTCGAAACAACTATATAAAAGAAGTCAAATTTTGAAAAACGCTATGAAATAACATTTCATCTTTATGATGAATACGGTGATGGTAAAAAAATCACTTACATCCGACAAAGTTAGAGCCCCGATCGATGCGGTCAATCTTATTTAAATTTATCTCTCTCTTTGGGGAGCTATAGTATCGGGAGGTAAACATTCCTACATTTTTATATGGATGACGTCTCATCTATTTGAGAGTTTAATGTTTGGAAGAGTCGACGAAACAAAATCATCTAAATGTACGTAATAACGTTTTCGTATGATAAGTTTTACGAAAATATTGTTGACCGTTTTGATCGAGCATCGAACATTCACGAAACCAGATGATTTTTATACTCTACTCATATTTGACTATAACAATCATATCAGACGGTCAAAATTTTTATTTTGTGAATTTAGACATTATAATGACAACATGCTTACTAATGTGGTATAACTTGATTAGTAGATTATACTCAAGTTTAAAACTTTTTGAAACAACTATATAAAAGAAGTGAAATTTTGAAAAACGCTATGAAATAGCATTTGATCGTTATGATGAAATATGGTGATGGTAAAAGAAATCACTTAAATCCGACAAAATTAGAGCCCAAAATCGCTTAGTGAAGACATTTGTATGTATTATGTAATATAAAATAATTAAAATTTTAGGGTAGGGCCGGGCTGGGCTTTTAGGGCCGGGTAGGGCCGGGTTTAATTTGCTCGACCCTCACCCTACCCTACTCGAAAGGGGCTAGGGCCTGCCCGCCCTAATGGAGGGCCGGGCCGGGCCGGGCTTCGGCCCTATTGGGTAGGGCGGGCTTTAAGGCGGGCCAGGGCCAAAGGGCCAAATGATGAGGCCTACCCGTACACGTCGACCACCGAGCGTGAATCTGACCTATATGGTCAAGTCGTCACCTCGCGTGGGCTCAGGCGACTAGGCTAGCTAGCATCAATATATATATCCCGACCATAATATGGTGAAAATCTGAAAACAAAACCGAAAACACGCTTCCCCTTATATATAAATCCGTACGGTCTCCGACCGTACATCTGAGGCTTATATATATATATATATAATGAAATAAAATCATAGCCTCGAAGGAACATATACATATCTGACATGTCTCAATGTCAAAAAAAGAATATCGAAAAGAATATATAACTTCGACATCTCACATGTCGGAAAAATCATAAATACCGAAAGCATAAAAATCTCCGGAAATCTCATTTCCGGTCCCTTTCATTAAATACCAATAAAACTTATTCAAAATGATCAATTATGAATAACTAAAACATACTATTTCTGGAAACCTCGTTTCCGGATAAAATCACATACTACTAAAATAGTAGTAAAAACAGAACCCAAAAACCATATTTCTTTAAAATATCAATATCATTTTAATTATATAAATTCTCATCCTTCTCAAATCATTTATTTAATATACTGCATTTCACTAAAATAAGTATGCATGCATTTATTTAAAATAAAAAAAAAATCCACTCACAGTATATCCGAGCTTGCTCCTATTTCGAGCTCTAGTCCCGTCGAGTAACCTCTCGACCTGTAACAGGGACGTAGTCATAAATATTACGCAACTCGAGATTTATTTATAACTGTTAATTGTACGGACGTCCTCACTCACACAAAAACTTCCAATTTTCCCTTTTTCAATTATCGGTATAGGAATTACGTCTCAATACCGATAATCTACGTCCGAAATAACTCAGGACACCCACCTCGTGTCCAATTAATTCCTTTACTAGTTATTTCGTCATGAAACCCTTTTAAAAACCGCTTTTATTCATTTACGGTAAGTCAATAGTACTATTTAATGGTCAAATAGTAATTGTTTTAGGTCGAACAGTAATTCTGAAAATCAAATTACTAATTACTATTCACTTTTACTGTTTACTATTTACCATTTACTATTCACTTTTTTACCGTTTTACTTTTACTTTTTACTGTTTTTACTGTTCATCGTCTTCAACCTTCCTCTGCTGGAACAGTGGCACCGCCGCGCCGCCGCCGGCAGCTCTGCCATAGAGGCTAAAACGCCTCCAATTTATCCCAAATTCACCCAATTCGATCGCCACCACCTCAGACTCTCGTCCACCACTACCTCCGCGGCCAAAAAACCCAGTACAGCCGCCGCATACGGCAGCCGACACGGCGGCCGAAATCTCCAAACTCCAATTCCTCCAAAAACCAACCAAATCTACCACAAATTATACTCAATCAACTCCAAACAACACTGAACATGAATTTAACATTCAAATCCACCAAAAACATCACCTCCACCAAATTCACAAAAAAAAACCCTAAAAATTTCAAATTCTAATTTCTCCTTACCTGGTGCAATTCGGTTCAATTCCTTCTATGGAATGATTGCACACGTCGAGACCTTTAATTCCCCTCAAGAATCGGGCCGAACCGTGGCCAGAGGAGAGAGCTCCGGTTCGGCTGCCTCTTTCGGTCTCGGGCTTCAATCGGCCGAACGACGACGAACCGAGCCGCGTCGCTGCCACCGAGGAGAAGAGGAGAAGGAGGCGGTCCAAACGGGACCGGTGCGCCGGCCCAGTTTGGCCGGAAAGGCGAAGAAAAGCGGAGGTCGGCGCTGGGTCGGGGAAGAGGGGGGAGAAAGAAGAGAGAAAAAAAAGAAAAAGAAGGAAAAGAAAAAGAAAAGAAAATGGAGGATTTTCCTTTCGGGAAATTTTCCTTTCGCTATTTATACTCGTCCAAAATCGTAAATTTTTCGTGCGAACTCCAATTTGAGCATGCTCAAGGGTCCACGAACTCGTTTCAACGTCTTCTACCTCGTCGATCATGAAATAAAATCCTCGGTCGGGTTAACTTATTTAAAAGTCAATATTTTGAACTTTCAAATCGTAACAACAATTCCCGGGGAGGAAAAGTAAAAGTAAAACAGTTACAAGTAATTCTAGATTCGAGTCGTATCAATTGTCCTCTCCTTATAAAAATTTCACCCTCGAAATTTACACGCTTGCCAAGAAGAAGAATGGGGGTACTAACGTCTCACTGCTCCTTCAGTTTCTCAGGTGCTTCTCTTTACCTCTTGATTTACCTGTTACAATTTAGTCTTCCTAATCAAGACTTTCCAACTGGCTGTTCCTTGACATTCTAATCTTTCTTCAGGTTGATAGGTTAAGGTTCCAAGATAGGCGAAAGATCGGTAATTACTCAAGGAGTATAGACACATGGAAAAACGTCATGTATCCTAGATAATTCCGAAGGTAGCTTCAACCGATAAATTACCAGACCAAATCGCTCCAACATCTCATCAAGGCCGATAAATGTTGGCACTCGGGATCTCACTTCCATAAGGAGAGTGACTCAACTCATTTATGCCTGAACTGCATCTAAAAAAAAAAAAAAAAACTCAACATATTCTTTATGAATATGCATCCTAATATACAAGACAGTGCAGCAATATCATGGAATTAATAAAGCTGCCTAAACTTCTTTCAAGTCCGTGAAATAAATCACGACTCTCGATCAGATTTCATGGACTTATGTACTACAGGGTCTAACAATTTCCCGCACCCACCTTTCATCATGCCGACTTGAGTGCGGAATACGCTATATACAAATCAAAAATGATATCTAATCCCACGTTGACACTGGTAAACGCCGCTAAAAACTTTGGGGTTACACCTATCAACTTTTACTTGTTGTCACATCATAATTAACATCCCATCACTCGAATTGGAGAAAATACACATGTGAGCTATACAATGCTTTATCGCTCATAAGTTCTCTGGACAATTCCTCGATTTGTGCTCCTCGCACTAAAATAATCAAAACTGGTTGCAAATGAAACTGACTTATCCAAGTCCAATCTTGCCCATGGATAAAGCAACTCTCATAACTTACAACTCATAAAAGAATGGGACCTGAATCATTGTCAAATGTGACAACCAACAGAGGCTTCCAACTATAAAATCAGCTATCACCAACACCCAAATACAATACGACATCAACGAATCCTTCGGATGTCAAAATCAGCTTTTATAACCGACGACTAACACCAGCACTGTTAGATCGACAATTATCAAAAACAGCATCACGACGAGAAATAAATTCCCGAATATGATCTTAAACTCGAGAGAAAACATCTCAAATACCAAAAGACACTGAATTTACAAAATAGACCTCACATCCTGAATTTACTCGAACCAACACATATCCAACATCCTCTATTAACTTGCATCAAAGAAAATAAATCTTCGAGAAATAAGATTCTCAAAACCTCAATTAAACTATAGAGGTTCCAGTCAATAACTCGTCCCACGAGAACTGACATGATAATCTCAAACCAAAGGTCTACTCAACGAAAACACCAACACGCAATTTAGAAAATAATGACTTCTCAAGTCATTACTGGATCAGCAAGTGGTCCCACCACAATACAATCCCAAAATATATTCTCACAATGATAAGACGTTCAACTTATCAAAATGCACATTACTCTCCACTCAACATTCTTTACACAAGTCTTGACCCGAAGCAATTCTAGAGTTAATAGGGAAACCTCGTTCCCATAAGGCCATACAGGCTCTACAGGAGAGCATGATGGATTTCATGGCTCGAAACATGCTTAATCGGGGAGGTTCTTTAATGAAGGGTCGTTATAGCAATGACATAGAGGAACAATTAAAATGGTGATTCAACAACTTGCCGAACGTATCAAATCACATCGAACTTCATGTGAAGACAGTGAGATTTCTGACAGGGAGGGAGACGTTGACCACTTTCAACTCTGTACTCCGTTGTTTGAGTTGAACGAGAAGGGAGAACCGATTAGTTTTGACCACAAAAGTTCGAAATTTATTTCTACCACAAGTCACAAATGAAATATTTCGAATAAACCACCTGTCCTTGGCCTGTAAAACCAACACGAAAATAAATATTTGTGACTCATATTACCGTTCTCGAGATTTACTTCACTTAATAACGTCACTTGATTTATTAGCGTCCTCCGATTAGGCCACACCAATAAATTCTTCTCCCATGCTATAACCCATGACTACAATATCGCTAACCCTTTGGCGTCAAAATCTCAACATCCACATTCACCAACAATCTGGGATGCAACCAACCGTACACGTTTTACACTTGTCAACTAAGAACAAAGCCAATATCTTCGCTTGACAAGTACTCTCTGACTACTACACAATCAACGTCAACGTCAACCTTGGCTAATAGTTAGATAAATATTCGACAACCAAATAGATATCGCTATGACGGTAGCATATAGAGTTCCGATCGAAGTCTCAAAAATCGCTAAAAACACTTTGGGGTCGACCAATGGCTCCTGTAAGTCACCGGGAGATCTCACTTTAACCACCAAAAATAACCACATGTACGACTTCAATACGAACCAAAGCCATTCACAGATCTTGAATCAGGATTGCAAATCAAAAGTTATGTCGACGTTTCGAAACCAATCTTCGAAGGAGAAACTCAATGGATTGCAAAGAAATAGCCAATAAAATGTAAACATAATCATTTATATAACGACCACATCTCCAAATCTCTTTTCTCTGAATATCACGTATTACGAGGCCATTATATCCAATCTCGATAGATATTTCAATACTTCACCTCAAACTTTATTCGTTTCCAATACCACATATTTCGACATCACCATCTGCATTCTGAATAGCTATTTCAACCCTTAATTCTTCATTTTCCCAATCTTGTGACCAAAGTCGCTACAAATTAGAATTATTTATAGTTCCCACAAACTCTACAAAGCTCCATTTATTCTCTCATATCCGATATACTCAACTTCAAAAATGAATCAGTTCAGAGATTTACAGGTACTACACAAGTACATTGCCACCAAAACGTCAATAGACCCACTTTTTTCCACACACGTCAAATCCATCAGTCAAATCATAAAATATCATTTATGAATGGCTCCACACACACACATAACAATCTGAAATAACATTCAAAAAGTTACATGTTCGATTCTCCACCCATTGCAACAAAGTCGCAACGTCGACGCTCATCTCACTTTGATCTTGTCACAATTGCAAAACCGATCATTTTTAACAATTGCTCACGAGCAAAGGCCTCTGCCAAAATACAACGGGAATAAATGACCAAAATATCAACGTGTAGCCCTATCAAGAATAACACATTTGCATCTCGAAAGAGATAGGGCCAAAATATCTGAGTTCCCAACTCATAACCTGACGCTATAACAGCAAATAAGCGTCCAACGCACAACCGAATAGGTATAACTCACATACCTATCACGCACACAAGGATAACCTGGCTCACAACTTAATGAACACAGTAGCATCAAAGAGTGTGATGGAAATCCGCCACGGTCGGACCATCACTCAAATAATACTAGGCGTCATCAAGGAGAAATGACAATATGACACAAAAATGATAGGACCTAATGCTCTGATACCAATTGTAACAGCCCAGCCCATACACTTAGGATATTGTCCGCTTTGGGCACTCTCCTCTCTGGCCCTCACGGTTTTGTTTCTGGAGGCTCATGAGCAACTTCCCAGTAGGTCACCCATCCTGAGATTGCTATGAACTCAGCAAGCTTAATCTTGGAGTTCCCATCCCCTATGAAGCCATTGACCTCCCAAAACGTGTCTTTCATATTGTGCTAACCCTGCACATATAAGCACAACATCCACACTCCCTCGGGCGATGTGAGATTTGTGACCTACCTACCTGCTAGCTTCCCTAGCCAGATCAGGTCTGGGTCCACACAATCCACCGTAAGGCCGGGTCATCACAATCCACCCCCCTTAGGGTCCGACGTCCGCGTCGGCACACTTCCGGCCGAGGACAGGCTCTGATACCATTTGTAACAACCCGACACACTTTGAGATATTATCCGCTTTGGGAATCACCCCTCACGGTTTTGTTTCTGGGAGCTCACAAGTAACTTCCCCGTAGGTCACCCATCCTGGGATTGCTACGGGACGAGCAAGCTTAACTTCGGAGTTCCTATCCCCTCCGAAGCTACTACGCCCCGAAAACGCGTCTCATCATATTGTGCTAACCCTGCACATATAAGCATCGCATCCACACTCCCTTAGGCGATGTGGGATTTGTGACCTACCCACCTGCTAGCTTCCCTAGCCAGGTCAGGTCTGGGTCCACACAATCCACCCTAAGGCCGGGTCATCACATGATGAATGTCCCATATGTCACGCGTCGAGGTGGGAGCAAGGCACAGTTAAGGAAAACAGTGTTCCTGTGAAGGTGCTTCGTCATTTCTCTTTAATTCTTAAATTGAAGCGTCTTTACATGTCTTTACACATAGCAAAACAAATGAGATGACATGGAGGGAGAAGGACAAATGATGATACTCTCAGACACCCTGTAGATGGCGAGGAGTGGATGTGTTTTGATAGATCATTCCCACATTTTGCAAGAGATGCTAGAAATGTCAGACTCGGGCTTGCCTTGGGGAGTTTTCCTTTCCCCTTTGTTCTTTTCCTTTTTCCCAGAAGCCTGTAAGCAAGAAAGTCAGTTGGTGGTTTTCTCCTATAAAGTTATCAGAGGTAGATATTCAAAGTAATGTTTACCTGGTCAAGATCCAACTCGGGGTAGAGAAGACCTCCATCCAGCACTTTATGATCTTCTTCGGTCAGATACTGCCGTTTCCGACCAAAGAGGGTTCTGAAGTAGTAGATGGAATCTTTATCAAAAAAGTCTCCTCTGATTTGGAGCCATCAAGTTTGGTGATCGCCATTGCCTTCTTGTGAGGGCTCCAGAGCTTCGCATCGATCCAAGTCGGGATATTCAACAAGTCTCAGGGCATATGTAATGTTGGCCTCTTCACCAGCTGGGGTGTTTTTACTTGGCCGCCAGGCCGAGAACATGTTCAGGCTGAAGACTGGCGGATATGGTAAGGCTTGACATAGACCAAGCTGCCTGGCGAATAGCTGAGGAGCATAAACTTCCACACCTTGCTCGCCTTTATCAGAAGACAAGAGAGGGAGATCCGCCATAGATATACACTGCCGAAAGAACCAACTACCTTCTTTGCCTTGTCTGGTAGAGGGCAGGAAGCCTTCTTTAAGCGCCTTGGGGTGCACATTCTGGATAAGGCCTTGAGCCTCCGAGTAGAAGCCTTGTGCATCCGTATCAAAGATAATGTCTAGGCAGACGGCATAACCTTGGTCATAATTAGGTTTGTATCCTGCAAACGCCAAGCATAACACTCGGTTTTCCACGAAGTTAAGGCGGTCAGGAGATGCTAATCTAGGAAAGTACATTTGAACCCAAATATCCAGAATCCATAGCAGACCAGAGACTTTGCAGTTCAGAGGTGAAAGAGACAGGGTATGTAGGCATCTATACAGGTGGGCTAATACTATTTGGCCTAGGCCGATCTCTTTCCTAGTGTTTCTGCCTAAACCCGGGGGTCTAGTAGATACTCGGTGCTCACTAAGGGGAATACCGGGCGGGCCGGTCTTCTCATCTCCGATGCCTAAGTTAGTATAGTTGGAATATATATAACCAAGGCACGTATGTAAGCAGGGAGAGAGATAAGTTACCTAATAAAGAGGGTAGTTGGGGCCCTTATATAGGTGGTTGGGGGTGAGGGCTGGCCTCACCCTTCGATGTGGGACTGGCTCCCTTCTGTTTGTACCTTCTGGTGCCCTCTTTGGCAGGTTGGCGCCCCCGGCCCCAGGGTCCCTGGAGGCAGGATAGAGTGCTGGGCCCCGAGGCCGGGTGCTGGTGATCCGGTCCCGAGCCTTGGGCCGGGCCCTGGTGCACTTGCTGCGGGTCTGTGGGCCTGCTGTAGCCTCTCTGCGGCTACTGTCAACAAGTCCCCCAAGTTCCCGGTCAAGTGCAATCTTGAATGGGGACTTAAATCTGTCTTACTCTTGCCCCGCAGACCCGCAGGGTTACCAACCTACCGGTGCCCAGTCCCCCAAGTCCGCGTTAAAGATTGGGCGTGACCGAGGTAAGTACCTATTACCGATGGGAAGCAATAGTTTATAAGCACACTTATAATATAAGTAATACTGTGCTCAGGTGTTATGGTGTTATGAGCATGGAGCCGGGTGGAACCCGGAGAGTGTATGAGATGATGCCATGATGCCATGCAATAGATGTGTGCATGGAATGATAATGAGGCGTTGAAATCCGCCATGCAAGAGATTTGTGCATGGGATGATAATGAGGCGTTGAAATCCGCCATGCAAGAGATGTGCATGGAATGATAATGAGGCGTTGAAATCCGCCATGCAAGAGATGTGCAAGGAATTTCGGCCGGGCACTCTGCCCTATCGGTACGAGGCGGAGCTTCACTGGGTCACAACTAGGCGATCTGCCAAATCGAAACGGAGCGGAGTTCACTGAGCCTATACCGGGCGATCTGCCAAAGCGGAGTTTACTGAGCCTCTACCGGGCGATCTGCCAAAGCGGAGTTCACTGAGCCTCTACCTGGCGATCTGCCAAAGCGGACGGGGTGAAGTTCATGGGACCTCGACCGGGCGTTCTGCCATATCGAGACGGGTCCCAGGTGAACTTCAGTACTGGACCTCGACCGGGCGTTCTGCCATATCGAGACGAGTCCAGGAGTATGGGAGCTCGACCGGGCGTTCTGCCATATCGAGACGAGTCCCATATTGCTAGGCTGCAGGGAGATTACCCCGGTGTTGCGGGCTGTTTGAAGCACCGGTGAACACTTGCTAGTTCTTCTCAGCTTGTGTTGAATAAGCGTTGAGGTAAGGGGGGTGGCATTGAGGTGACAAGGCTCGCCGTGTAGCCCCATGTTGATCGCGGTTCAATGCGATGCAGGGTTTTTATCCTGCTGGACAAGAGTACATGGGTTAGATGTAAACTCGTCCGGGTGTATAAAGCCCATGCTGGTCGAATGTTCTCATGACCGGGGTCAGCCATGGTACCAGGCGGAACTCGACCGGGCGTCCTACCATAGCGAGACGAGTCCCCCAGTGAAATGCCATGGGGCCGGGTGGATACTGTTCCCGGTAGGGGGGTGGCGTTGAGGTGATAAGGCTCGCCGTGCAGCCCCCGTTTGCCGCAGCTGGTGCGATGCAGAGTTTTTATCCTGCTGGACAAGCGTACATGGGTTAGATGTAAACTCGCCCGGGTGTATAAAGCCCTATGCCGGTCGAATGTTCTCATGACCGGGGTTAGCCATGGTACCGGGCGGAACTCGATCGGGCGTCCTGCCATATCGAGACGAGTCCCCCAGGTGAAATATCATGGGGCCGGGTGGAGCCTATTCCCGGAATATGCTCTCGAGCCGGTTGGATGCGTCGTAACCGGTGGGCGGATCTCGACCGGGCATTTTGCCATATCGAGACGAGTCCCCCAAGAGAGATGCAATTGGGTGGAGCCTCGACCGGGCGACATGCCATATCGAGACGAGGTCTCCAGTAGGATGGCGTGCAGCCGGTTGAATGATACCTAACCATGAACTGCTACGGACCGGGCGGAACTCGACCGGGCGACATGCCATATCGAGACGAGTCCCCCAGTGATATGCAACGAAGATGGTGCTAGGAGGGTTCATACCCGGATAGATGCTCTCTCGACGCGGTTGGAAAATCACAACCGGTGAGAGGTCTTCGAGATATGCAGCGAAGAAGCCATGCAGCCGGTTGAATGATCATAACCGTGAACTGCAATGGTGCCGGGTGGATGGCTCGTACCCGGATGGGTGCTCTCGAAGCGGTTGGATGATTTACCACCGGTGAGAGGTCTTCAAGATATACGAAGAAGCCATGCAGTCGGTTGAATGATCATAACCGCGAACTGCCATGGTGCCGGGCGGACCTCGACCGGGCATCCTGCCATATCGAGACGGGTCCCCTATTACTCATACCCGGATGGATGCTCTCAAAGCGGTTGGATGATTACCACCGGTAAGAGGTCTTCAAGCCGGTTGAGAAATCATGACCGGTTAATCTTGCAGTAAAGATGGCGTGCAACCGTGGAATCTGGGGAAGTGGGAGGGCCTGACTCCTTGGTTCGCGCTCCTACCTTCCTGTCGCCAGCGTGTGGGACAAGTGGCTTACATGCATTTAAGGAGGAAGTCCATCAGTCCCGTCAGTTATGATGGCATGGGCAGTTTACCAATGCTGGGACACGTGCCAGCGGGGGGCGGTCTTGAGATGAAGGGCCTGGGTTCGCAGGCGTTTGAGTTGCTCTGATTACTTGTTTTGGAGGGATTTCGATTGCCTAGGGCACTGGTCCCCTCAATAAAAAGGCCTCCTCTGCTCTCCTTTCTGCTGTTGCTTCTTGCTTTGGAGAAACTAAGAGAAAGAGAGGAATCCGGCGACCACTTTGAGCCCTTTTGCCCCACGAGATCCGTTTTCTTGAGCGCTCCCTACTCTCTTCCTACTATTGGGGAGAGGCCGTAGAAGGCGCTGTTGTAGCCTGTTGCTGACGAGCGCTAGGGTTTTGTTTTCTTCCCCTAGGTTAAGATGTCATCTTCAGGTTCTGACTGGGCTTCCGAATCAGTTGCCAGGGGTGCTATCGTGGACGATGAGGAGAGACTGGAGGACTGGCTCGGCTCGGAATCCCCGTTGTCCGAAGCCGCTGACTGCTCCGGGAGCAGGGTTTCGTCTCCGTCCTCCTCTTCGTCTTCCGGGGCTGAATCCTCGGAGACTGAAATACCGCACGGGGTGCGCCTTGCAGATGCTCCGGCCGTGAGCTACACCATTGGCAGAGGGAAGGGTGCTGTGGTGTGCGATGAATCTGAGGGTAGCATGACCCCTGGAGAGATTGCAGCGCTCCGGGAAACATGGGGTATCCCGGATGACGTTTTGCTGCGGCCCCTGAATTCTGGAGAGTCGGCCTACAACCCGGAAGCAGGTTGGGTTGCCGCGCACCAGGACCAGTTCTGGCATGGACTCTCGCTCCCGCTGCCAAATTTCGTGCAGTATATGCTAAGTGCGCTGCAAGTGTCGCCCTCGCAGCTTCCTGGGCTCCAGTGGAGGCGATTACTGAGCCTCGGCTGCCTATACGACTTGTCCGGAATGAGTATGCCAACGGTAAACGAATTCCGGTCCTTGTATAGGTTGTCCTACTCAAGGAAGCAAGGGTCCCGGGGTTGCCTGTCCTTCAACGCCCGAAAACCTCCACTGATCATCACCAATATGCCTTCATGGGTAGACAACAGCTGGAGGAAGAAGGTGGTGATGGTGGGCGGGAGGTGGCAGGCGAGGAGTAAAATGTACCAGGTTCCTGGCGCCTTCCAACCCCTTGGCGACCAGTCGTACGAGCTATCCGATCTGGAGTATGAGAGGGTCTCGACCATAATCGGATGTTGGGACGATCTGGAACGGAGTTCTTTCAATTTCATCCGACGAGAAGTGCTGGAATACTGCCAACTCGGGCGGGGTCCCGGTGCGTAGGAAGCCCTTGAGCGGTGATACTTTGTGCTAGTTTTTGCAAAATACTAACTGTTCGCTTTCCTTGCAGGTGCATCTTCCCGGGCGGTCATCAAGCCCGAAACCACTCTCTCCATGGACGGGGAAGACCTCTTTAACAAGCTGAAGGAGAAGGGCGAGATCGTCTCGCGGACGTCGGTGGACGAGGAGTCCGGCCGGCTCACGACTCACCCGGAGGCGAGGGCCATGGATGTTGACGACGGCGCCTATCTCCTGAGGCGGGTGAAGACCCATCATGCCGCGGGCCTTATGGCGCCTGGAAAGGGCAAGAGTACCGGGGGGGCAGTGAGGGTTCCCGGTGGAATGAACAGGATCCCCAACCGGCCGGTGTTTGTGCCGCACGTGGGTCGTTCCGCCCGCGTAAGCGCACAATCTTCTTCTCCGGAAGGCCGGGGAGAGAAACGGAAAGGTGGGGACATTCCTTCCTCCGCGCTGGTGACGCTTACCGGTGGGTCGGCACGGGAGAACCTGGCCAAACGGTTCAGGATAACCAGCGGTGCGTAAACTAACGCTGCTGGGGAGAAGGCTGCTGCTGCTGCCCGGCAGAGTAGTCCCGCGCCTGCGGAGGCACCGAGGGGAAGCTCGGATAGTGCACTCGCCCGGCAAGTGGCGGCTGACTTGGCCGGCCTTGGTCTGGACAGACCTGGGGTTGCGGGAGCCCTGGCGGGTGGCAATCGCCCAAAATGCAAGGAATCCGTCCTCCCGGTAAGCACTGCATGGTACCACTATACTGCCTGTAGCTTGTTTTCTTTTGCTGCTTGACTAACTGCCTTTGTTGCTGCGCAGCTGCTGTACAATCTGTACGAACCGGATGCGAGCGAGGAGCTGTCAGAGCTGAAGAGACAGATAGCTGCTCTATCGGAGGCCCGACAGCGCCTGGAGGTGGAGAAGTCTCGCTCGGACCGGGAGAAGGCCAGATCGGAGGAGAGGGCCAAGAAGCTGGAGGAGCAGAACCGGAGCCTGGAGAAGGAGCGGGCCGAACTGGAAGCCAAGGTGGACAAGCTCCAAGTGGGAGCTGCCGCTCTGCGCGCCGCCTCTGCTGCTCCGACCGGGGAAGATGACCCGGAACTCTACGAGCGGGTCATTCTCAAATACCGCGAGAGCGATCAGTTCCTGGAGTTTCTGGTGAAGGCCAGGGAAGAGGGCATCTCGGATGCGTACACGGAATGGGCGGGGAAGGGATGGTTAGACACTTCCCTGATGCCGATTGCTGCTGAAGGAGATATCCATGAGCAGTCGGACATCCATCAGAAGGCGGTGGAGGGGCAGCCAGATGAAGCGATTTGCTCGGACTTGGATTCTTTTACCAACGGCGCCGAGTCTCCCCAAGTCAGGGTCAACACCTGAACTGATGCCGACGACGAGGGTACCGCAGGAGAGGCTGGCGGATTGCCTGCTGAAGGCGGAGTCGTGGCTCCTTAGGATTTTCCTTGCCCTTTTCCTTGTAATCTTTCCGGATCGGTTACTGCTTGTATACTTGCTTGAATATGAATATACTGGAACTGGCAGAGCCGGTGAAATTTTCTCAAAAGTAGTTTGCATATATATGTTTTTACAACGGTTGAACCGCGAACTATGCCAAACTAACCGCTCGGGCTAGCGGGTTTACCAGACCTGGTCACGTTCCCGGTCGGGGTCTGCTCTTCTTTCCCCCACGTACCGCTGGAGCTGGCCATTATCAATCAAACCCTGCACCGCTGTCTTGAGAGCGCAGCACTGATTCGTTCGATGAGTAGCCTCATCATGATAAGAGCAGTACTTGCCCGTCTGCGCCGTTGTAAGTTTCTCCTTCGGGTACTTTCTCTTGGGCGGTGGGGGAATGACGCTCCCGTTCTCAAGTAGGATATCCTCGTAGGAAGTGGTGAGAGCGGTGAAGACTTCTTGACCGGCCGGTGGTGGTGCTGGCATGATTGCCAGGGGGCGGTCTTGGCGGAATGGTACCGGCTTGTGCTCGTTCTGGGGTTTATCAAAATAAGGCCTCTGCTGTCGCTGTGGCCAGTTTCTGCTGTTGGTGTTCCGACTGGGTCGAGCGGTGCGGTTCTCGGTCCGCTGACTGGGCTTGGCTTCCTGGCCGGGCGGAGGGTTCTCTTCCCGGGGATGGTTTTCCTGCTGCTCATCCCGCTTCCTCTTCAGTAGATGATGCCCATAGGTCTCATGATCGGCCTGAGCATGCCGGATGGCCATAGCCATCAACTCGTCATATCCCTGCGGGAGTTCTACCCGGACGGCGTAGGAAAACTTGCCCGCTCAGAGCCCCTGCTTAAACGCCATTTCGGCGATGCCTTTGTCCAGGTTCCGAACTCCGGCCGTAGCCGTCTGCCAGCGGTTGACAAAGGTTCTCAGTTCCTCTCCGGGGGCTTGTATGCAGTTGAAGAGGATGGTCGACGTCCGGGCTCCCTCGACTCTCAGAATAAAGCGGCCTACGAACCGGTCGGCTAACTGCTCGAACGCCTCGATCGAGTTTGCTGGAAGCTCGTAGAACCAGCTGAGCGCTTCTCCAGACAAAGTCTCCTGGAAGATGTTGCAGCAGACTGCATCAGAGTATCCCTTGGCGCAGGTTTGGGACCGGAAGCTGTCCAGATGCTGGTACGGGCAGCCGGACCCTGAGTAGGTGAGCTTGAGAGACTTCTGGTTGCCAGATCTTCCCGACTCTATGACCCGGTGCGAGAAAGGGCCCATGCTCTCATTAAACAGGGCGCCCTCCATCGGCCGCGCGGCTCTTCTCTCGTTGGCCTCCATTTGGGCCTTTAAGTCCGACACGGTGTTAGCTAACATTTGCAGCGCTCGTGCGGTCGGAGTCTCAACTTCATCCACTGACGAAGCGCCGGGCTGGTGGTAAGTTGTCGTGCTCTTCGACGGGCCTGCGCCGGCTGGCGACTTTTCTCACATGGGGTCACCGGGCCGACCGCCCGAAGATTGCCCTGCTTCGGTGTGTTGAGGTTGGATCGGTGGGAGTGTCGCCTGTGCCTCGGCCATGGTGTCACTGCGCTGCTGTCCCCTTTCCAGGGCGGCCACTAGGGCTGTATTCACCGCCTCCATCTCTTCGTATCGGGCGTTGGACTTAGCTCTGTCCCTGTCGCTCTCCTCTCTTAGACGACTGACCTCTGCGGCCATTGCCCGTAGCTCTCCCGCCATACTGCTATGGCCGGGGCTGTACGTAGGGTCCCGGTCCGGGCTCTCAGATCGGTCGCTTGGATCATCTGAGAACGTCAAGGAGAAGCCCCGTCTCTCTGGACTGTCTTCCTCCTCTGCCGGGCCTTTACCGCGCGAGCTGTCGTGGTGGGGATCCGGCACGCCGGATGGTCCCCCACAGCTCCTTACTTCCTGACCGTTGCCCCGGTTGCCGCGCGGCTCCGGCGTGACGGCTAGGGTGGAGGTGAGCGTCTGCACTACTGCAAGGCGTCCCTCCTCGGCGGTGCCTTTCTCTTGACTCATTTCCGAATTCTTTCTCAACGGTGTTGCTTACATGGCTTTTCGTTCAAGCTTCCCACAGACGGCACCAATTGTTTCTGCCTAAACCTGGGGGTCTAGTAGATACTCGGTGAATCCAACTCGATCTCCTGCAATCCTGCTCACTAAGGGGAATACCGGGCGGGCCGGTCTTCTCCTCTCCGATGCCTAAGTTAGTATAGTTGGAATATATATAACCAAGGCACGTATGTAAGGAGGGAGAGAGATAAGTTACCTAATAAAGAGGGTAGTTGGGGCCCTTATATAGGTGGTTGGGGGTGAGGGCTGGCCTCATCCTTCGATGTGGGACTGGCTCCCTTCTGTTTGTACCTTCTGGTGCCCTCTTTGGCAGGCTGGCGCCCCCGGCCCCAGGGTCCCTGGAGGCAGGATATAGTGCTGGGCCCCGAGGCCGGGTGCTGGTGATCCGGTCCCGAGCTTTGGGTCGGGCCCTGGTGCACTTGCTGCGGGTCTGTGGGCCTGCTGTAGCCTCTCTGCGGCTACTGTCAACACCTAGCATACAAGATTTCTGCCATCCTTTTGTAAGTTTTGGTCATCTTGCCAGCAGTCGAGGAAAACACAAACTTGTTTAGCCAAAAGTCTAAAAAGGCTATTCCACCGATTTCATCCCTATGGGTTTTGAAGGTGTTTATCCAGTTTGAAAAGCTCCTATTTTGGGGTTCTGGAAGTTGAGTTGAGGGGACAGCCTCCTCAGACAAATCATTGGTATTGAAGGGTTTTTCCCCAAGGGGAAAACCGAAGCCAGCATACATATCCAATAGAGTAACACTGGAAAATCCAAATCTAAAGTCGAAGGCATTGGCGGATGGGTTCCAGAAACTTACGAGGGGCATAAGGACACAGCGGTTCCCTCCCTTTGGGTTAAGCGCACAGCTGATCTTTAGGGCTTCGAAAATGCCCGCCGCCTTCCATCTGCTTTCATCACGTCTCTCCCTATCATGATGCCAGTCTATCATGGGTGAGGTCGGCACCGGCCATGAAGAGGATGCAACATCCCGGTACACTTTGAGATATTGTCCGCTTTGGGAATCACCCCTCACGGTTTTGTTTCTGGGAGCTCACAAGCAACTTCCCCGTAGGTCACCCATCCTAGGATTGCTACGGGACGAGCAAGCTTAACTTCGGAGTTCCTATCCCCTCCGAAGCCATTGCGCCCCCAAAAAGCGTCTCATCATATTGTGCTAACCCTGCACATATAAGCATCGCATCCACACTCCCTCAAGCGATGTGGGATTTGTGACCTACCTACCTGCTAGCTTCCCTAGCCAGATCAGGTCTGGGTCCACACAATCCACCCTAGGGCCGGGGAATCACAATCCACCCCCTTAGGGTCCGACGTCCGCGTCGGCACACTTTCGGCCGAGGACAGGCTCTGATACCATTTGTAATGGCCTTGCACACTTTAAGATATTGTCCGCTTTGGGAATCACCCCTCACGGTTTTGTTTTTGGGAGCTCACAAGCAACTTTCCCGTAGGTCACCCATCCTAGGATTGCTACGGGACGAGCAAGCTTAACTTCGGAGTTCCTATCCCCTCCGAAGCTACTGCGCCCTCAAAACGCGTCTCATCATATTGTGCTAACCCTGCACATATAAGCATCGCATCCACACTCCCTTGGGCGATGTGGGATTTGTGACCTACCCACCGGCTAGCTTCCCTAGCCAGGTCAGGTCTGGGTCCACACAATCCACCCTAAGGCCGGGTCATCACATGATGAATGTCCCATATGCCACGCGTCGAGGTGGGAGCAAGGCACAGTTAAGGAAAACAGTGTTCCTGTGAAGGTGCTTCGTCATTTCTCTTTAATTCTTAAATTGAAGCGTCTTTACATGTCTTTACACATAGCAAAACAAATGAGATGACATGGAGGGAGAAGGACAAATGATGATACTCTCAGACACCCTATAAATGGCGAGGAGTGGATGTGTTTTGATAGATCATTCCCACATTTTGCAAGAGATGCTAGAAATGTCAGACTCGGGCTTGCCTCAGATGGATTCAATCCTCATGGAAATATGAGTTTGAGTCATAGTATATGACCTGTTATTCTTGTGTCGTACAACCTGCATCCTTGGATGTGTATGAAGAAGGAATTTAGTATGATGTCTCTGTTAATTCCCGGTCTAAAGTCTCTAGAAAAGTGTCTAGATGTGTATTTGCAACCTTTAATCGACGAGCTGTTAGACTTATAGGAAAATAGAGCTCTTACTTTTGACATGCACAGTGGAAGATCATTTGTGATGAGAGCAATGTTAAAGTTTACCATAAGTGATTTTCCTGGTTACGGGATGTTGTCGTCTTAGGCCACTAAAGATTACAAAGCTTGTCCTGTTTGCTTGAACGAAGTCCATTCTGTTTGGTACGCTGGGAAGGTGCGTTACTTGGGTCACTGTAGATGGCTTCCAACTAAACACGCGTGGCGACTTGAAGGTGAAGCATTTGATGGTACAATAGAGTTTCGTTCTAAACCCCGTCCCTGAAGTGGTGATGAAATTTTGGAGAAGTTGAACTCTTTTGATTTCGGCTTGTTGAGAGGTGATACCACAATATCAGTTCTGCAACGGCCGGATGAGTACATGTGTTTTACACACAAGAGTACATTCTATTTTTTGCCTTACACCCTGTTGACAGTAGCCACAGAGGGGCTAAAGCAGGCCCACAGACCCGCAGCTAGTGCACCAGGGGCCGGCCCGAGGCCCAGGACCGGATCACCAGCACCCGGCCTCGGGGTCCAGCAGTCTATCCTGCCACCAGGGGCCAGGGGACCGGGGGCGCCTGCCTGCCAAAGAGGTCACCAGAGCTGCCCTTTTGTGTGCAAACAGAAGGGAACCAGTCCCACATCGAAGGGTAAGGCCAGACCTCACTCCTGGCCACCTATATAAGGGCCCCAACTACCCTCATTAATAGGTAACTGATCCTTCCTACCGCTTATATACGTGCTTAAGTTATATCTATTCCAACTATACTAACTTAGGCATCGGAGAGGAGAAGACCGGCCTGCTCGGTATTCCCCTTAGTAAGCAGGTTTGCAGGAGATCATACGAAGATTCATCTGTCTCTATCAGGCCCCAGGGTTTGTGCAGAAACAATTGGCGCCGTCTGTGGGAAGTTTGGACAAGAAACCACGTAAGCACTATCGATGGCGGAGAGTTCGGAAGCAAGACATGAAAGGAATACTGCCGAGGAGCAGCGTGTTGCACCAGTGCAAACGCTTGTCTACACCCCTGTCGTTATGCGGGAGCAGCGCGGCGACCAGGGCGATCAGGAAGGCGGGAGCTGTGGGAGGCCGACCGGCACGCCGGGGCCAAACCACGACAGCTCGCGCGGGAAAGGCCCAGCAGAGGACGACAGGCCTGTGCACCGGGGCTTTTCTCTGACGTTCTCGGATGATCCGAGTGACCGAGAAGAGAGCCCGCGCTGTAACAGTGACCGAGACACCACGTACAGCCCCGGCCAGAGCAGTATGGCGGGAGAGATACGGGCAATGGCTGCAGAGGTCAGTCGCCTGTGTGAGGAGGGCGACCGGGATAGAGCCAAGTCCAACGCCCGGTATGAATAAATGGAGGCGGTGAACGCTGCCCTGGTAGCCACCCTGGAGAGAGGACAACAGCGCAACGAAGCTATGACCAGGGCACTGATAGGAGCACAATGTGCGACGATATTATATGTTTTTACCCTCATTTATGCTTTGTTTAACCCTTATTTGTCTAAGATAGAGTCATAATATAGTTTAGTGTTAATTTGGTAGAGTTTGGCGAAAAGTTGGTTAAGAATCCGAAAAATGACTAAGTTTGAGGAATCTGGAAAATAATGCAAGTTGTCTTTTTCGTGATTCTGAGATGAGTAAAAATGCGATCTATCCTTGTCCGAATTTAATGAAATTTGGTGTGCTTATTATTCATATACAGAAGAATGTTGTGTTAAAATTTCAGATCAATCGGAGTTTGGGAAGTCACCCAAAAGATGGCTGCAACTTGGCAGTCCGAGCAAACCAATCCAGGGACTTCCAGGATTTTCCTGGGACTGTGTCCCAACTTCGAAAAATCATTCCCGACGACTCATAAGGAATTTGATCAAAATGTTTTGTTTGGAGGTAGCTATGTGTGTCTAGGTTCTCTGAGACTTTGAATCGCATCAATCGGAGCTCTGAGGAGGAAGTTATGCCGGATTTACTGGAGTAAGGTCATTCTACCGAGAAAACAACAACTTTCCCGGTTGCACAAGGAAAGCTTTCCTTTGGACTTTTGAAGCATGGATCGGATATTATGGACCTAAAGATATGTCCAGACTAATTTAATGAGAAGATTCAAGTCCAAGATAAGGCCAAGAAGAGTCTAGAAGAAAAGAATTCAGATAATAAGAGAAAGAAAAAGAATCCTGATTAATTTCGGGAAAATTCCTGTGCACGTCTCTCAACTTCCACGGACTCTCTCGGACAGCTCACAATGAATCAGAATTCGAGCCTTATATGGATAGAAAGCTACGGGAGTCTAGTTTCCAACTCAACTGGAATCACCTCAATATCTATTTTCTAGAGAAAGATATTTCATAATCTTCACTCGAAGGTCAAATCTGCCAGCAGGATAAGTTTGAGAAAAACTAGGTTTTGTGAACCCTAGTTGCAGCCACCCTTTTGCCTCTATATATTGGACGATTTTCACACAGAAAATATCATCTTCTCTTCCTCACTTGAACTTACCAAAACTCTGCCGAATTTCCACCATAACAATCCTCACATAGAGCAAAGCCGAACCATCTCCACCACCTTTCCTAAAAATCATGCCAATCACCATCACCAATCCTCTTGCCGAATTCTTCAACGAAGGTTCTCAATTCGGATTGTAATTTTCCATGGCTTTTGTTTCTTTGTACTTATACATTATTTTGTCTATGAAATATGTATGGATTCTTGGTTGTAATTTTGGTTTTGTAAATTATTCTTGGGATTTCTGAATTCTTGTTATATTATTTGGTTATCTTTGGTTTAATTTCCGAATTATGCATGTAGTTTAATCGAATATGGTATTATGGGCAGTAGGCTTTTGCATGTTTTCTTGATTTAATTAGGTTGATTTCCTGAATTTGTATGCATAAAAATCGTATGCATGGAGGTAGTCTTGGCCATGATTATCCTTTGTGTGTTGGTTTCACATGCCGATTTAATACATGTTGAATCATACGCGAAGTTGGTTTTAATTTGTATTAATCTAAAGGGCTAGAATAATTCTGGAAATTTACATGTCGATGTGGGATGAGTGACGCCATACCTGCTAACATGTTTCCAATTCGACATATTGTGCTTATGTGCTATTTGTGTTTAATTTCTACGCGAAGTGTTTTTAAACCGATTAGTACCATGTTTAGGATTACACGCGAAGTTGATTCTAAATACATGTGATGTTTTGAATAATTAGATATACCGCGAAGGCTCTAATTAAATTGGAACTTAATTGAATCTTGGATCCGATTTTAGCTTGCTGCCCCTATTACTTTGTTTAATTTCGTTGCATGTTTAATGAGTTTTGTGTTTTGTGATTGTGTGGAAGATGTTGATCAATTGTATAAAATAATTTAGGATTTAAATTTAGTAAAAATCAGTAGGTAAATTAGTTATAAAAATCGACACCCCCTTTATTTGCAATACTTTATGTGATTAAATGCCCTTGATTTCCCCGGATAGAACGATCACTACTTGTCAATACTACAATTGACACAAGAAGGGTATTATGTGTATGAACTTGTTTTGCAGGTACTTTGTACTTGGATAATAGCTCCATCAATTTTTGACGCCGTTGCCGGGGAAATTTAATTATTATGATTCATAAAGTGTTGTTTTGTAATTATGTATATTGCAGGTTATTTAATTTTGCTATAGTTTTTGGGATATGTATAATAGGATTTTTCGGAAGTGTAATACTAAATAAGGATTTCCGATTTTTGTTTTTGGTTTTTGGTTTGATTAATTGCCGAATTATGTGATGGATATTTGTGAATGTTTGTAACACTTAGATCATTTCTACGAAGTTGATAGTTTTATGTATGCTTAAGTCTATTGTAGTTTCTAAAGTGTAACATGTAGGTGAAGCCTCTTTTGTTGATCATAACCAAAACCCTTCATACGAATGATGTTTTGTTGGATCCGTTTTATGTAGATTGGGAAACGCGGGATACTTCCCCCCCCAGGCATACAAGCGACATTTTGGCAAAGTTATTACTTCTATGAGGTTGAGGGCGGTTTTAATCAACACTTGTAGACCGCTAGGGACCCGAGTTTATTTTACAAAGTATGAGGCAAGTTATTTTCATTGATTGGTTCTCAGGTTTGTAAAACTGGTTCTCAAGGCCCACAGACTGATGATCATTCTCGGTGAGTGAGTCGATAGGGGACTTGTCCTCCGTGGTGTCCAACAACGAGACTTGCCTGGTTCCTAAAGGGAGTTCGCTCTCCGTGAATCTTAACGACACCGCCTTTGAAAAGTAAAATACACTCGACCCTAGACAACAGCTTGTGCCGAAGCATCACCTCACTTTAGACGCTAGAAGATAACTTGAACATATGTGAATCTATTTTTCTTCAAAGATAAAATTTGTCTTTAATTTTTGAGGTATATCGGAATAAGCATGATATTACCTTGGACTGTTTCAGCCCATTGCACTGTTATCTCCTCTGCTCCACGTACCTCAAATTTTAAAGTTGTGTGAATAAAAGAAATTAAAAATTCTAGGTTTCGGCATCTCCTTTACATACATAATTCGAATACTTTAAGAACCAAGCCATTGTGTGATACATGTAAATTATGTGTAAATTTTCGTGACCTATAGTATAACTAGTTTAAATTGTTAGGGAGTTTTAAAAGTTTATTATGTTGAGTTTGTTTTTGGTTTTGAGGGGAAGAGGAATAGGTAAGGTCACTAATGCTGATATCACTACCGGAAAAGGGGTCATAGCCGACGATATGGAAAAAAACGGCCGACGAACTCTTTATTCGTCGTCTGTAGTGGTATTTCGTCGGGCTAAAATGGTTATAGCCGACGATATCGTCGTCGGGTATAGTTTTGCCGACGGTGTATTTCCGACGATGTTATAACCGATGATATGTCATCGGGTAATGGTTATAGCCGACGAAATCGCCGGCTATAATAATTATAGCCGACGATATCGTCGGCTATAAGCATTATAGCCGACGACTTAAATTCGTCGGCTATGATGCCTTTTCTGGTAATATTAGCCTTAACCCTTCATACTAGCGCTTGCGTTTTTATGAGGTTGAGGGCGGCTTTTATGCACTTTAGTGGTACTGTCAACATAAGGTTCTCAACAGAGTAAGGGGGCATTCATTAGTTCGTTTGTTTCTAATTTTTGGTGTTGAGGTTTGTTTGACTAGATCTCAAGGCCCATAGACTGATGTTCATTCTCGGTGAGTGAGTCGATTGGGGACTTGTCCTCCGTGGTGTCCAACAACGAGTCTTGCCTCACTCCATCGTTAGAACTTTCGTTCTAGACTTCTGAAACCACGGAATCTTGTGTCTAGACGATAGACCTAGGCCGCACGTCCACCGAGCTTCAAAACCTTAAATGAGTTTGATATGAGTAAATTTTTAATCTCAAAAGAAAACCTTCTTGGTTTGAATTTTCGAGGTATATCGGAATAAGCATGATACTACCTTGGGTTGTATCAGTCCATTGTACCGTTATCTCCTCTGCTCCACGTACTTTGAAAATTCAAACAAAATTTAATAGCAATTTAACTAGGGATACATATTATACATTTTTGATACTTTTTCGTTTATACTTGTAAATTTGTGTGAAATATACTTGTAAATTTTCGTGTGATACACATACTTATACTTCATTAAATTTTCGTTTGATACTTACTTATATTTTCGTGTGATACTTTAACCCTAACACTAACATATACATTCTAACTTTACATCAAATACTTTTATTTTTCTTTTTGAATTCCTTGCCTAAACACTTGATTTTCGAATAATTTCAGGTACATGAATGTCCAGTTGGTCACGCGACATTAGAGGCCGTTTGTATCGAATTGAAGAGAGACAATGTGATAATTCAATTGGCTGACAGATCTAACAAATATCCCGAGGGATATGTTGAGGATGTTCTTGTGCAGGTTAATAATCCGATATTTCCTGCAGACTTCTATGTGCTTCATATGGAAGATTCGCCCCACAATTCAACTCAATTACTTTTGGGGCGACCATTTATGAGAACAACAAGAACAAAGATTGATGTTGCTGAGGGGAATCTTACCATGGAGTTCGATGGTGAAATGATTAGCTTCAACATTTTTGAAGCGATGAGGTATCCAATTTCTGACCTTAAACCTTGCTATGCTATTGACGTAGTTGATTCTGTTGCGCAGGTTTTGTCAGAAACTTTGGATCAATAGCAATTAGCTATTGAGCAAGGGGCAGGAATTGACACATTCGGGGAGAGCATTTCGATGGAGGCACTTCAAGATCTTGAGCCGTGCATTGCACAAGTTGTTGCCGAGCTAGAGGGAACACCCCACTTGATGAGGTATAATCAGTTCATGTCAATTCCCATTTCCACTAATAAAATTCTACCATCTGTGGAACATGCCCCTATATTAGAACTGAAGGTGCTTCCCAACTATTTGAAGTATGTATACTTGGGAGGCGATGATACACTACCAGTTATTGTGTCATCACAGCTGAGTGAGCAGCAGGAAGCACGTTTGACTAGCATGCTGAAGAGAAACAAGACCGCCATTGGATGGACATTGGCGGACATCAAGGGAATCAGCCTTACAACTTGTGTCCATAGGATCTTGCTCGAGGAAGGAGCCAAGCCTACTAGTGAGGGTCAGAGACGTTTACACCCCCCTATGATGAAGATTGTGAATTACTAGGTGATCAAATTGCTGGATTGTGGAGTCATTTATCCTATCTCAGATAGCCAGTGGATTGCACCTGTCCAAGTTGTACCTAAGAAGAGTGGAGTCACAGTTGTGAAGAATGACAAAGATGAACTCGTGCCCCAACGATTGGTGACAGGTCATAGGATGTGCATCGACTACAGAAAGCTCAATGCTACTACTCGCAAGGATCACATGCCTTTGTCTTTCATGGACCAGATGTTGGAGAGACTAGCTGGGCACGAATTCTATTGCTTCTTGGATGGGTACAGCGGTTACAATCATATATGCATTCACCCAGATGATTAGGAAAAGACGACGTTCACATGTCCCTTTGGTACGTTTGCCTATCGACGCATGTCTTTTGGTTTATGCAACGCACCAGGTACATTTCAACGTTGTATGTATTCCATTTTCTCCGACTATATTAAAAATATCATTGAAGTCTTTATGGATGATTTTAGTGTTTATGGAAAAGACTTTGATGCATGCTTAGAGAATTTGGAATTAATCCTGAAAAGATGTGTAGAAACTAACCTTGTGCTTAATTAGGAAAAATGTCATTTCATGGTAAAACAAGGGATAGTTTTAGGACACATAATTTCTGCAAAGGGTATTGAGGTTGATAGGGCTAAGATTGATATTATGCTTCACTTACCCTCCCCTACAACTGTAAGGGAGGTACGTTCGTTTCTTGGCCATGCAGTTTTTACAGGAGGTTCATCAAGGATTTTTCGTTGGTGGCCAAGCCCATTTGTGCCTTATTGCAGAAGGATGTTCCATTCATATGGGACAAAGGGTGTGAAGATGCATTTGTGAAGTTGAAATTGCTATTGACGACAGCACCTATCATGGCGCCACCAGATTGGACGCTACCTTTTGAGATCATGTGTGATGCTTCAGACTATGCAGTTGGAGCAGTTCTTGGACAGAGAAAAGAGAAGAAGCCGAATGCCATTTATTATGCTTCTCGTACATTGAATGATGCTCAATTGAATTACTCTACTACTGAGAAAGAATTGTTGGCTGTTATTTTCGCTTTAGAAAAATTTCGATCATATCTTTTGAATTCTAAAGTGATTGTTTATTTTGATCATGCAGCCCTAAGATATCTGATGAAGAAGAAAGACGCTAAGCCACGTTTGATTCGATGGATTCTCTTACTCCAAGAGTTTGACATCGAAATCAAGGACAAGAAGGGGAGCGAAAATGTTGTGGCGGATCACTTGAGCAGAATTGTGAAAGAGGAGGAAACGTTGCCACTTCAGGAAACTTTCCCAGACGAGCAGCTTTTTCGTATGGACACAAAAGACCCTTGGTATGCAGACATTGTCAATTATTTAGTTACTAAAACTTTTCCAAGTACATGTTTGCAGGCAACCAAGACGAGGATCAAAAAGAATGCAAGACACTACATATGGGACGATCCCTATCTTTGGAGGATTTGTAGTGATCAGATTATTCGACGTTGTGTTCCACAAGAAGAGCATTGGCCGATCCTAGCATTTTGCCACAATGAGGCGTGTGGAGGACACTTTGGAGCTAAGAGGACAGCCCTTAAGGTATTAGAAATCGGATTCTATTGGCCCACGATTTTCAAAGACGCATACACATTTTGTATGACATGCGATAGGTGCCAAAGGACAGGTAACATTGGTAAGAGAGATCAAATGCCCCTAACTTCTATAATCATTGTCGAAATTTTTGATGTGTGGGGTATAGATTTTATGGGACCTTTTCTTTCATCTAAGGGCTTTCTATATATCTTGTTGGCTGTTGATTATTTGTCAAAATGGGTGGAGGCGAAAGCCACAAGGACTAATGATTCTAAAGTTGTTGCAGATTTCTTGAGGACTAACATATTTTCCAGGTTTGGAGTACCTCGTGTGCTTATAAGCGATGGAGGTTCTCATTTCTGCAACAGAACAATTGAGGCTTTGCTCAAGAGATATGGAGTCACTCATAAGGTATCCACATCTTATCACCCTCAGACGAGCGGAATGGCGGAAGTGTCAAACAGAGAGATTAAGAGCATATTGGAGAAAACTGTGGGCCCATCAAGGAAAGATTGGAGTGACAGACTTGATGATGCACTTTGGGCTTACAGAACGGCATACAAGACACCCATTGGGATGTCTCCATTTCGTCTCACATATGGCAAGGCGTGCCATCTTCTAGTAGAGTTGGAGCACAAGGCGTGGTGGGCAGTCAAGCAATTCAACATGAAACTTGACAAGGCTGGACTTCACAGGAAATTGCAATTGAGTGAGCTTGAGGAAATCAGGAATGAAGCATATGATGCTGCTTGGATTTACAAGGAGAAGACGAGAGTGTATCATGACAAGATGCTGAGAGGGAAATCGTTTCATATTGGTCAAAAAGTCTTGTTATTTCATTCTCGTCTTAAATTATTTCCTGGAAAATTGCGTTCTCGTTGGGTTGGGCCTTATATTGTTACTAACGTGTTTTCTCATGGTGCTATTGAAATTCAGAGTATTGAAACAGGAAAAGCGTTCAAGGTAAATGGTCATCGACTTAAGCTTTACTACGAACCTTTTGAGGAGCACACCATTGAGGAGATACAACTTAGAGACGCACCAAGATCTTGTTGAGCAATGGAGAAGAGTCTAGACTAAAGGACTATAAACAATTAAGCGCTGCATGGGAGGCAACCCATTTCAACCAAAAGTGTGAAGGAGCCGTCTACGAGAGTTTGAATTTTCTAAATCTCTAAACTCATTTTGGTTGAATTGTATAAATGTGGAACTTGTGTGATTTATCATATGCTTAGAGATTACAACATAATTTTTGTGTAACATGCATTGAGGACAATGTAATTTTTCTAAGTGTGGGGTAGGGAATATATGTTTCACATATTTTGTTTTTGTTTTTGAATTTTGATTTTGTTTTTGAGTCTTTGTTTTGAGTCATAAAAGAAAAGAAAATAAAAAATCAGAAAATCAGAAAAAAAAAAAATTCGTTGCTTTTATTTATTTTGTTTTGTTTTTGAGTCTTAGGATGCCCCTAAATAGTCTATGATGATTATATCTTTGAATACATAGATGATGGTTTTGCATAATCATAAGAATTAATTGTGAGTTTCATGGACTTTGTGATTGGTATGAACATTTGAGACTTGGATTTATTTGTGTAATAAGCATGCATGTTTGTGTTGATTTTGTTCCATAATAACCTATGTGAGCTTTGATGCCATACACTTTCTTCATGAGCGATAAATATAAGAAAAAATGGGCAGAATTTTTCAAAACTTCATTATTCTTCATTATTCAATGACTATGTGCCATAGCTTTTAATGAACTCTAGAATGCTAGAACTCACTCTTGACAATTTTTAAGACTATTATTCATGAAATGCCTTGATTATGAAAAGGATTGAAAAGATCATGTTAGGATTACCACCAATGCCAAATAAAGCTTATGCCTAATTTGTGCCCATTGTGGGACTCCTTAGTTTTAACCCCATTGAGCCAACATTGAGCCATTTTATTTCATCACCATGATGCACATTCCTTGAGCTTAGAACAGTTTATCCTAACCATTGTTGTCAAGACTTGGTAAAGTTTAATTGGAATTTGTTATTTGAAGTGATGTTGGGAAGTAAGTGTGGGGTAAAACTTGTCCAATTGCATGAAAAGAGATGTGTTGCCGAAATTAAAAGAAAAAGAAAAAATTTTGGACATAAAAATGAAAAGAAAATTTGAGCCGAAAATAAAAAAAATAAAAAAATTTTGAGATTTCGGCAACTAAAAAATTGGATGAGTTCTTGTGGTGAATTTGGAGTTGTATGATTATTTGAAGGTCTAACATTGTTATACTTGACCTTTGTTCATATTCACTATGTTATGGGGAAGAAAAAAATGAAGTTTGGGCCCAACAAGATAAAATTTGGCCCTTTGGAGTGATGACATAAGGATTTATTGAATTTTGCTAAGTCTTGGTGACATTTTATCACCATTATCCTAAATGTGAATGCCTTATGCCAATCCCCATTATCACCTTATGTTGATCTTTTCATGATTCTTAAAATGGGTGAACTTTGATTTGTGGAGATTTTTGTCAAGAGTTGAGCTTATGGCTTTGGTTCATTGGTGCACATAGTTGTTACATGAAGTTTTTCCAGAAAATTGATTCACAAAGTGCTTTTATTTGATGAAATATGCGAGCTATTTGTTGCCTTACAATCTGTTCTCTTGCATATACTATGAGTGAATTGCCATATCATGAGTGAAAAGAAGAGAGTATGCCTAGTGAGGAGGATGAAATCAACATAACATGTCATTGCTTGTGATTTTCGTTTCTTACTTGTTCATGCTTTAATACATGTCTATGACGCTTGGGATTATTGTGCTTACATTGAAATGCTTAACTTGAAAGCTATGTGTTTTAAAGATCCTGAGACAATCATTTAGGGGCAGTAGTTGAGTCTTTTTGTTTTTGTTTTGCTAAGGGACTAGCAAATGATAAGTGTGGGGTAGTTGATAGGAGCACAATGTGCGACGATATTATATGTTTTTACCCTCATTTATGCTTTGTTTAACCCTTATTTGTCTAAGATAGAGTCATAATATAGTTTAGTGTTAATTTGGTAGAGTTTGGCGAAAAGTTGGTTAAGAATCCGAAAAATGACTAAGTTTGAGGAATCTGGAAAATAATGCAAGTTGTCTTTTTCGTGATTCTGAGATGAGTAAAAATGTGATCTATCCTTGTCCGAATTTAATGAAATTTGGTGTGCTTATTATTCATATACTGAGGAATGTTGTGTTAAAATTTCAGATCAATCGGAGTTCGGGAAGTCACCCAAAATATGGCTGCAACTTGGCAGTCCGAGCAAACCAATCCAGGGACTTCCAGGATTTTCCTGGGACTGTGTCCCAAATTCGAAAAATCATTCCCGACGACTCATAAGGAATTTGATCAAAATGTTTTGTTTGGAGGTAGCTATGTGTGTCTAGGTTCTCTGAGACTTTGAATCGCATCAATCGGAGCTCTGAGGAGGAAGTTATGCCGGATTTACTGGAGTAAGGTCATTCTACCGAGAAAACAACAACTTTCCCGGTTGCACAAGGAAAGCTTTCCTTTGGACTTTTGAAGCATGGATCGGATATTATGGACCTAAAGATATGTCCAGACTAATTTAATGAGAAGATTCAAGTCCAAGATAAGGCCAAGAAGAGTCTAGAAGAAAAGAATTCAGATAATAAGAGAAAGAAAAAGAATCCTGATTAATTTCGGGAAAATTCATGTGCACGTCTCTCAACTTCCACGGACTCTCCCGGACAGCTCACAATGAATCAGATTTCGAGCCTTATATAGATAGAAAGCTACGGGAGTCTAGTTTCCAACTCAACTGGAATCACCTCAATATCTATTTTGTAGAGAAAGATATTCCATAATCTTCACTCAAAGGTCAAATCTGCCAGCAGGATAAGTTTGAGAAAAACTAGGTTTTGTGAACCCTAGTTGCAGCCACCCTTTTGCCTCTATATATTGGACGATTTTCACACAGAAAATATCATCTTCTCTTCCTCACTTGAACTTACCAAAACTCTGCCGAATTTCCACCATAACAATCCTCACATAGAGCAAAGCCGAACCATCTCCACCACCTTTCCTAAAAATCATGCCAATCACCATCACCAATCCTCTTGCCGAATTCTTCAACGAAGGTTCTCAATTCGGATTGTAATTTTCCATGGCTTTTGTTTCTTTGTACTTATACATTATTTTGTCTATGAAATATGTATGGATTCTTGGTTGTAATTTTGGTTTTGTAAATTATTCTTGGGATTTCTGAATTCTTGTTATATTATTTGGTTATCTTTGGTTTAATTTCCGAATTATGCATGTAGTTTAATCGAATATGGTATTATGGGCAGTAGGCTTTTGCATGTTTTCTTGATTTAATTAGGTTGATTTCCTGAATTTGTATGCATAAAAATCGTATGCATGGAGGTAGTCTTGGCCATGATTATCCTTTGTGTGTTGGTTTCACATGCCGATTTAATACATGTTGAATCATACGCGAAGTTGGTTTTAATTTGTATTAATCTAAAGAGCTAGAATAATTCTGGAAATTTGCATGTCGATGTGGGATGAGTGACGCCATACCTGCTAACATGTTTCCAATTCGACATATTGTGCTTATGTGCTATTTGTGTTTAATTTCTACGCGAAGTGTTTTTAAACCGATTAGTACCATGTTTAGGATTACACGCGAAGTTGATTCTAAATACTTGTGATGTTTTGAATAATTAGATATACCGCGAAGGCTCTAATTAAATTGGAACTTAATTGAATCTTGGATCCAATTTTAGCTTGCTGCCCCTATTACTTTGTTTAATTTCGTTGCATGTTTAATGAGTTTTGTGTTTTGTGATTGTGTGGAAGATGTTGATCAATTGTATAAAATAATTTAGGATTTAAATTTAGTAAAAATCAGTAGGTAAATTAGTTATAAAAATCAACACCCCCTTTATTTGCAATACTTTATGTGATTAAATGCCCTTGATTTCCCCGGATAGAACGATCCCTACTTGTCAATACTACAATCGACACAAGAAGGGTATTATGTGTATGAAGTTGTTTTGCAGGTACTTTGTGCTTGGATAATAGCTCCATCAGGCACAAGCACCCCCACCAAGCCAGTCTCGACGGTTTGAGGCGGGGCAGTCATCAGGCAGGAGGCTCAGTGATCCCGAGCGAGCGGAGTCACCGGCCGGCACGGCACCGCCCAAGAGCTCGCCAACGCCCCTTCAGTCACACGCTTCGTTGGAGGATGAAGCCGTGACCCCGACTGCACGGGCATTGCAGATGCTCGCCGACACCGTGTCGGATTTGAAGGCCCAAATGGAGGCCAACAAGAGAAGAGCGGCACGGCCGATGGAAGGCGCACGGTTCAACGAGCGTATGGGCCCTTTCTCGCACCGGGTTATGGAGTCGGGGAGGTCTGGTAACCAGAAGTCCCTCAAGCTCACCTACTCGGGATCCGGCTGCCCGCCAGCACCTGGATAGTTTCCGGTCCCAGACGTGGGCCAAGGGCTACTCCGATGTAGTATGCTGCAATATTTTCCAGGAAACTCTGTCTCGAGAGGTGCTCAGCTGGTTTTATGAGCTTCCGGCAAATTCAATCGAGGCCTTCGAACAGCTGGCCGATCGGTTTGTAGGCCGCTTCATCCTCCGGGTATAGGGAGCCCGCACATCGACCATCCTCTTCAACTGCATGCAAGCGCCCGGCGAGGAATTGAGGACTTTCGTCAACCATTGGCAGACGCCAACGGCCGGGGTTCAGAACCTTGACAAAGGTATCGCCGAGATGGCGTTCAAGCAAGGGCTCCGGCCGGGAAAATTTTCCTACGCCATACGGGTGGAACTCCCGCAGGGGTATGACGAGTTGATGGCAATGGCCATCCGGCATGCCCAGGCCGATCACGAGACGTACGGGCAGCACCTGCTGAAGAGGAAGCGGGAAGAGCAGCAGGAAGACCACCCCCGGGAAGAGCACCCCCCACCCCGCCAAGAAGACAAGACCAGCCAGCGGACCGAGAACCAATCCGCCCGCCTGAGCCGGCCCAGCAGAAATTGGGGGCAACGGCAGCAAAGGCCCTATCATGATAAACCCCAGGGCGAGCACAAGCCGGCGCAATTCCGCCAAGAACGCCCCCTGGCAATCATGCCAGCACAACCGGCCGGTCAAGAGGTCTTCACCGCTCTCACCTCTTCATACGAGGACATTTTGCTCGAGAACGGGAACATCATTCCCCCACCGCCCAGGAGAAAGTACCCGAAGGGGAAGCTTACCACGGCGCAAACGGGCAAGTACTGCTCCTATCATGATGAGGCTACTCATCGAACGAGCCAGTGCTATGCTCTCAAGACAGCGGTGGAGGGTTTGATTAGTAACGGCCAGCTCCAACGGTTTATAGGGGAAAGGAGAGCAGATCCCGACCGGGAGCAAAACCGGGGTTGGTAGACTCGCCAAGCCTCCAAGCGGTTAGTTTGGCATATCACCGGTTCGACCGCTGTAACATCACAAGATGTATATGCAAACTACTTTCAAGAAAAATTCCACCGGTCCCACCAATTCAAGTATATTCATAGTCAGGGGATAATACAAGCAGAGGCCGTTCCGGCAAGTTTACAAAAAAGAGCAAGGGCAAAAACCTAAGGAGCTACACCTCCCCCCTCAGCGGGCAATCCGCCAGCCTCTCCGGATGAAGCAGCCGCGCCTTCAGCAATCTGAGGTCCACCCTCCCCTTCCGGTTGCTCTTCCGCCGACTGCTCATGGATATCCGACTGCTCATGAATATCTTCATCAGCGGCCTTCGACATCCGGGAAGTATCCAGGTACCCCTTCTGCTCCCATTCCGTGTACGCATCCGCGATGCCCGATTCCCTGGCCTTCTCCAGGATCTGAAGGATCTGATCGCTCTCATGGTATTTGAGAACAACCCGCTCGTACAGTTCCGGGTCCTCTTCCCCGGCCGCAGCGGCAGAGGCGGCGCGCACAGCAGCAGCTCCCACCTGGAGCTCGTCCACCTTGGCCTCCAGTTCGGCCTTCTCCTCCTCAGCCAGCTCCTTCTCCTTCTCCAGGCTCCGGACCTGCTCCTCCAGCTTGGCCACCTGCTTCTTGGCCCTCTCCTCCAATCTAGCCTTCTCTCGCTCTAGTCGGGACCTCTCTGCTTCCAGCCGCTCTCGAGCTCCTGTCAGCTCGGCCACCTGCCTCTTCAGCTCCTCGCTCGGATCGGGCTGGTACAGATTGTACAGCAGCTGCATAACAACAGAGAGCCAATTAAGCAAGCGATGCACCTGCAAGACAAGCAAAGGTTAGTATTTAAAACAGTTAGCAAAAGTGTCACCGCTAGGACTTGCTACGCACCGGGATCTCGCCCGAGACAGCAATACTCCAACACTTCCCGCCGGATGAAGTTGTAAGAGCTTCGCTCGAGATCGTCCCAACATCCGAGTATGGTCGTGATCCTCTCCTGCTCCAACTCGGATAGCTCTAACGATTGATCCCCAAGGGGTTGGAAGGCACCAGGAACCCGGTACATCTTCCTCCTCTTCTGCCACTTCCCGCCCGCCATCACCACCTTCTTCCTCCAGTTGTTATCCACCCAAGAAGGCATATGGGTGATGATAGGTTGAAAGCACCGGGCGTTGAAGGACAGACAACCCGGGACCCTCGCTTCTTCGAGTATGATAACCTGTATAGTGCCCGAAATTCGTTTACCGTTGGCATACTCATCCCGGACAACTCGTACAGGCAGCCGAGGCTCAGCAGTCGCCTCCACTGGAAGGCTGGAAGCTGCGCGGGAGATACTTGCAGTGCACTGAGCATGTACTGTATGAAGTCTGGCAGCGGGAGCGAAAACCCGTGGCGAAACTGGTCTAGATGCACGGCAACCCAACCTGCCTCCGGGTTACAGGCTGACTCTCCGGGATTCAGTGGCCGTAGCGCCACCTCGTCCGGGATACTCCACGTCTCCCGGAACGCAGCAATCTCTCCGGGGTTCAGGCTACCCTCCGGCTCATCGCACACCACGGCACCTTTCCCTCTCCCAATGGTGTACCTCACGGGCGGAGCACCAGCAAGGCGCACCCCGTGCGGTATTTCCTCAGATCCTGAGGACCCGGAAGACGAAGCCCCGCTCCGGGAGCGATCATCGACTTCAGACACCGGGGATTCTGAACCGAGCCAGTCCTCTAGTCTCTCCTCATCGTCCACGACGGGACGCCTGACAGCCGATTCGGAAGCCCCATCAGAACTTGCAGAAGACATTTTTTAACCTAAGGGGAAGAAAAACAAAATCCTAGCGCTGGTCAGCAACAAGCAAGAACAGCGCCCTCTGCGGCCCCTCCCCAAGTCTACCGCAGACGCTCCGCTTAAAACAACTCAGTCGGCGACAGAGATCCCTCCCCCCCCCCCCCCCCCCCCCAGCCGCAAAAACACCGAAAAGAAAAACAAGAACAACACCAGGCAAAAAAAGCAAGAACTTACCGATTAGTATGCTCAACCGAGGAAAGTCTGCCCTGCGAAAGCAGCGAGCAATGGTAGGAAAAGAGTAAAAGAGCACTTGAGGCAACGGATGTCGCGGGGCACCTCCACAGAGCTTTCGCCGGATTTCTCTCTTTCTCTTAGTCTCTCTGAGCAAGGAGCAAAACAGAATGAAGAAGGCAGAGGAGGCTTTTTTTTTATAGAGAGGTCCGGTGCCCTAGGCGCTTGTAATCCCCCCAAAACACGCAATCAGAGCAACTCAAACGCTCGCGAATCCAGACCTTCCATCTCAGACCGCTCCCTATCAGCACGTGTCCCAGCATCAGTAAACTGCCCACGCCATCATAACTGATGGGACTGATGGACTTCCTCCTTAAATGCATGTCAGCCACTTGTCCCGCTTGCTGGCGACAGGTAAGGGAGTTAGGAGCGGGAACCGAGGTGTCAGGCCTCCCCCACTTCCCCAGGCTCCACGGCTGCATGGCAAGTCACCGGTTATGAGTTTTTCAACCGCTTTGAGAGCATTGTTCCGGGTATGAGCCATCTATCCGGTACCATGGCAGTTCACGGTTAGGTATCATTCAACCGGCTCCATGGCATCTTCACTGCAAGTCACCGGTTATGATCTTTCAACCGGCTTGAAGACCTCTCACCGGTTATGAGTTTTTCAACCGCTTCGAGAGCATTGTTCCGGGTATGAGCCATACATCTGGTACCATGGCAGTTCATGGTTAGGTATCATTCAACCGGCTGCATGGCATCTTCACTGCAAGCCACCGGTTATGATCTTTCAACCGGCTTGAAGACCTCTCACCGGTTATGAGTTTTTCAACCGCTTCGAGAGCATTGTTCCGGGTATGAGCCGTCCATCCGGTACCATGGCAGTTCACGGTTAGGTATCATTCAATCGGCTTCATGGCATCTTCACTGCAAGTCACCGGTTATGATCTTTCAACCGGCTTGAAGACCTCTCACCGGTTATGATTTTTCAACCACTTCGAGAGCATTGTTCCGGGTATGAGCCATCCATCCGGTAACATCGCAGTTCACGGTTAGGTATCATTCAACCGGCTGCATAGCATCTCACCGGTTAGGTAACATTCAACCGACTCGAGACCATCTCATCGGTTATGATCATCCAACCGGCTCGAGAGCATTGTTCCGGGTATGAGCCATCCATCTGGTACCATGGCAGTTCACGGTTAGGTATCATTCAACCGGCTGCATGGCATCTCACCGGTTAGGTAACATTCAACCGACTCGAGACCATCTCACCGGTTATGATCACCCAACCGGCTCGAGAGCATTTTTTCGGGAACGAGATCCACCCGGCCCCATGGCATCTCACTGGGGGACTCGTCTCGATATGGCAGGACGCCCTGTCGAGGTCCACCCGGCTCTATGGCATGACCCCGGTCATAAGAACATTCGACCGGCATGGGCTTTATACACCCGGGTGAGTTTACATCTAACACATGTACTCTTGTCTAGCAGGATAAAAACCCTGCATCGCACTGAACTGCGATCAATATGGGGCTCTACGGCGAGACTTGTCACCTCAACGCCACCCCATTTTCTCAACGCTTATTCCAACACAAGCTGAGAAGAACTAGCAAGTGTTGACCGGTGCCTCCGCAGACCGCAACACCGGGGCCACCTCCCCGCAGCCTAGCAATATGGACTCATCTCGATATGGCAGAACGCCCAGTCGGGGTCCCATACTCCGACTCGTACCGATTTGGCAGAACGCCCGGTCGAGATCGCAATCTAGCAATATGGACTCGTCTCGATATGGCAGAACGCCCGATCGAGGTCCCATACTCTCCGACTCGTACCGATTTGGCAGAACGCCCGGTCGAGGTCTAGTGTACAAGTTCACTTGGGGGACTCGTCTCGATATGGCAGAACGCCCGGTCGAGATCCCATGCTCTCCGGCTCGCTCTGATATGGCAGAACGCGGGGTCCAGGTTCCATGCACACATCTAGTGCATGGCGGATTTCAACGCCCCATAATCATTCCATGCACACATCTATTGCATGGCGGATTTCAACGCCCCATACTCATTCCATGCACACATCTATTGCATGACGGATTTCAACGCCCCACTATCATCTCCATGCTCATAGCACTACAACACTGTTGCACATCATCGGTAACAGGTACTCACCCCAGTCACGCCCAATCTTCAACGCGGACTTGGGGGACTGGGCACCGTTGGGTTGGTAACCCTGCGGGTCTGCGGGACAAGGGCAAGACAGTTTAAGTCCCCATTCATGATTGCACTTGACCGGGAACTTGGGGGACTTGTTGACAGTAGCCACAGAGGGGCTACAGCAGGCCCACAGACCCGCAGCTAGTGCACCAGGGGCTGGCCCGAGGCCCAGGACCGGATCACCAGCACCCGGCCTCGGGGTCCAGCAGTCTATCCTGCCACCAGGGGCCCGGGGACCGGGGGCGCCTGCCTGCCAAAGAGGTCACCAGAGCTGCCCTTTGGTGTGCAAACAGAAGGGAACTAGTTCCACATCGAAGGGTAAGGCCAGACCTCACTCCTGGCCACCTATATAAGGGCCCCAACTACCCTCATTAATAGGTAACTGATCCTTCCTACCGCTTATATACGTGCTTAAGTTATATCTATTCCAACTATACTAACTTAGGCATCAGAGAGGAGAAGACCGGCCCGCCCGATATTCCCCTTAGTAAGCAGGTTTGCAGGAGATCATACGAAGATTCATCTGTCTCTATCAGGCCCCAGGGTTTGTGCAGAAACACACCCCAAATTAATTCTTAGGCATACCCTAGATGTCATGCACATAGAAAAGAATGTGAGTGACAGCTTTGTGGGAACAGTTCTTGACATTAAAGGAAAGAGTAAGGATACTTTGAAAGCACGTGATTATCTGCAGTTCAAGAGAATACGTGAACACTTGTTGCCAATGAAGACGGCGTAAGGGATTTTCATACCCGTTGTACCTTACACAATTAAACTGGCTTTCAAGAAGCAAGTTTTCATATGGTTTAAAGGAGTAAAATTGTAATACCCATAATGTTGATTAGGCTGGTTGAGTGTTAAATATGCCTCTGCACGTGCTTCCCACTACAGCTTCACCTTGCCATACTTTTCTCACCAGTTGGCAGAGGTGGAGAAAAAAGAAAGAGAAACAGCAACAACTTTATAGCAAACTAACGCTTAGGCTGCTTAGTTCTGCTGTCCTTTATAAAGAAAACCTCTCTTTCTTTAAATCTCAGAATCCTTAGAGCTAGCTTTTGTTGTTAATGGGTGTCTATGCTACTGTTGGTGATTGAAGGGGCTGAAACCTTCATTCTTTCGTGTCAAGGTAAGGTTTTAGTTTAGCTGCCATCTTAATTTGTTTTCAAGTTCGAAGATCAAATATTTCAGAATTTGGGTAGTCTTGCTTCTATGATTAATCTTTTATGTCTTAGATTTAGTTGGGATTATTGTTGTAGTAATAATCTTCACATGCAATCTAGTTTTATTATCAGCACACTAAGTGTATGATAAAAGTCCTCAATGAGCTTAAGCTCGATATTCAGAAGTTATTTAGGTTCAGCTTCTGGGTTTGAGACTCAATGATTCATCTTTGTTTTAGATAAGCGAAAAGAGGGGATCCGTGTGGAGGCAGGCATTGAGCCTTGTGATTCTGCGCATGCAAAGTCCACCTGATAAACTTGAGGTAGGGAAAACTATTTTAATGTAATTGAGGTTGTGCTTTTTCCTCAAAGAAAATCTGATTTGTTGGTTTAGTTAAACTCGGCACTTTGATTCTCTTGAGCATATTGGTTTCTCATTCCAGAAAAGAACATATTGGTTCCTTACTCAATTGCAAAGTTTCCTATTTTTGTTTTTGACTTTGTGGCAGTGCCTACGTGCTCTTAATGACATACAAGCTCATATTCTCTTTCTTGTTACACCACAAAGAACATGCAAGAACTTAATTGTTTTCATTTTTAAATGCTTGAAAACTTTGTTGTTGGTAATGTGGTTTATGGAGTTCAACTGTAGTCTTGCATGCATGTTCGTATTTTTGGATGTGGAAAATTTGTGGCCTTAAAGTGAGTTATGTGAGCTTATGTAAAGGGCACAATGACCCTTAAGCTCAGGTTGTAATGGGCACAATGACCCAATTTCCCCGGGAAGGCCCCTTGTAATGAGTTGTAAAGGATGGCCAGGTATGCTATCTACAAAGACACATTTGATTTGTTTTTGGAAAGACAACATGCAGTTTTACATTGAATGGTTGATTAAGTTCTACAACATATTATTGCATTTTGAGAACTTGCTGAGTTTTCTTTTTTCTTTAAGCTTAAACTATAAATCCTTAGTCTGAGTTTTTTAAAAGGTTGTATAAAAAAAAGAAGAAATTACTGATTTTCGGCAACTACATTTGTATGATTTAAAACCCCCTACTGGGCATCGTTTATGCTCACCCCTTCTTCCTCATATTTTTCTTAGGTGGTGGTTAGTTGATAGATTGAAGTTGTAACTGCTCTCTCTACTACAGACTTAGTTGGAAGAGCAAGATCTTTTGGTGAGCTTAGGCTGAATTATATCAGCTGCTAGATGTATTTTGTTGTAGATAACTAGATAATCTTCTAGTATTGCTACTTACCTGGGTAACGAATAGCCTACATGATAGGAGCACAATGTGCGACGATATTACATGTTTATACCCTCGTTTATGCTTTGTTTAACCCTTATTTGTCTAAGATAGAGTCATAATATAGTTAGTGTCAATTTTGGTAGAGTTTTGTGAAAAATGGTTAAGAATCCGAAAAATGACTAAGTTTGAGAAATCTGGAAAATAATGCAAAATATGTCTTTTTCGTGATTTTGAGATGAATGAAACTGTGATCTATCCTTTTCCAAATTCTATGAAATTTTGTGTGCTTAATATTCATATACTGAGGAATGTTGTATTAAAATTTCAGATCAATCGGAGTTCGGGAAGTCACCCAAAAGTTGGCTGCAAAACGGCAGTCCGAGCATTCCAATCCAGGGACTTCCAGGAAATTCCTGGGACTGTGTCCCAACTTCGAAAAATCATTCCCGACGACTTGCATGGAATTTGGCCGAGATATTTTATGGGGTGATGGCCCTATGTGTCTAGTTTACGTGAGACTTGGAATCGCATCAATCGGAGCTCCACGGAGGGAGATATGCCGGAATTACTGCGACAAGGTCAAAGCTGCCGATTCCAGGAACCTACTGCCCCCTTTTTGTGTTTTCTGTTTTTGATGGACCAAATGGTGTACAAATGCATATGTGAAGATGGTCCAAGCTTTATGAAGGGAAGAGGAAGACACTAGGCCATGGCATTGAAGAAAAGCATGAAGAAACAAGTTCTCCTAGTCACACTAGGAGAAGCTGCCGATTCTGGCAGATTGCTGCCTCTGTGTGCTGTCGGCATTGTGGGGCATTTTCAATGGATCAAGACCTATCAATTGAAGTCCAAGATCATACAAGAAGTCCATGAAGATGTGCAGCCCAAGCCTTGAAGAAAAATCAGAAAAAGAAAAATCAAGAATGCAAATCTTTATTCAACAAGGAAACATAAACCTACAAGGAAACCTATTCTTTGTTTCCCCTTCTTGTGGCCGGCAGCCTCTCTCTCCCTTTTCCTCTATATATAGCCATCTCATACACAGAAAATCATCATCTCATCTCTTGCAAAGCACTAGCCAAAACTCTACCAAATTTCCTACTCAAAGTTCTAAGCCGAATCCCTAGAAACACCAAGTCACCGATTCACCACCATACACCACCATTCATCACCGATTCCAGTCCCTTACCACAGCCACTGCCGAACCTCTTCCACCACACCAAGACGAAGCTCTCCAAGGTTTCTAAAGTGTGATCCATCCCTATGTCTTGTGTTTTTATATTCGGTTTAGTCACATGTATTGTTATAAAAATACTTTGTTTTCGTTTGGTTTTGTATGATGAACATAAATTGCGATTTTTGTTGGAATTTATGTGATGACTTTGCAATCTTTAGTTCATGAATTTTGCATGTTTAGATAACCAGGGCATTAGTATTAAAAGCATGTTTAGGATTTAATTTGGTTAGTAATCTATGAGTGAGCCTTATAAACCGAAACATTAGTTGTGTTTAAGCATCTGTTGTTTGCATGTAAATCTAGATGTTAGGTTTCATCTAATCGAGTAATACGGATAAGTCATACGTTGGAGTAGTTTGTTTTGTGTTGCTCACCAAGGGTAAAAACCTTAGATTACTTGCATGTTAAATAGGATGATTGACAACCTTGCTTGTTTACATGTCTTCGATTTAGACTCACATGCTTAAATGTTAAAATGCGTAAAACCAGATTAGCATCACCTTAGAAGTCATACGTTGGAGTAGTTTCTAAGAATTTAAGAAGTCTAACAATTGGAAAACCGTTGGAGGCCCTAGTTGTGTCGAAACTAATTTAATTCTTGAACATGCTAAATACTTGATCCTTACCTTCGTGCATGCAAATCTTTGTGTTAAAGTGTGTTTTGTGTTATGTGATGCGTGAGAGATGATGATCAAACTTGTGAATATTAGATCTAGGATTTTATTTTCTGTTTTCTATTGTTGCCGATCCAAATATATCCCCCATATATGTTACGTTTTGTGAATATTTGTGAATATGTTTGTTTCTAACAATTTCATATCTCAGGTACCCTTAATCCCCGGCCTAGAACGATCCCTACTTGCTCATACTACTAACGATATTTTGTAGGGTTATTATTGCATGCGAGCTTCGGCTCACATCAATTTTTGGCGCCGTTGCCGGGGATTATAAAAGCTTGTTTTATGTTATTGTTGTTGTTTCTGCCTAAACCCGGGGGTCTAGTAGATACAGGACAATAAAGATAGAATATGAACACAAGGGTTTATAGTGGTTCACCGTGCCATCGGAGGGCACGGCTACGTCCACTTGGAATTCACTATAGCCGGCTAATAAGCCATCGGTGGTACAAGGGTGGAATGCCTTGGAACCAAGATCCTTAATACTAAGGGGGAAGCCTCCTATTTATAGAGAAGGAAGGCTTCCTCCTACACCATGTTTCCAATGTGGGACACAAGCCCACATTACTACACATTTGCCTACCCACGAAGCTACTTCGGGAGCCCGGTGCCACGCCCTCCGGGTGCGGCACCGGTGATCTCTGACATTGGGAACACAGCCGGGGTTGCGGTCTACCCGCCGGATGCCGGAACTCGGACCCATGACACCGGTTGCACGGTCCACGAGGTCGCCGAACATGCTTGGCGGTGTACCATATATGCACTGTCAACAAGTCCCCCAAGTTCCCGAGTAAGGGTGCAATCTTACTTGGGGACTTAATCATCTTGCGCCTCCAAGCATAGGCGGTGACCGAGTCACCCCTACTACCTCCAGTCCCCCAGTCCCCCAGTGAGATTGGCCCTTCTCGAGGTGATCGCATTTTGCCTCTGGATGATATGTACCTAATAAAACAAGAATAGAAATAAACAAATGATCAGAATTTAAGCCACATACTGGAATCAAGCACCGGGTAGCTACTTGTTACCGCTCGGTGATACGAATACTGCCCGGGGTTACCAATGATATGCCCACAAATATCAATGGAACACATAAATCATGATCACGTATAAAATGAAGGCATGTGTAGCTTGAAGATGGCATGCAAAGTCTTTCGTTAGTGTTGGCTTAGCCGTTGGAATGCCCCAGAGCCGGTTGAATGGTACATAACCGGTAGAATGCCTCAGCCGTTGTTACTGGCTTACCGTTTCCCGGAGGAAAAGATCCCGGAGGATAGAACTCGGCCAGCCACACATGAAAGACTATGCCATGCACAACAAAGCTAAATATTACCGATGTAGCAGGTAAGCATGCACATTCATTATCATGCGGGAAAAACAATTCACATGCTCGCCAAATATATAGCACAGTACTCGCATAAAAGTGGAGTAGATATAATTGTAAGGATCAAAGAACTTAGCTTTGCTGGAGACTGCTGCAGGTTGATTTGCTGTTTGAAGCAGTGGGTGCCCAGAGAAAATTTCTGGGTGTCCAAGCTGCTGAAACTGACCAGGATTGCTGACCAGATGGAAAGGCCCAGGGCTGCTGCTTGAGACCCGGATTGCTGGATGGACCCGGACCGGCCCAAGGTGAGGATCGGTTGACCGGGTTGACCGGATGGGCTGATAAGATTCGAACTCTGCTTTCCCGCCAATTTCACTTCTTCCCTGCTTCTCTCTTCTCGCTTCCGGACCGGACTGCCTTCTCTACCGGGGACTCTCGGCCGGCACCACTGCTCAACCGGCACCCTCCTCGGCCGGTGGTTCTCACCCGCTGCTCCCCATCATCGGCCGGTACTCCCGCTCGGGGACCCACGTCCGGCTGACTCGACCGGGGCTTTCCCTCTACCTTCGTCCGGCTCGGACCATGCACCGGAGCTGCTGGAAGCCGCTGCACTGGGAACGACGCGAACCGGAGTCGACGTACCGCACCGGAGCTGCTGACCAAAGACGTGCCGCCCCGGGGTCGACGATCCGCACCGGGGCACTTGCACCGGAGGACGAAGCAGGGCCGGGGATGCCGCACCGGACGACGAAACCGCACCGGAAGCCGAACCCGGGACCGACCTGCCGCACCGGAGCTGCTACGCCGAAGACGAAGCCGCACCGGAGCCTTGCACGCGGATCGGCTGAGCTGCATGGCCGCTGGCCGGACCGCTGCTGGGCCGGCGGTGCTGCACCGGAAGGCTGCTCGGGGGACGGAGACTGCTGGCCGGAGAAACAATTGGCGCCAAGTCCCAACCGCACCGAAGCCTTCGCGCGGATCATGCTGCGTTGACCGGAACTCCCAGGGTTGACCAGCCAACCGGGCCTGCTGCCAACCGGGCCTGCTAACCGGGCCTGCTGCCTGCCACGAACTGGGCTGCAGCAGCAGGGCTTCTTCTTCTTCACTTTTTTTTTTTTCTCTTCCCGATGGAACAAATAAGATCACAACTACCGATCTCTACCCAGCTGGTAGAGCAACACAACTTTTTGAACTGATTCCCACAGACGGCGCCAATTGTTTCTGCCTAAACCCGGGGGTCTAGTAGATACAGGACAATAAAGATAGAATATGAACACAAGGGTTTATAGTGGTTCACCGTGCCATCGGAGGGCACGGCTACGTCCACTTGGAATTCACTATAGCCGGCTAATAAGCCATCGGTGGTACAAGGGTGGAATGCCTTGGAACCAAGATCCTTAATACTAAGGGGGAAGCCTCCTATTTATAGAGAAGGAAGGCTTCCTCCTACACCATGTTTCCAATGTGGGACACAAGCCCACATTACTACACATTTGCCTACCCACGAAGCTACTTCGGGAGCCCGGTGCCACGCCCTCCGGGTGCGGCACCGGTGATCTCTGACATTGGGAACACAGCCGGGGTTGCGGTCTACCCGCCGGATGCCGGAACTCGGACCCATGACACCGGTTGCACGGTCCACGAGGTCACCGAACATGCTTGGCGGTGTACCATATATGCACTGTCAACAGTTGTGTATATAATGTTGCTGGAAATTTTTGTTGTGAATGTGTAAAGTGTAAAATTTTAAGTTTATTTTGGGATTTTGTAAAGTAGAAATATGCTTTGGCATGTAGAGTTTAAATTTCGACAGTTGCATGATGGATAATGATGTATGTTGGTAATCACCTAGTTTGATTTCTAGGAAGTTGATAGTGTTGTGTATGTTTGAGTTTATTGTAGTTTCTAAAGTGTAACATGTAGGTGAAGCCTCTTTTGTTGATCATAACCATAACCCTTCATACGAGTGATGCCATGTTAGGTATGTTTTTGTGTAGATTGGGAAACGGGCCCTGCAATGTTGGAATTAGTCCATCGTTGGCCCCCCACGCATAAAGACGCTAACTTGGTATTATTTTTATGAGGTTGAGGGCGGTTTTAATCAACACTTGAGACCGCTAGGGATCCGTGTTTGTTTTACAAAGTATGGGGAAGTTATGATCATAGATATGGTTCTCAGGTTTGTTTAACTGGATCTCAAGGCCCATAGACTGATGTTCATTCTCGGTGAGTGAGTCGATAGGGGGTTCGCCCTCCATGGTGTCCAACAACGAGTCCTGCCTGGTTCCTGTAGGGGGTTCGCCCTCCGTGATTGTAATGACCTTAGAAACGTAAAATCCGCACGACCTAGTCGACAGCTTGTGCCGAAGCATCACCTCACTTTAGACGCTAGAACATAACTTGACATATGTGGCCTATTTTCTTCAAAGATAAAACATGTTGTGTGGTTCAAACTCTTGAGGTATATCGGATTAAGCATGATACTACCGGGGGCTGTATCAGTCCATTGCACCGTTATCTCCTCTGCTCCACGTACTTCGAGAGTTAGAACAAATTTAAAAGAAATTAGACTTAGCGATTACATGATCATGGACTTTTTGATATCTTGATTGCCGAACCATACTTGTACTTTGCCGAAATGTATTGTTGCCGTGTGTTCTTGTGCTTTGCCGATTGTCTATATGTGTGTAATCATTGTTGAAATTTGTTGTATCGCCAATGCCGTGGCTTGTAATGATGTATATTCTTGTCTTCTATTTCTTTATAAGGTTCTAACTTGTTTAAATGTTGCAAATTCCAGAAATAGTGCATGTCCGAATCTAGTATTTGGGCAAGAGATCTTCAAGGCCGTTTGCAACGTTTAGAGCAAGAACTCGCTATTGCTCGTTTTGTGCCATTACCACCATCGTCACCAACCAGTTCATCAGTAGCATCATCCTTGCCGTCCTCCCCTATTGTGCCGTCCATTTTATCATCAGAGCCGAGTTCACCATCAGTTGTGTCATCATCGTGTGATCTTCAGAATCCTGAATTTGAAGCCTTTGCCGAATCATCAGAAGAAGAAGAGATCATGGCATCAATCAGATCACAGAATGGTCATGTCGCTGGAGCTGGAGTTGCTCCTTCGAATATCACTTATCCTCCCTTGGAAGCTGACAAGACTGGAGAGATTGAATTGAGGAGTGGATTCCTCCATAAGCTGAAGTCATTTTATGGGATGCCGAGTGAAGACCCTAACAAGCATCTACAGTGGTTTAACTTCACCACGGAGTCTATGTGTCCAAGAGGGACCGATTTGCAACACTTCAAGATGAAGGCTTTTCCGTTTTCTCTCGAAGATCAAGCGAAGGAGTGGTTGTTTGAGGTGCCTATTGGTCGCATTGTTTCGTGGAGTACTATGATGGATGAGTTTTTACTCAAGTACTTTCCTGCTTCACGTATCACTGATCTGAGGAAGCAAATTACAAGTGTGAAGCAAGCCGGAGATGAGACTTTCTTCGACTATTACAAGAGGTTCAAGTCCCTAGTTTCTTTGTGTCCATCGCATGGCATTAGCGATGGGCTCTTGCTACAATATTTCTATGAGGGATTGCGCGTCATGGAGAGAGAGTTTCTTGACTCGGCCGCGGGAGGTAGCTTTTTGGAGTTGAATGCCGGAGCGGCAAGAAGTTTGTTGGAAGTTCGTGCATTGAACAACCAACAATTTGGCATGGCACGAGGCAATGTGCAAAGGAATGAGAAAGTGCACGAGACGTCTTCGAGCTCAAAGTTAGAAGATAAAGTGGACAAGCTTACCGACTTGGTGAGTAATTTGATGAAGAAGCGTGCAAGTGTATGTGGAATTTGCACCGAGGGCCATGAGACCGAACAATGCCCTCAATTTGGAGTTAGTGAGGGAGTTGAGGAGTGCAATGCAATTGGTTTTCAAGGAGGCCAACGTTTTGGGAATTTCAATCCAAGGTTCAATGATCATCCTAACTTTCGATGGGCGAACAATGACAACGTGCTTAGGGCACCTATGCAACCGAGAGAAGGAGGAGTGCCATTTGCACCGAGGCCACCATTTGTGCCTCGGCAACCTTATATGCCGAACCAAGGATCCTATGGGGCAGTGCCGAACCAACCACATGCACAAGTTGTGCCGAGCCAAGGCCAAGCCGTGCCGAGCAATCCGAATTACGATGCTTTGCTTCAATCTTTGTCAAGTGCTACTCAAGCATTACTCGCGGGACAACAAAATCATCAAAAGGACATTGGTGAGCTCAAGACTCAAATGGGGCAAGTTGTGGACTTTATGGGAAGGTTCAATGAGCAAGGGAAGTTGCCGAGCAATACTATTCCAAATCCGAGGAACGAGCAAGCCAAAGTGATTCAAACTCGAAGCGGAAGAGAGTTGTTTCCACCAACAAGTCCAAAGAAGAAGCGAGTGACTTTCAAAGGAGTTAATGAGGATGAGAGGGCTGCCGGACCTGTCATTGCCGGCAGCCATGATGGAGAGGCCGAGAGAATTGATGATGCCGAGCATGATGATGCCGGCAGGGTTGTTGATGCCGAGAGAAGAGAGAGTGCCGAGCATAGCAATGCCGGCAACAACCATGATGCCGAGAAGGGTAGTCATGCCGAGAAGCAAGATGTGGCCGGCAATAATGTAAAGGGAGGTGTGTCATCATCAAGCATACCATTCCCTTCACGCTTTGCTAGAACAAAGAAGGATAAATCCGATGAAGAGGTGTTGGAAATTTTCCGGAAAGTGCAAGTCAACATCCCTTTGTTGGAGTGCATTAAGCAAGTGCCAAAGTATGCTAAGTTTTTGAAGGAGCTTTGCACGGCGAGGAGGCATACTAGGGAGACTCGTGTGGTAACTATGAGCGAGACGGTGTCGGCCGTTATTCAAAGGAAGTTGCCACCAAAGATGAAGGATCCGGGGAGCTTCAATGTGCCTTGTGTCATAGGCAATACACGATTTGAGGATGTTATGTTGGATTTGGGAGCATCGATTAATGTCATGCCACTCAATGTGTACCAAACGTTGAGTATAGGGCCTCTCAAGAAGGATAATGTCATCATTCAACTTGCGGATCGCTCAAGCAAATATCCGGAAGGCTATGTAGAGGATGTGTTGGTGCAAGTCAACCAATTGATATTCCCCGCCGATTTTTATGTGGTTGAGATGGAGGATTCGCCGGTCAACAACACTCAATTGCTTTTAGGGCGACCATTCATGAGGACCGCGCGCACAAAGATAGATGTGGCCGAGGGCAACCTAACTATGGAGTTTGATGGTGAGATGATAAAGTTCAATGTGTTTGACGCCATGAAGTTTCCCAATGTTGATTTGAAGGAGGGTTGTGCCATTGATGTTTTGGAGGAGGTCGAGCAAGTTATGTCGACCTCGCTCGACGCATAGCAATTAGCGATTGAGCAAGGGGTCGGATTTGACAAGAAGGGAGAACGAGTTAAGAAAGGAACCAAGTCATGCCGTGCAAACCAAGCCAAGGCCGAGCCAAGCATCATTGCCGAGCAAGGAGGTGCCGAGCCATTCATGGTTTTGCCGAGTATAGAAGAAGTTATTGCCGAGCTAGAGGCTCGACCTTATGCCCCACCCTTTAATTCGTTCTTGTCAATTCCAAGTGCCACAACCAAATTTCGACCAAGTGTGGAAGAGGCCCCAAAGTTAGAACTAAAAGAACTCCCTAGTCACTTGAAGTATGCTTATCTTGGAGAAGGAGACACACTACCGGTTATTGTGTCTTCAATGCTTAGTGAGAAGCAAGAGAAAGATTTAATTTATGTGCTTAAGAAGTACAAGACCGCCATAGGTTGGACCTTAGCGGATATCAAGGGAATAAGCCCTACTACTTGTGTTCATCGTATTTTGTTGGAAGAAGGAGCTAAGCCGACAAAGGAAGCTCAACGTCGACTTCACCCTCCTATGATGAAGGTTGTAAAGGAAGAAATTATCAAGTTGCTCGATTGTGGGGTGATCTACCCAATTTCGGATAGTAAGTGGATATCTCCCGTGCAAGTTGTGCCGAAGAAGAGTGGTGTAACGGTTGTCAAGAATGAGAAGAATGAACTTGTGCCACAAAGACTTGTAACCGGTCATCGTATGTGTATCGATTATAGGAAGCTCAACGCTACAACGAGGAAGGATCACATGCCTTTGCCGTTTATGGATCAAATGCTAGAGAGGTTAGCCGGTCATTCTTACTATTGCTTTCTTGATGGATATAGTGGCTACAATCAAATCATGATACACCCGGACGATCAAGAAAAGACCACTTTTACTTGTCCATTTGGCACGTTTGCATATCGGAGGATGCCATTCGGACTTTGCAACGCACCCGGCACTTTTCAAAGATGTATGTATGCTATCTTCTCGGATTTTATTGAAGACATTATCGAAGTGTTTATGGATGATTTTAGTGTGTATGGAGGCACCTTCGATGCATGTTTGGGGAACTTGGAGAAGATACTTGAGAGGTGTGTAGAGACAAATCTTGTGCTCAATTGGGAGAAGTGTCACTTCATGGTCACGCAAGGCATTGTGCTTGGCCATATTATTTCGGCAAGAGGACTTGAAGTTGACAAAGCCAAGGTGGAGCTAATACAAGCATTGCCGAGTCCTAGGTGTGTGAAAGATGTGAGAAGTTTTCTTGGCCATGCGGGGTTTTATCGACGATTCATCAAGGACTTCTCTTCAATTGCCAAGCCATTGAGCAATTTGTTACAAAAGGAGGTGACGTTTGAGTGGTCGGAAGCATGTGAGCAAGCATTTTGCCGATTGAAGGAGAGATTGTGCTCGGCACCTATACTTGTGTCCCCTAATTGGGACGAGCCGTTTGAGTTGATGTGTGATGCTAGTGATTATGCACTTGGAGCGGTACTTGGACAACGAATTGAGAAGAAGCCATGCGCCATTTACTATGCTTCAAGGACTCTCAACGATGCACAACTCAACTACACAACAACGGAGAAGGAACTCTTAGCGGTAATCTTTGCTTTGGAAAAATTTCGATCATATCTTTTGAATTCCAAAGTCATTGTTTATAGTGATCATTCCGCTTTGAGATATCTTATGACGAAGAAGGATGCTAAGCCGAGGCTTATTCGATGGATTCTTTTGCTTCAAGAGTTCGACATTGAGATCAAAGACAAGAAAGGAGTAGAGAATGTTGTGGCCGATCATTTGAGTAGGCTTGTGCAACAAGAGGATCGGCTGCCCCTATGTGAAACCTTTCCGGATGAGCAACTTTTTCGACTTGAAGTACATGAGCCTTGGTATGCCGACATTGCCAATTTTCTAGCCACAAAACGATTTCCTAAAGAGTTGCCGAGCCACCATCAAAGAAGAATAAGGAAGCAAGCTCGGCACTTCTTGTGGGATGATCCGTACTTATGGAAGCAATGTGGTGATCAAGTTATTAGAAGATGTGTGCCGGAGAATGAGCATCGATCCATCCTTGCTTTTTGTCATAGTGAGGCGTGTGGAGGACATTTTGGGCCGAAGAAGACGGCATTGAAGGTACTCTCTTGTGGTTTCTTTTGGCCTACAATTTTCAAGGATGCATTTATGTTTTGTAAGGCTTGTGATCGGTGCCAACGTGTGGGGAAGATTAGTGGGCGTGATCAAATGCCGCTCACGCCTATCCTTGTGGTGGAAATTTTTGATGTTTGGGGGATTGACTTCATGGGACCGTTTTCATCAAGTAAGGGTTTTCTCTACATATTGCTTGCGGTTGATTATGTGTCAAAGTGGATCGAAGCCAAGGCTACACGCACCAACGATGCCAAGGTGGTAGCCAAGTTTCTCAAGACCAACATCTTTTCACGTTTTGGAGTTCCAAGGGTCTTAATTAGCGATGGAGGATCCCATTTTTGTAACCGCACTATTGAAGCCTTATTGAGGAAGTATGGAGTCACACATAAAGTTTCTACACCATATCACCCCCAAACAAGTGGAATGGCCGAGGTGAGTAATCGAGAGATCAAGAACATTTTGGAGAAATCGGTTGGACCTTCAAGAAAGGATTGGAGTGATCGTCTTGATGATGCTTTGTGGGCTTATAGGACTGCGTACAAGACACCGATAGGTATGTCTCCCTTTCGGTTAATTTATGGCAAAGCATGTCACTTACCGGTTGAGTTAGAACACAAAGCGTGGTGGGCCATTAAAAAGTTCAACATGGATGTCAATGAGGCCGGCCTTCATAGGAAGCTTCAACTAAATGAACTTGAAGAAATACGTAATGAAGCATATGAGGCCGCTTGGATCTATAAGGAGAAGACAAAAGCATACCATAACAAGATAATTCGGGGGAAAAAGTTTGAAGTTGGGCAAAAAGTTCTCTTGTTTAATACACGGCTTCAACTCTTTCCGGGAAAGTTGCGCTCTCGTTGGATTGGTCCCTTTGTCATCACTAGTGTGTTCCCTCATGGAGCCGTGGAAATTCGAGATTTGCAAACCCACAAGACTTTCAAGGTTAACGGCCATCGCCTCAAGCATTATCATGAACCTTTTGATGCATTGGAGGACACAATCATTCTTGGTGACGCACCACAAGCTGAGCCGCCTTCCCAAATACATGATGCAGCCATGCCACCACCACACCAAGTGGCTGCCGGACCTACAATTGCCGGCAGCATCACCATAAAGGTTGACACGGACACGGACGCACCACCGATCACCCTTCCGGACACGCCCCGACCTGCCGAGCTGCTACCCCAGTTTTCCCCCATTCCACCACCTCCTGCCGGACCTGCCATTGCCGGCAGGGTTGAGACAAGGCCACAAGAGGCCGGGTACAAGCTGGATACGCCGGATACACCGGCAGAAGAGACGGACACGCGACCTGAATCGGACACGCAGACTAAGGCCGAGCCGGATACAATGCCCTTTACAAGCACCAAATCGGACACTTCTTGCAACGATCTTCTCATTGAACTTCTTCTTGCCGATTTGAGTTGCTTTGGAGCACGATGAACACATGCAACCACGGTGAAAAGTCTAGGCTATGGACTATAAACACAAAGCGCTACTTGGGAGGCAACCCATGTCGATCAAAGAAAAGTGAAGGAGCCATCACCGAGAGTTTGAATTTTCTTAACCCTTCTATTTTTCTTTGATTTGTGATGATTTGTTGGTATATGTTAGTCGATTGCATGCTTAGGAAATTCATTGATATTGTTTTGTGCTTACATTGGGGACAATGTAATTTTCTAAGTGTGGGGTGGGATAACGTATTCCGTTATTATTGTTGCTTTTTGTGTGCTTAGTTTAGAAAAGAAAAATTCAGAAAAATGTTCCACAAAAATAGAGTGTTTAAATTGTAGGATGCCCCTAATATGTCAATGATGTTTTTCTCCTCTTTGCATACATAGATGATGGTTATGCATACTTTTAAAATTGTAAGTTTCATGGATTTTGTGCATTGGTAGGAGCATGTAGGACTTGTTGATTAACGACGCATGCATGTTTTAGCTAGTTTATTTCAAAGATAACCTATGTGAGCTTTTGAGCCAATTTGCTTTCTTCTTGAGCGATAAAAAGATAAAATTCGATAGATTCGTAGGAAGCATGAAACCTCATAATTCTTTGATTATTCGATGACTATGTGCCATAGCTTTTTAATGAACTCTAGTATGCTAGAACTTACTCTTGTTGATTTTCGAAACGTTTATATCGTAAAATACCTTGATTTTGAATGTGATTGAATAAAGATCATTTAGGTTTACCACCATTGCCAAATAAAGCATGAGCCCTATTGGAGCCCGTCGTGGGACACCTTAGTAAACCCCTTTGAGCCGATATTGAGCCTTTTCTTTCATCATCCTTAAACACTTTCCATGAGCTTAGTATAGTTGTGCCTTTACCCTTGATCAAAGTATTGGCAAAGCTTGATTTTTGAAGGCGTTTTTGCGTGTGTGATGAAGAAGAACAAGTGTGGGGTAGACCTAGCCATAAATTTGTATGTAATATGTATGCATGCCGTGCCCTTAGAAATCAAAAGAGAAGAAAAATGCTCGAATCAAAAGAGAGAAAAATGCCGAGAAAAAGAAAGAAAAATATGAAAAAAAGAAGGGCACGGCATAGGGTTGAAAAATAAAAATGTTGTGCATGGCTATGGTCTAGATTATTGTTGTAATATTTTATGGGAAGAAAAAGAATGACGTATGGGTCCAACAAGATGAAATTTGACCCTTTTGGCGAGAAGACATAAGGAGATTTGAGCTTTGCCGAATGCCATGGTGACGTTTTTGAGCCTCCTTATCCAAATATCGAATACCTCTTAGCCTAGCCCCATTACAACCCTTTTATTGATCTTTTTCATGATTCTTAAGATGGTTAAATTTGATTGTGGAGATTTTCTCAAGAGTAAGCATATGGTTCTGGTTCATTGGTGCATATAGTTATCATATGAGGTTTTCCCATTGAAAATTCACAAAGTGCTTTTGTTTCTTCGATATATGCAAGTCACTCTTTGTAATTCATTATCTTTCGCTTGCATATACTAATGAGTGAATAACCATGCTTCGAGAGAAAAGAAGAGAGTATGCCTAGTGAGGTGATTTGAATTAGCTTAACATGTTTACATGCTTACCTTTTTGCTCTTACATGTTCATATTGATGTCACATGTTCATGAAGCTTGGAATTTTCGTGCTTAGCATTCTCATGCATTTAACTTGAAAGCTATGTGTACATACGAGCCTGAGACAAATTGTTAGGGGCAATAGTTTGTTTAGAGTCTTAGTTTTATTTAGTTTGCTAAGGGACTAGCAAAGGTTAAGTGTGGGGTAGTTGATAGGAGCACAATGTGCGACGATATTACATGTTTATACCCTCGTTTATGCTTTGTTTAACCCTTATTTGTCTAAGATAGAGTCATAATATAGTTAGTGTCAATTTTGGTAGAGTTTTGTGAAAAATGGTTAAGAATCCGAAAAATGACTAAGTTTGAGAAATCTGGAAAATAATGCAAAATATGTCTTTTTCGTGATTTTGAGATGAATGAAACTGTGATCTATCCTTTTCCAAATTCTATGAAATTTTGTGTGCTTAATATTCATATACTGAGGAATGTTGTATTAAAATTTCAGATCAATCGGAGTTCGGGAAGTCACCCAAAAGTTGGCTGCAAAACGGCAGTCCGAGCATTCCAATCCAGGGACTTCCAGGAAATTCCTGGGACTGTGTCCCAACTTCGAAAAATCATTCCCGACGACTTGCATGGAATTTGGCCGAGATATTTTATGGGGTGATGGCCCTATGTGTCTAGTTTACGTGAGACTTGGAATCGCATCAATCGGAGCTCCACGGAGGGAGATATGCCGGAATTACTGCGACAAGGTCAAAGCTGCCGATTCCAGGAACCTACTGCCCCCTTTTTGTGTTTTCTGTTTTTGATGGACCAAATGGTGTACAAATGCATATGTGAAGATGGTCCAAGCTTTATGAAGGGAAGAGGAAGACACTAGGCCATGGCATTGAAGAAAAGCATGAAGAAACAAGTTCTCCTAGTCACACTAGGAGAAGCTGCCGATTCTGGCAGATTGCTGCCTCTGTGTGCTGTCGGCATTGTGGGGCATTTTCAATGGATCAAGACCTATCAATTGAAGTCCAAGATCATACAAGAAGTCCATGAAGATGTGCAGCCCAAGCCTTGAAGAAAAATCAGAAAAAGAAAAATCAAGAATGCAAATCTTTATTCAACAAGGAAACATAAACCTACAAGGAAACCTATTCTTTGTTTCCCCTTCTTGTGGCCGGCAGCCTCTCTCTCCCTTTTCCTCTATATATAGCCATCTCATACACAGAAAATCATCATCTCATCTCTTGCAAAGCACTAGCCAAAACTCTACCAAATTTCCTACTCAAAGTTCTAAGCCGAATCCCTAGAAACACCAAGTCACCGATTCACCACCATACACCACCATTCATCACCGATTCCAGTCCCTTACCACAGCCACTGCCGAACCTCTTCCACCACACCAAGACGAAGCTCTCCAAGGTTTCTAAAGTGTGATCCATCCCTATGTCTTGTGTTTTTATATTCGGTTTAGTCACATGTATTGTTATAAAAATACTTTGTTTTCGTTTGGTTTTGTATGATGAACATAAATTGCGATTTTTGTTGGAATTTATGTGATGACTTTGCAATCTTTAGTTCATGAATTTTGCATGTTTAGATAACCAGGGCATTAGTATTAAAAGCATGTTTAGGATTTAATTTGGTTAGTAATCTATGAGTGAGCCTTATAAACCGAAACATTAGTTGTGTTTAAGCATCTGTTGTTTGCATGTAAATCTAGATGTTAGGTTTCATCTAATCGAGTAATACGGATAAGTCATACGTTGGAGTAGTTTGTTTTGTGTTGCTCACCAAGGGTAAAAACCTTAGATTACTTGCATGTTAAATAGGATGATTGACAACCTTGCTTGTTTACATGTCTTCGATTTAGACTCACATGCTTAAATGTTAAAATGCGTAAAACCAGATTAGCATCACCTTAGAAGTCATACGTTGGAGTAGTTTCTAAGAATTTAAGAAGTCTAACAATTGGAAAACCGTTGGAGGCCCTAGTTGTGTCGAAACTAATTTAATTCTTGAACATGCTAAATACTTGATCCTTACCTTCGTGCATGCAAATCTTTGTGTTAAAGTGTGTTTTGTGTTATGTGATGCGTGAGAGATGATGATCAAACTTGTGAATATTAGATCTAGGATTTTATTTTCTGTTTTCTATTGTTGCCGATCCAAATATATCCCCCATATATGTTACGTTTTGTGAATATTTGTGAATATGTTTGTTTCTAACAATTTCATATCTCAGGTACCCTTAATCCCCGGCCTAGAACGATCCCTACTTGCTCATACTACTAACGATATTTTGTAGGGTTATTATTGCATGCGAGCTTCGGCTCACATCACTACACGGGTTGGATTATTCTCTTGTATCTGTGGTGTAATCCCAAGTGTAATCCTTAGTTAGCAAGCATATGAACTTGTGTTTATTGTCTCTCTCAAATATCTGTTCATCTGTAACTTCCTGTAATTCGTCAGACGCTGCATCATCCTTCTTCTGTTGTTTGTTCCCTTGTGCAACAAGTTTCATCTAAATCTCTCGTCTAGCATGTTTACACATCAGGTTTCTCACTAGTATTTGGTTTCCCAGAATTTAACATTTTTAAGGCTGCAAACTATGTTTTAAAGAGAAACAGTTTTTTTCTGGTTTTCCTGAAAATGAATTTCTACTGTGCTCATTTTACCCTTTTCGTCACCCTCTTTCTAGACCTCTTATTGATCTAAATTTTTGATATGTTTTCCTTCTATTAGTTAACTATTGATCTGAAAATTTTCAGCTTAATTCGTTGGACAATGAATGTTTGGTGATTTTTCAAAAATTGATATGCATTTGGTTATATTTCCAGAAACTTTCAGAAAACCTCCTTTACTACTGATCTGCTTGTAATAGTCACTTATTTCCTGTTCTTTTTATACATGGAACTAGACTTCCTAAAAGTCGTTTCAGAATTGATTTCAAGTCTTTTGGACTTGAAATGTTCACTTGGTGAATTGTCTAATTTGACACTGCAGCTGCTATTTCTTCTGTTAAATTCTGGCAACTCAGTCAATTTTCTTCAACTTTTGAAACACTTCCTAATCTCCAAAATGCCTGAAATTTTAAAATGTTTCTCCTTAATGTGTTCACTTTTACCTTGGAAAATTTCTAATCCATCTCTTTAAAAATGGACACTCTATGAATTACTAAAAGCCCAGCCGTTCATGCCATATGTTCTAATTCACTGATGTTCCTGTTCAGTCATTACTTATTCTTTTGGTTCATATATAAGTTTTCCTTGATAATTTTTAAGTTCAATTCAGACTTCTTTATCAATTGTTCCATGGTTAGCTGCTCGTTGGTATTTGTTTCTTCTTTTTCTTTAGATCAAAATTTATTCCCAAGAAGCATATCATCTTCTTCAAGGACCAAGTTTGTGTCAAACTTGATTGCACACATATTTTCTCTTGTTTGAGAACCCCATAAGTTGCACCCCAGGTTGGGGTGTGACAAAAGTATCCTCATGGGTATGCAGAAAATATATCTCGGTGTATTAATGTGGGGTAGAATACGTTTTACGGATTGAAGAGTCATGATTGGCATGTTTTGCTCCAACGTCTTATTTCAGTGGTTATCCGACCCTATTTGCATCCAGATGTGGTGGAACCTATAATAACGTTGTGTAGGTTCTTTCAGAAGTTATGCACTAAAGAGCTGAAGAACTCAGATGTTATTATTTTTAAAGAAGACATCATCTACATTTTGTACAAATTAGAGAGGATTTTCCCCCTCCCTTTTTTTGACAGTATGATTCACCTGATGATCCAACTTCCAGATCAAGCGCTGCTCACTGGTCCAGTTGATACAACTTGGATGTATCCCCAAGAAAGTTATGTACTATTTATTATTCGTAGATTCCCATTTATTGTAATTTTGTCTTTTATATATATATACTTCACTAATAACTGTGTAATTTTATACAACTGTTTCAATACAAACAGTTATGTAAGAGCAAGAGTAACCCTGAAGGATCGATAGTGGAGTCGTATATTGCACATGAATGTGTAATATACTGCAACTTTATCTCCGTAACAGTGACGAAGCAGAATCTTCTACACCGGCCTCCACATTACATGAGTTCAAATTTTCAGTTGTATCTAGTGTTGTATGTCCGTTTGGTAATTTACCAAGTTCACAAAGATTGACAGATGCTGAGCTAATTGAAGCTCATTGGTGCATACTACAACACTGTGACGAAGCATAATATTTCATGAGTGAGCATTTGAAACTCATTGAAGGAAGTCGTAGAGACAGAAGGCCGAAATAGACGCACAAAAGAACATTTCCTGATTACTTTCACAAATGGGTACGTTACAATATTTTTTTTGTTAGAATATCTCTATTTGAATATTAGTATTATGGTCAGTTCAATTTAAATAATTTATCACAAATTGACAGGTGGAAAATCTCCAAAAACATAACAGTGATTGGTACTCGTCAGAATTGCACCATTTGTCTAGAACGCTGATTTCCCACAGTGTGTGAGTGATGTGTTTTGTCAACGGTGTCAAATTCGTGACACTTCAACGAGATGTAAACCGCAAAACGCAAAATTATGGGGTCATGGTAGATAGTGACGACTCAACCTACTACAGAGTGCTACTCGCCGTTGTCGAACTACTATATGGAAATATGAGCGTTGTCTGGTTCAAGTGTAGATGGTTCAATACTGATCCAAGTGTTCGTACGAGTACAAAGATGAAATACGACATGTTATCAGTGAATACAAGCACAAGCTGGTATGAAAACGAGCCTTTCATTCTTACCAGCATGGCAAAACAAGTGTTTTATCTTGATGATTCAAAGGCCGGTGGATTTTGGAAAGTAGTTAACCCGATGTCACATAAGAATATATGGAGTGCGTCTACAATTGAAGGGGGTGAAGAAAATGATGATGAAGATGACGGCGACACTGATGAACCATATCAAGAGCATTCGGCTTCTTAAATCCCTAATGTAGAGGCTATCCACGACAACAACCGCTTAAATTTCGTCACTTCTGATTAATACATTGCAGTCTCAAATGCATCTACGTCTCAAAACAGAGTCAATGACGATTTCATTAATGACGAGGATGATGAGGAATCAGAAGATTATGAGGATTCTAGTGATGATTTCACTGATATGATTGAAGATGTAGACGATACAGATGATGACGATTATGACAGAGAACCATGATGATTTAAATTATGTTTTTAAATTCAATAAATTTGGTTGTGATGTATAATTACAAGGATTCCAATTGTGTGTACATACGTACGTGCTTCTTCGGTTTAAAAACAAGTACTATGTTAATGTTATAAATTATTTGTTTTTTTATTACTTAAATAATATATATATATATATATGTATATATATGTATATATATAAATATATGTATATATGTATATTTAGAGTTGGAGTCGACGAAATGCACCTATTACCTCGTCGCAGAAGTTTTAACTCATTTTAATTAAGCCCGCAGTATAGATTTTGTAAAAAAACTTAGGCGACAAAAAGTGATTTCGTCGCCTAAGTTTATTCCTAGGCGATGAAATATATTTTCGTCGATTAAGTAGACACTTGGGCGACGAAAATAATATTTCGTCACCTAAGTTTATTTTGATTTTTTTTGGAATTCTGTATTGGCGGCTTATTTTTATCGCCGAAAAATGTGGCCAAAAATTTAAATTTTCTTAGGAGACAAAATGAGTGGTTCGTCGCCTAAGTACAAATAGTTAGGCCACGAAAAATAGGTTTCATCGACTAAGTTGTACTCTTAGAAGATGAAAACTCTTGTTTTGTCGCCTAAGTGGGAATGTTATAATTCCCAATTGGCAAAGAAATCCCTAATTCAGTTCATGTCTTGAAAAAAAAAGCCCCTATTTCTCCTGATTTCCCTCCCCGCACCCGCTCCGGTCACCGCCCACAGCCCCGTCACCGGCACCGCCTCATGTCCCCCGGCGCCCCCTCCTCTGCCTCGTCCTCTCCGCCCCAGCCTCCGCCTGAGTCCCCACCTCGTCCTCGCCAGCCTACCCCCCGCCTCAGACGCTGCTCTCCTCCTCCTTCGTCCCCTGCCGGAGCCCTAGCTGAATTGTCGGTCTGCCCCAGCCTCTCCCTCTCTCTCGCATACTAGGTTCTGATTGTTCTCTCTCTCTCTCTCTCTCACACATCAGGCTGATTTAGTATGTTCTCTCAATTCTTGATTATGTATTGTAAATTGCTTAGGGATATATTTAACAAATTGATTGAAAATTGCTGGTGTATTGGTTTGCTGTTGAATAAGATGTTTGCTGATCTATTTCATTACAAAAATTAAAGCTTTAGATATTTCATTGCTAATGTTGTTGTTGCCCACAATAATTGGTACAATTTCAACAGCTGTTATATGTAATCAACGTATATATAGCCTTTTATTGAAATAAATGATAGAGTACTACTACTAATCGAGGTTATGTGGAGCTTAATACTACCTATATGGCATTGTACGTTGCTTCCGAAATTTGTTGGCATTGTCTGATGATGAGTTTGTTCACTTTGTTCACTAGCTTTTGCTCAATTGATTGATTTCTATCTCTTAATGATGGTCATGAACTCTAATTAAACTCACTGTCAGTCTGGAAAGTTCAAATTTGTATAGAAATTGAAATCCTGTTGCTATCAAATTTGTGGGGAATGAAAATCAGTGCTTTCAATTCTCTTTTCTTTTTATTTGTTTTCCTTTCTTTAGGTCTCCGAAGACCACACCTATATATAATGCTATTGCCAGCTATGTACACTGCACTAGAATCCTCAAGTCTAAAAAAATTTGAAAATAGAAAATTCTTTTGTTTCATTTTTATATGGATCATGCAGAATTAGACAAAAATTTAAACTTATTATTAATTAAAAACAAGTGTATATAATGTATGATGTATGTTATGTTTGTGATGGAATTTGTGTTTTTTTACAGGAGAAATATGCCGCCGACTTATGGGAAGTTGAAAAAGAGGCTCCTGGCATTTGGCCGCTTCTACAGGTCAAATGCATCAGAAGAGAGTTTGTCCCGACCAACAACAGAAGCGTGTACGAGCACCTCCCCCCGTGACTGCTGGTGGTTGACTCATGATATCGGCCATATCATTCGGGACACCATTCCCGTGACTGCTGGCAGTTGATGGGATTTGGATGAAGATGATCATAACAAGCTGAAAAATGAACTTGACGTAAGGAGTTAACAACTACAATTTTTTATATTTTATATTTATATACTCAAGTCAGTTTGCATATTAATTTCATTTCTATTTTTTGTAACAGCTTGTTTATAACATCCCTTGGAATGATCCGAACATAAGTGAGTGGGTTCACAAACATCCCGCCAAGACCTTCACAGCCTTCAAGAGCAAGCTTAGCAGGCTCAGGATTGCGAACCCTGACAAAATCCCGAAAGAGTTCAAAAATAGGAAGGAGGAGTGGTCTTGGCTGGTTCAAACTTCCAGAGCGATGAGTTCCAGGTATACAATTATTAGTCTATGCTTTCAAATATAAACATCCTTGATTTTTGTTTTGTTTGAATGCTAATTTTTTGTCTCAAATTTAATTAAACTTCTACAGAGACGATCGGCCGCCAACACAATCAACCGGGGGAAGAAGACATTGCACCATCGGTCCGGTTCAAAGCGTTTCATCTATGGGGCGCTCTAGTTGAAGGAAAATGGTGAACCATTGGTGTTGGTGAAGAATTATGAGATGGTGTACCCTCCTGAGCACCCGGAAGCGGCGGAAAATATAGTAAGTTTCTTATTATGTTTAAATTCATCATCTATTATTTATTTTTAATGTGATTAATGATGTTAATGCATTTTCATTTTCAATTGCAGCAAAAGATCAACGTCGAGATCGATAGGGTGATGACTACTGTGAGGAAAAACCACCTCGACGTTCTGGAAGATCAGATCACTCACTATTTTGACGAGCCAACTCAGGTCCAAGTGCTTGTAGATGCACTAGGACAGTGAAACAGGGGCGAGATTCGGGGGGTGACCTTGGGTGTCAGTTCCCAATCATCTTAAGGGGAAAATTCAACTGCACGCTGTCGGTCTTCAAATACAGAACGTCTGAGACGAGTGGAGGAGGAGGCCTGAGAGGCTATAGAGCGTATCACACGCACAGAGGAGGAGTCCCGAGAAGCTAGAGACCGTATCGCACGTGCAGAGGAGGAGCCCCGAGAAGCTAGAAACAGTATAGCACGTGCAGAGGAGAAGGCACGACTGGCGGTGGAGGAGGCTCAATAAGCCCATGAACGTATCGCCCTACTTGAGAACGAGGGACGACTGTCTAGAGAGACGATCTAAGCAGGTCAAGACCGACTTTCTCGGTTGGAGGACAAGTTCAACATGTTTACAAATCTTCATAAGTAGCTAGCTAGCAGGTCGGCTCCTCTTCCATATTAGTCGGTAGTGTTCGGTTTAATATATAATTTGTATGAACAAATTTATTAATAAGTATTTAATTTGTATGAATAAATTTTATTAATAAATAAGTATTTAATTTGTATGAATAAATTTTAATATATTAATATTTGGTATATTTAGTCTGAAATAATTTTTTTTAAATAATTAATACTTAGTCGACGAATGAATATGTTTCGTCGACTAAGTAAGCCTCTTAGTCGATGAAATATTTTTTATTCGTCGACTACGTAAGTTTATTAGTCTACGAAACATATTCATTCGTCGACTAAGAAGCTCGTCGACTAAGTAAGCTTCTTAGTCGACGAAACATATTCATTCGTCGACTAAGTTGGCATGCAGCCGACGAAAAAATTCGTCCAAAGATATTTTTGTCCTCACTAAAAATTTTAAGTACTATCTTAGTTGACGAAAATTTATTTTTTTGTCGCCAACTAACTTAGACCACAATCTTTAGACGACGAAATTTAGGCAACAAATTTTTCTTCACCAAAAACCTTAGGCGATGAAAACCTCTCTTAGGTGACGAAAATATTTCGTCGACTAAGATTTCCAGTGTTGTAGTACGTACCTATATATATATATATATATATATATATATCCAAGTTAATTTTTGAAAGAGAATTAACAATTTATTGATAAGATACTCAAATATCGCTCCAGAATGTACAATTTAAAAACATGTGTTCACAACTCTATACAGTTCTTCAGTAATCATGTAATGATCATCCGAAGTAATATATAGACAATACAAGTGGAACTCGATCAATTTGGGAAAGTTTGCAGAACATCACACTCCAAAAGTTTTAGTATCAGGGTGTTATTGAATATTTACAACTGTATGTCTGATCAATTCCAAAAAATTTAGTAATAGCTCAAAGTAATAGCAAAGTAAACAAACCTAGCTCTTGCATATCTTAATTGATCACATTCCAAAAGATCGCTCTTGCATATGATATGTCATCCAGTGATAGCTCAGTGTGCGTGTAATTAAGGAGTAAGATGAGTTTCGTGAGTAATTTTCTGAACATTTATAAAGTAGATTGAGTTCGATGTAATCATTGATTTCGTAGAGCGGGCTTTGAAGAGCTACTACTTCAAGTGTGGGGTGCAAACTTGACTTTTAGGGATCTACTGGAAGAATCTACCAGTTAAGCACAAATGATTTTTATTGGCATCAAGATACCTAGGAGTAAAATATCGGATATCGAGAAATTATCGACGTTTCAAAATACGGATATTTCGACCGAAATATCGATAAAATATCGACCCATTAGAAATTTTGACAAAAACGATGGAAACTATAAGAAATACATGAAAATTTGTATTGAAACTTTATAAAGTTGTTATAGGCTATGTTATCGATCATATGTGAGAGGGCTCCTACCACTTAAGTGGCTGGCAGCAGGACTCCTATCGTAGACCACCGGTTACCTATAGATGTAGACTCCCCCACGGCCGCAACTGCTTAAACCCAGTCTCCAGTTTCCATCTCTTCCCCTGTGTTAAACTTGGGGCAAATGACGAGGCGGGTTCGTGAGGAGAGGCCGGCCAGTGAAGTTGTTACTTTGACTGGCAAAAGCATCGGTGATGCTCCCGCCGACGCTCCCTTAAAGCGCACCCGGGTTGTGTCTCTAACAGTCATGATTACTGGCTCCCGGGTTGGGGTTGCTACCGCTACGGTAAGTGGTTCTCGGTCTCTCCCCGCAAGTGCCCATATTTCTTCTTTCTGCCCCCAGGCTCCCGCAGCTGGTGTTGCTGGTCCTACTTCTGGGCCCTATAAATCTACAATGGGAGCCTCTGCCTCTGCTTCTCGGGCCCCTGCAGTTGGTGCTTCTGGCCCTTCCTTTGTGCCCCGGGTTTCTACCGCTGAGCGTACACCTATCAAGAAGCTGGTAGACGAATACGGTGTTGTAGACGAGCATTTTGTTTAGACTATGCTTAAGGACCTAAGGAGTGTTGAGCAGGACCGTAAAAGAAGCGTCACCGGAAGAGACCCACCAGAAGGCCATGGAGATCGCTATACGGTGAGAACAAATAGTATTGTTGTTTTGTCGTTCCATCTTTAGCGCATATATATATATATATATATATATATATATATATATATATATATATATATATATATATATTTTCTTACTCTTCCTATCTTGCAGGCTGTATACAACTTCTACCTTGCTGGGGCTGGTGAGGGACTGGCTGCTTTGAAAAAGCAGGTGGCAGAGCTTACTAAGCACTGGTCTTTACTCGAGATTGAGAAAGCCCAACTGAAAAAGGGGAAGGCCTTGTCAGATGATCGGGCAGAGCGGGCTAAAAGGCTGGTGAACAAGCAGGCGGAGCAGATAAAGGAGCTGCAGTCCAAGCTGGTTGATACCACTCTAACAGCCTGGAAGGCCAACTTGCTGAGTCTAGTGGCCAAGTTGTGGAGCTGCAGTCTAGGAATATGGAGTTTGCGGAAAAAATATCCTCCTTCACATTCCACGTGGAGAAGCTGACGACTGCTAACCCGACACAAATTGTTGATGAGGCCGTTGCTGAGTTCAAGGACTCATAGGAGTTTGAAGACCTGCTGGAGGCTTCCCAGAATGCCGACATTAAAGATGCCTACAACGAGTGGGTACGGGAGGGCAGATTAGACAGTGTGAAAATGGACGCGAACGTAGCCGAGAGGGAGATGGCGAATCAAAGGCAATCCCTCAAGACTGGTGGCCCTGGTACGTAGACTGCCAACGGTAATGGGGGAATTCCTGAATCATGAACTCTTGTATCTGATCAAGGGTATGAATCCCTTTTTTGTTTATATTGATGTACGACCTATTGGCCCAAGCTAATATAATGTGCTAACTGTTCACTTTTTCCTTTACGATTGATTGTGCTAAAGAATTTAACTCTTTTTCTTGGAGATTTTGCGTCTTAATTGTTGGAGTGTCTTAGCTAATTGTGTTGGAAAAATTAATATTGATGCCCAGAGGCCTAAAATAAGACTGTTGGAATGCCTCAGTTAATTGTGTTGGAAAAATTAGCATTTATGCCCGGATGCCCGAAATAAGACCGTTAGAATGCCTCAGTTAATTGTGTTGGAAAAATTAACATTTATACCCGGAGGCCCAAAATATGCATGCCTTAGTTGGAACCGCATGACTTCTTCTAATACCCTGACCATAGCCTACATTGCTCTGTCTGGTATATTTACCAATCCTTATTTAGGCTAATACAGGAGGTGCTTGATGTTCTAGGGGCGGGAGGATTTTACCCCATCAGTACTTCGAATGTGGAAGGTTACTGGTCCTACTGCTTCCGTGATTTGGTATGGGCCTACCCATGTTGGTTCCAAGGCTAACACTTTCCTTTGCACTTTCTTCATTACCCAATCTCTCACTTGCAGCTTTCTTTCCCGAACCCTTTTGTCGTGGTAGCGGGCAGCTCGTTGTTTGTAAGTTTGGTTTCTCAAGTGCACTTGTTCGTGCCGCTCCTCAATTAAGTCCATTTTGAGCTATAGGCCCTCAGCGTTTGTTCTTGCTGCATAGTTCTCTACTCTGCCGATGGGTACCTGGGTCTCTATTGAGAGGACTGCCTCACTTCCAAATGCCAAGCAGAACGGGGTTTCCCCTGTTGCTTCTGTTATTGTTGTACAGATTGCCCATAAGACAGCTGGTAGCTCTTTTGCCCATAGCCCCTTCTTCTCATCAAGCTTCTTTTTCAGGAGCCTCTTGATGATTTTGGTCCGTGGGTGTGCTACGGAAGCGAACACCATCTGAGTCCCCAATGAAGCGGTATATTCTATGAGGTTAGTGTTGTTGAACTGTGTCCTGTTATCTGTTATTATGGTCTTCGGGACGCCGAAGCGGTAGTATATGTTTTTCCAGAGAAATTTTTTTACTCTTTGCTCCATTATCTTTATGACCGACTCTTCCTCTATCCATTTCGTCTCGTAATCAACAGCTACGATGGCGTACTTAAACTGGCCTATGGTCATTAGAAATGAACCGATAATGTCTAACCTCAACTGTGCGAACGGCCATGTGCCATTAAAATGGACAAAGCCATTGCTAGGGCATGCTGGACGACGACATATGTGTGGCATTTATAGCAGCTCCCCGATATCTTTCCTGATGCTGCTGCCATGTTAGGCCAAAAATATCCCGCTCGGAGTACCTTATGTGTTAGAGAACGGGCTTCTAAATGGTTACCACAAACTCCAACGTGGATTTCTCGCATTATGCTTTTCCCGGTTTCTTCCGTCACGCATTTTAAGTAAGGGAAGCAATGGCCCCTGCGGTATAATTTCCCATCCAACAGGGTGTATCTTGCACATTGGAGATGCAACCTCCTTACCTCGCGCTAATCTTCCAAGCTTTTTTTCATCAGTTAGATATAATCAGATCATATCCATCCAATTAGGCAGTACATTGACAAGTCACTGAAGCGGCACTTCAATAATGAACCCTACAAGAAACGTTAGTAGTATATGATAAGTAGGGATTGTTCTAGCCGGAGATTAAGGGTACTTGAAATATAAGAATGTTAGACAAATATTCACATATATACACATTTAAACGTTACAAAAAGGGGGGAGGTTTGGATCGGCAACAAGGCTGCCCTATTTAATCTAGACACGAAATTAAAACAAGAAAATAAATCCTAAGTTACTATTTATATGTTGGTCGACATCTTTCACACAAACACTCATAAAAAGCAATCAAAACACATAACTTTCAAGCAACAAAACTCATGGTAAACAAACATTAAATTGTTCTAGATTCGACTTAGTTTCAACCTAATTAGCTCCTTCTTGGTTTACTAGTCGATTAAGACTTCTCATGTACTTCAAGATTATCTAAGCGTCTAACTCTAAAGTTATACTAGTCATATTTGAGAACACTAAACGTCGAAGAAAAAAAAAAGTAATTAAGCTCAAAGTCTTTTTAGTTAGAGACATATTAACAAGCAAGGCGTCATTCTTCTTATCGACATGTAAATTCTTTAAACTACTTAAGCCCTTGTGAAAACAACACACGAAAAAGTATCTAAACGCCTACTTAATCTATATTATTTTCTGTCAAGTGAGACTAATGCCCTACGCATTGCAATTGCATAAAACTTCAACCTTTAAGGCACATGAATTTAAAGAATAAACCAAGACGAATTTAAAACCAAGTGAACATGCTTGCCGATTACCTAGTTACTATCTTGTTACCTATTTTCCTTACAAGTTAACATGCAATCCGTATTTTATCTTTGAAAAACCTTATATAAAACCTAAGTATGAAATTATCATGCATATTGTAAAACCAATTTTCAATCCGAAATATCCATAGACGTACAATTTGAAACCAAAAATACATGCAAGTTTCATAGATAAAACCTAATATAACTACATACAACAAATTTCTAAACTGAGAGTAGGGAGTGGATCACACTTTGTAGACACCTTTGAAGCTTCGACTTGGTGTTGATCCGATGATGATGATGATGACATGGTTGGAATATTTTTGGTGAAGGTGAAGATGTGTTTCAGCCAGATATTGTATATAGGATTTTTGGGGAACTTTGGTAGAGCTTTATGAATTGTATTTTGTGCTAGGATGTGACAAGTTTTTCTGTGGGAAACCTGCCTCTCCTTTTAGGAGAAAGACTGCATGAATCGGCCAAAAAACCTAAAGTGTATCGGCCCAAGGAAAAGATGATTTCCTTGCCGGTTTTGGTTTGATTTTCTCTTCTTGTTCTTCTAGGATTTCTTTACCGATTCGCTCGATATATTTCTGATTTTTGTCTTCCTATTCCTTTGAAGATTCGGTGAAGCTTCTCCTAGTTGAACTCGGCATGGTTTTCCTCCTTGCATCCGGCAATGCTCTTCCTTGTCCTAACTGGATTAGGTTTTCCTTGTTCACCTAGAATTTTGTTCTCCTTGTGGCTGCAAGTCTTGGACTTGTTCTTCTCATGCTTTGTTCTCTTCCTAGGAACTCTAGGATGCGTCCTGGATTATTGCAGCCACCTTGGAGCCTCTCAAAAAATCACCCGAAATCATTGCAGTCTTCCCGGCAGCTTCCTGGCGCTTGAGCAGTAGTATCAGACACTGACAACTTCTCTCGCCTGGACACGCGCGAGGCGTGCGCACGCAGGCTTAGTAGGTTGGCATGGCTACGGGGTAGCATCCGGTCTTGTACAGCATTGCGGTAGGCACACACAGCAGCGGTAGAAAGAAGGCGCGCATGAGCGCGCGCATTGTCTCGATAGTCTGGGTGCCAGTATCCGATACGAGATGCCGGTATCTGATACAAGGTGCCATCGGCCATAGCCTCGACGGATACGCCTGGGATACATTTTTGGATATGTCTGGGCCTATGTTAGATATGATATGTCACGTGTCCGACACGAAATGTCATGATCGGACACGAGGTGTCAGCATCGCTGGTCCTCGGCAGCAGCTGCGCGGCTGCGTGTGTTAGGCTTCCTCTACTCTGTCATTTTCTCGACAGATTTGACATTTATGTCTTCATTTCTAGCATAAATTTCTCAAAAAAATAGCTATTAATACGATTCTAAGTTATATAGAAACTAGACTCAGAGATCTTTCTTTGCATATATGGCACACATCCTGGTTCCAAATGACCTCTTCTGGAGAAGTCGTGGAATTTGGCTATTGTGCACAGAAACTTGTGGATTTCGCGTCCGGATTCCTTTACAATTCTTGGCATCTTTTCTTAGTCCAATTTCTGTAACTCTTTCCATTCCCAAATCATCAATGTGTCTACTAAAAATCAGAGAAGTTAAATTCACAAAAAACAAGGTCGAGGTTTTACAAGATTCAACGATATATTTCAAGACTCCAATTTGACTAAGTCTTTTATTCTCTTTTGATACTTTGTTGAATTTCTGCATTTTTTCCTATAATTAGCACATTTCTATGATAACTCTACCAAATATTCATAACTCTAAATTATAACTTGATCTTAGATAAATAAGAGTTAAACAAAGTATAAATGTAGGCATAAACATACTAAGAACGTAGCACTTTGTGCTTCTATCATACATCTTCAACCGCAAAGATCTCGGAGATGGTTCTGCTGATGCTTGGTTTCTCTAAAGTTTCAATCTTGACCCTACCGGTACTTCGGAGCATAAGTACCGGTAGCCAACCTTGCCAAGGCGTCACTATGCTTATTCTCCTCCCGTGGGATGAGCTAATGCTAGCACATCCCATTTAGGTAGTGCTCCCTTAAATTGTTCTAGTAGAGATTTAGCTAGTGCTAGGTAGGAACTCATTTGGGGTTCTTTTTCCTCAAAAAGACCGTTGACTTGATTGACTATCAAGCTTGAGTCACTTCATACTTCAATATTTGGGACTCCCATTTCCTTGGCTAGCTGTAGTCCCGCTATTAGTGCTTCATACTCTGCGGCATTGTTGGAAGCCTTAAACATAAACTTTAAGGCGTACTCATATGAATGCCCATCGGGCGTCAATATGATACCTGCTCCACTTCATTTGTTCGTGACCGATTCGTCGACGTACAACCTCCTTCTCATATCTTCCTTTGTGGTTCCGGAATGGTGGCTTTCTTCCTTCTCAGATCTCCCCTCTTTTTTCATTGGTATAAGCTCACATATGAAATCCGCAGCCACATGGCCTTTGATGGCTGTGCCAAGAATATATATTATGTCAAATTCTCCCAGTTTTATCGCCTATTTAACCAGTCTCCCACTGGTCTCCGGCTTCTGTAATATTTGCCAGAGGGGGTGGTTGGTATACAAAGTTATAGAGTGGGCTTGGAAGTAATGTCGTAGCCTCCTGGCGGTAACGATTAGTGCCAATGCCAGCTTCTCAATATTCGAGTATCGACTTTCTGTCCCGGTAAATCAATTTCTAGCGTAGTAGACTGGGAGCTCCATAGTTCCCTCCATTCTTACCAAAGCGGAGCTTACGGCCGTTTCCGAAGCGGCAAGATATAGGTACAACATTTCTCCTGGTACCGGTTTGGACAGTAGCGTACTACCACTAGATATACCTTGATGGACTGGAATGCGGCTTCGTGCTCTGGCTCCCACCGTATCTGCTTGAATTGTTGTGTCTTTAGTAACCTGAAAAAGGGGGGTGCACTTATCGGTTAGTCGATAAATGAATCTGGCTAGTGCGGCTAATCGTCCAGTCAGGGTCTGAACTTGGTTCCACTCGGTTGGAGATCCCATCTCCAAGATTGCATGAACCTTGATTGGGTTTGCCTCGATTCCTCGTTGACTAATAATGTGACCCAGGAAGAGCCCTTCTGAGATTCCAAATATGCACTTCTTTGGATTCAGGTGCATATCGTATTTGAGCATTTTTCCTATTGCAATCGCTAAGTCTTGTACATGGGCATCAGCGGTCAGGCTTTTGACTACCATATCATCTACGTAAACCTCCACCGTCTTGCCCATCTCCTGTTCAAACATACGGTTCACGACTCGCTGGTATGTGGGTCCTTCATTCTTTAGTCCATACGACATTCTCTTATAGCAGTACAAACCCTAGTCTGTTGTGAACGATGTGTGCTCTTCATCAGCTGGGTTCATTCTTATCTGATTTTATCTGGAATAAGCGTCCATGAAGCTCAATAGTTTGTAATTGAACGTCGAATCTATCAGCTGATCTATCTATGGCAATGGGAAACTGTCCTTTGGACAAGCCCTATTCAGATTGGTGAAGTCCACACACATGCGCCACTGCCCAGTCCCTTTTTTTTGTGACCATAACCACGTTGGCTGGCCACCGGGGGTACTGGACCTCTCGGATGAAATCTATTGCTCTTAATTTTTGCACTTCCCCCCTTAAGGCTTCATACTTTTCTGGGTTAGAAGTCCTCTTTTTTCCTTTTCGGTATACAACCTGGTAGGATATTTAGCTCATGTGTTGTGATTTCCGGTGATATGTCGGGCATATCTTCGTAAGACCACGCAAATACTGAGCTATTCTCCTTAAGAAAACTGATGAGGTCCTCTCTAACCTTTGGTGCTAACTTGGTGCCTACCACACTACTCTATTGGGATACTTTTCCGAAATAGACACCTACTTTGTCTTTTCTGCCGTTGATGACCGTTTCGGCTTTGGCTTCTCTTCATCGTAGTCTGTATCGTCTCGGGGGTCGATGATTGGATTTGATGGTGTGACGTGTTTGGAGTTCCGGGAAGCAATAAAGACCTTTGCTCTCTTTCTTCCACTGCTCACGGTTTCTGCACAGTACTTCCAGGCAACGTTCTGATCTCCCCGTAATGTTATGAATCCGGTGGGAGTGGACAACTTCAACATGTTAGTTTTAATGACTTTTGTGTGCCTGCCCTTTTGGATTCCAATACTCAGCAAGAGACCGGCCCGGACAGTTCATTAAAACATCCGCTCACCGCTGGCCTTGCGGTCCTCCGGTCATTTGCCTCAATCTGAGCCTTCATGTCTAATACTGAGTCAGACAGTATTTGAAGCGCCCGTGCCATTGGACTCATCTCTTCTTCTTCGAGCGATATACTCGCCCGATGGGGTGGCGGTACGGGTCCTGCCCTGGTCATTACTTCCAGAAACAAATCCACCGGTATATGGTCTTATGTTTTCCCGTGGTTTGCCCCACCTCCATATGAGGAAAACTGCTGGATGGTCTCCCGGTTTGAGTGTTCCTGCTGGTCGCTTGCGGGGCGGCTAACGCTTCGGTTAGGGCGGCATTATGTTGTTGTCCCTTTTTTAAGGCGGCCAATGGTGCGGTATTTATGGCCTCCATCTCTCGGTATCAGGCCTCCGCTCTCGCCCGATCCTGTTCGCCTTCCTCTCGCAAGAGGTTAACTTATGCCCTCATCTTCTCCACTTCCTCGAATGTGTCGTAGTGGCCAGGGCTAGCGACACACTCTTGGCTTCTTTCGATCAACTTCTCCTGCCCTACCACGGGGGTTAGCAGGGGCTCGAAATCCAGGACACTGCGGGTCTCCACCGGACCCTTGCCCTGATCCTCCCTCTTTGAGCTTCATGCCATTCATTGTAAACGTGGCTTTTATGTAAAGATTCTCACAGACGGCGCCAATTGTTTTAGTATAAATCTGTACTCCCCGAAATAGGTAGGACCGCGGCTGACTCCTTCCTACGAATATCCTGCTTACTAGGTAAAACCGAATTGGACCAGTTTACACCACTCTGATGCTTAAGTCAGTAAAGCAAGTTGGAATATTGAATGTAAAGAAATACTGAACTTATCCAAAATTAGTTACCTGAAAAGGAAGGTAGTTGGGTCACTAAGTACATTTTCCAGCCCCGTGGCTGGGCTTGTTCTTCAATGTGGGACAAAGTTCCCTTAGCATAATAGAAAACTCTTCTGGTTTACTCCTTTGCAGACTCTTTTCTCCGGTCGGTCTACTCTTATTAGTCTTCTGCCACCCAGGCCTTGGGTCCAGGCATGTGGGCTCTTGGTTCGGTCTCTAACACGGGTCCGTGGGGCCCTGGTTGCCCGACTTATTGCTACCATCAACAAATATCAAATTATGGATTGGACTGCACCCAATGGGAAAGAGTGATAAGAAGTATAGTGACTGCTTTTGCGACGTCTAAAATTATATTCTCACCTACCTATTTGTGGCCTACAATTTAAATAATATTGACTACGATAATATTAGGGCACTTGGATTCCAGCTTTACGTTTATGGAAATCCAATTCAATTAGTTGTTGATGACCTCTAGAAGTCTAGAAGTCTAGAACCCTATGCCCTTTCCCCTTTTCTCTAATCTTGTACCCTTTCCTTGCTTGATCATTTTGACCAACGGATTCTTCTTCTTCTCAGCTTAATCTACTCATCCATTCAACTTTTAACCCATGTTTTTTTTTTTTTTTCTAAACTAGCTTGCTAGTAGAACGTGTTCCTAAATTATTTTGTGGAGAACCATCCCATGATAATATTTACCACAATGTCATCATTTGTGGTTACTATATGAGAGAGAGAGATCAAATAACTAGAATATAGAATAAAATGAAGAAAATTTACTTGTAATATTAAACTAAAAATTTATCTCCAGCGCCCATTGATAATCACAATCCTCAAATTTTATATAAACTATATTCCAATGAAACCATAAGAAAATCAAACATAATTATAAGCTTTTCAATCATTTCATCATCAAACATCCATAAGAAGCAATTGACTTTAATAAAATAAAGTATAAAAGTTATTCTCATAATTTTTATTTATTGCATATACCTAGTAAAATGCTCAAGGTAATTTTGTATTGGCTATGTCCTAATGAAATCACCAAAACACCTGACATATCAATATAAGTTTTTCCGCCTTCTCATCACCAAACTATCATTGTCAGCTTAATTCATCAATGCATCTGCAACTTCAGCATCCAAGTTTGGTGAACCAACGTCTTGTTCACACGATAAAGTTCTCACCTTCTCTTTCGAAGCCTTTAATTCTTCCCATTCTATTAAGGTATGTTATATATTAGATGATGAGGGATACCTCAAAATCAAAAGAGAAACATATATGATATAATAAGCAAAGAATTAACATGATAGTTTACCTGTTATTGATGGTACTTCCTCTGCTATGTCGTTCATCTGGTTACTCCAGGCTACACGTAAGAACATTTCTACATACGATTCCTCTTTTTTGCCAATATCACAAGTAATGTCTTTAGATGACATGCTCAGGCCGTGTGGCTTTAATACATTTAGAGGGCTCTCAAGTCTCTCTTGAAGAGAGCAATGGTAGCTGCACTTAGGAGTCTCCTAAATAGAACACAAATTGATGATAAACTGAACAAACATAACTATGATAGTAAAATAAGAACTTGCATAATTTAACTCACCAAGACATTTACTGATTTGCGTTTTCTATTAGCATCCCTCATTTGCTTGGGATTTACCTCATAAAGGATAAACCTCACAACCTCAGGAACAGATCTTGTCACAGTCTTTGACTTTACATGTGTAATATACTGCATGGAATTGTTTAAATAAATCTTTAAAATTAGGATTTCTAAATCCATCATAGATTGATTTCATCTGTTCCTTACATAAAAGAACGGCAAAGTACCTTATCGTATTGTCGGACACCACTAAGTCTGATTTTACATTTCATTTTCCATCCATGAAGTCTCTCAGAGAAACTGAACTTTTTCTCATTCTGAGAAGTAATAACCCTGATCACTTCATCCTCAGGTGCAAACTGCATGCAGTAACCCAATAAACACAGAATAAGTTCTAGATATGCACAATTACCATGATGCTTGTTCGTAAATGAAGTGCTATATATCTTGTAAGTGACATAAATAGTAATATACGTACCTTATTTATTGTGTCATCATCAATTTCAAAATCATCAGGAATTTTAAAAGAAATATTGGAAATATTAGCTACTTGCTTGGAGGCCGATCGAGTTGACTTTGAATTAACAGCTGAATTCTGTAAATTAGAATGAACAATAAATAGAATGAGATCCTTTACGTGGACAACATAGAACTATAATTAATAGCAAGGTTTTCAAAAAATTAAAAATTGAAGTAACTATCAACAAAACAAAATTATGAAAAAACTTGTTGTCTTCTTTTGTTGACATAAAGGTCTCTTTAGCCTAGAATAATTGCTGATTGCATAATATGTTGTTATCTAAAAAAAAAAAGCCACCACCATATGGATTTAGATATTTAACATTGTAACCAACAAAACTAACATATGAAAACTGAATAATTAAAAAAAATCACATCTTCTTGTGTTGATTGAAAGCTCTTTTTCGCCTAAAATAATAGTAAATCGGGTGATCTTTTTTTATTTAAAAAACACATCAGGCTCAACACAACACCATTTGATCTAGTGGCATAGTCTCCCTATTGTAAGTGAGAGGATGTGAATTCGACTCACGTTAGACTCGTTGTAGCATTTCAGCTGTATATTTGATAATAAAAAACAAGAAAAACCCTACCGTACGTAGATCTAGATAACTAAAGTTATAAGCACAAAAAAATGCAAATGAAAACTCAAAAATATCACCATGTCTTTTATTTTTGGGTTTTCATGGCCTGCTTGAGCTTGCTCTATCGTTACTATCATGTGTTTATTGTCTTCTGTCATTGACTGAGAGGTCTCTTCTTTCTAAAATAACAACAAATCAAATAAGTATATTTTTTGTTTATCTAAATATAAAAATCACCACTTTATAGATCTAGATATTTCACACTGTAAACAATAAAAATAAAATATTGATATTGAAAAAAAAAATTCCCACATCTTTTACTTTTAGGCTTTCATGGTTTGCTTGAGCTTGCTCTGCCACTACTATCATAAACTTTTTGTCAACTTTCATTGAATCAAATGTCTCTTCTGCCTAGAAAAAATTACACAATATATAAGATTTTTTTTTGTCTAATAGAAAAAGAAACCACCACCATATAGATCTAGATATTTAACATTATAATCAACAAGAAACAAATATCACCACTCTAGTTCTACTATCATGCTCTGCCTTTAGTTCCTTCTCTATTTCTGCATCTGCTAGTTTCATCAACTCAACCACTTCTTTCTGTACAAAAGAAACTGATTTAATTAGTTTATATATAGTTGACATGATATTTTATGTAATACGTACTAAAACTCTAGGGCAATAGTCCTTACATTAACAACATCCTTGATGACTTCTCCAATCCGATCCTGTAAGTTTTCTGGGCGATGCGTTTCTTGTATATATTGAACCAATTCTTTTCCAGATGGAGATGGAGAGACAACTTGACCTTTTCTTGTCTTATTGTGGTCGATTATATGTGCATATGGAGAGTCGTCTATGACTTTATTCACATCAAACGTCATTGATGAAACATGTTTTACAATTATGGGCATATGTGACATAGCCTGCTCGGTTGATGATGTCGACACTGTGGTTTCTAATTTGATTGGTGAAGCAATTGGTGCAGTTGTAGCCGATGATGAAAGTGATTTACTAGTGACTAGTGACATGGTTGATTGTGACCCCTTTGTAGAAGAGATGGATCTTGGTGATGACATATTGAGAGAGAGAGAGAGAGCCTTATTGAAATACAACAAGATAATGCAATAATTTGTGAATGAGAGTAGATTTTAAAATGAAATCATATGGCTCCATTAGATGCCCCTATAGAAAATATTACACATTTTCCGCTCAAAATTGTATGCATTCATCAAATACACCAAATATATGTACGCATTTATTTATTTTCCTACAAATGTGAAGACGCTGTCAGAAATAATATTTTAAAAAAGGAAAACAAAACCGTACTTAGAGAATAATATCTGGAACTCCGATTTTGAATTCAAAATGTAAATGGCTGGTACTAGTGGTGACATATTTACTAGCTTATTTGCACAAATCATCATGATTGCATACATGAATTGCAAATTGCAAAGTAGATTATGTCTTAAATTTTATTTCTATTTTGTGAATCTAGCAACCAACAAATATATTAAATAACTTTTTGGATAAGTTCCAATTGTTTGCATATTGGTGCCATTTATGCGATTTACATTAACTTTGACTGAAATTCAATATTGTGAAATTATCAATGATATTCACCTTTAAATATTACATATATAAAAAGCCCTAGTTTTTTTTTTTTTTATGTATTATTAAGTGTCTCATAAATTTGTGAGACCTTGAGATATGCTTAATCATTAACATGGTTTGGTTTTCGAAACATATGGTTAGAAAGACTAGCACCATTTGTTTGCACTTGTGTAAGTGAGTTGGCAGATATTTGGATTTGATTTCATTTAGTTTGCTTAAGAGCAAGCAAAGTTCAAGTGCAAGTGTAAGAAAATATTATTTTGTAATAAGTAACATACTAGCCTTCCTGCCCACGCTATGCACGTACGGAAGGGTCGCGCTAGCGCGTTCATTCGCATCACCGAAGAGGATGCCAAGATTAAGACAGCGGCTCTATATCTTACCGACACTGCCGTGTTATGGTGGCTTAGAAGGCGAGGAGACATCGAGAAAGGTACGTGCACCAGCAATACCTTTGACGATTTTACTAAAGAGCTCAAACAGTAATTTTATCCGGAGAATGCCGAGAATGAGGCTAGACCTCACCTGCGAAGGCTCAAACACTCGAGGTCAATTCGTGAATATATCAAAGTTTTCACTAACCTGGTGCTCGAAATCCACGACCTATCTGATAAAGATGTGCTCTTCAATTTCATGGATGGTCTTCAATCTTGGGCCGAGACTGAACTACGAAGTATAAGGGTGCAAGATCTCGCGACCGCCATAGCTACAGTCGAAAGCCTTATCGATTATACCAGGTCAAGAGAGGCTGCTACAAAGCCAAAAGATAGGAAGAACCACTCATGCCAAAGGTGGGGGAGACAAAAGCCCACGGACTGACTCGCAACAAGCCACCTACCTGGTGAGAAACAAAGATAAGGGCAAGCAAAAAGAGTCACGAGGGTCAGACAAGCCCAACAACAACAAGGGACTGCCCACAGAAGAGAGCGCTGAGCACATTGTTGGGAAATCATCAGGGGGAAAGAGAAACTGAAGCCAGTGATGACAGTGCACGTATGGGATTGATGCAATTGCTTAACGCAATTCGCTCGACACCCAAGGTCCAAACCAAAGGCCTAGTTTTGGTTGACATTACCATTGGAGTTGAAGTCCATGTCGGAACATGGCGAGGCAATCTTGACTTCTCTATAGCTCCGATGGATGATTATAAGGTCGTCCTAGGGCTGGAATTCCATGACCAAGTAAAGGCGTTCACGGTGCCATTCGCCAACAGTATGTACATAATGGATGGCGATAAAGCATGCGTCGTGCCAACAACAAGAAGGAGTTGTACGCAAGACCTGCATGTATTGTCTGCAATGCAGTTCAAGAAAGGCATCTGGAGGGACTAGAAAAGTTATTTAGCAATTTCCAAGGAGTACGATGATGAAAAGTTAGGCCCACAAGCCAACATGTCCAAGGAGGTAGCTGCGATTCTTGACAAGTTCAAAGACGTATCGCCATCTGAATTTCCCAAGAAGCTGCCACCAAGGAGAGAAGTGGATCATACCATTGAGTTAGAGTCGGGCACCAAACCACCCGCTATGAGCGCATATCAAATGGCGCCTCTCGAGTTAGCTGAACTAAGGAGGCAGCTTAAAGATCTTTTGGATGCGGGATTCATCCGGCCCTCCGAGGCCCCATTTGGCGCCCCGGTCTTATTTCAAAAGAAGAAAGATGGTTCACTTCGAATGTGCATAGATTACCGGGCACTCAACAAGGTCACTGTCAAGAACAAGTATCATATCCCTCTCATAGCCGACTTGTTCGATCAGCTGGGGCACGCCCGCTACTTTACAAAGCTGGATTTGCGCTCGGGATATTACCAAGTGTGCATTGCTGAAGGTGACGAGCCAAAGACCGTGTGCATAACAAGGTATGGTTCTTATGAATTCCTAGTTATGCCGTTTGGCCTAACCAATGCAGCAGCGACATTTTACACCTTGATGAACAAGGTGTTCCAGTCCTATCTCGATCGGTTTGTGGTCGTCTATCTCGATGATATTGTGGTATATAGCTGAATCCTAGAAGAACACGTGGAGCACTTGCAAGAAGTGTTCAAGGTGCTATGGGAAAATGAGCTATACATCAAGTTAGAGAAGTGCTCCTTTGCTAAACCGGAAGTATTATTCTTGGGGCATAAGATCCGAAATGGTAAGCTAATGATGGAGGATTGCAAAGTGCACTCCATCCAAGTATGGGTGCCGCACCAAGGTACACGAGTTGCGAACATTTTTTGGGCTAGTGAACTACTATCGCCGATTCATCAAGAGTTATTCGGAAAAAGCAGCGCCATTGACAGACCTTCTTAAAAAAAACAAGGTATGAGAGTGGACGCCGAAGTGCCAAGAAGACTTTGAAGATTTGAAAAAGGTCGTATGCGAGGAGCCCGTCCTCAATCTTCCTGACCACAACAAACCATACGAAGTGCACACCGATGCATCTGATTTTGCTATCGGCAGTGTACTTATGCAAGAGGGTCATCTGATCGCTTACGAGAGTCGGAAGCTCAACGATACGGAAAGGCGCTACACAGTTCAAGAGAAGGAGATGTCTGCCATCATACATTGCTTTCGAGCATGGCGACACTACCTACTTGGGATGAAATATATTGTTTTTCATGTTATGCTTTGTGTATGACAGTGTCGCTTAATGCTCAAACTAATTATTAGTTGTACATTACTTAGTATTTACACATATCAAATATTATATACATTAAATGTTTTTAACGATCTATACTTGTTTTTTTTTTCAACTTTGTTTGTATGTTAATTTTTTTCATTTTTTGGGATTAGACCGGTAAATACATACGCGTGATTTAATTACAGCACTCGCGCATGCATATTTTATTTTTGAATGTTACATTTCACATATGCAAATTGTTCTTTTGGTGCTCTTATGCACAAACAGCCAGCAACATCAACTTTTCATTCCATGTGGTATCTCGCTCATCAAAGAATTTTTGCTTCCATTATTGGGCCAAGGGAAACCTGTCTGCCGAGAGGGGCTGCTGCCCCAACTGCCGAGCAATGCACATGATGAACGGACAAACACGCGGTGAAGAGTCTAGGCTAAGGACTTTAAATATTTAAGCTCTAATGGGGAGGCAACCCCATACGACTAAGAAAAACGAAGGAGCCATCACCGAGAGTTTGAAATTTCTTAACCCTTCTCTTTTTCATTGGTTTTTGATGATATGTTAGAATATATTAGACTATTGCATGCTTAGGAAGTTACATGCTATAGTTTTATACTTACATTGAGGACAATGTAATTTTCTAAGTGTGGGGTGGGATAACGTATTCCGTTTATGTTTTTGTGTGCTTAGTTTAGAAAAGAAAAATACAGAAAATTGTAATACAAAAATAGAGTGTTTAAATTATTGTCTTAGGATGCTCCTAATATTGTCAATGATGTTTTTCTCCTCTTTGCATACATATATGATGGTTGTGCATACTTTTAAAATTGTGAGTTTCATGGATAATGTGCATTGGTAGGAGCATGTAGGACTTGTTAATTATTGAAGCATGCATGTTTTAGCTAGTTTGTTTCCATAATAACCCTGTAAGCTTTAGAGCCAAATTGCTTTCTTTATGAGTGTAAATTTCTGAAAATTTCAAGCATGCTAAAATTATGAACCTCATTATTCTTTGCATATTCAACGATTATGTGCCATAGCTATTTAATGAACTCTAGAATGTTAGAATTCACTCTTGTTGATTTTCAAAACATTTTAAGTCATGAAATACTTTGATTTTGAAAGTGATTGAAAAGATCTTTTAGTTTTACCATCATAGCCAAATAAAGCATGAGCCATATTTGTGCCCGTCGTGGGACACTTTAGTAAACCCCTTTGAGCCTACGTTTAGCCTTTTCTTTCATCACCCTTAAACACTTTCCATGAGCTTAGAATAGTTATGCCTCTACCCTTGATCAAAGTGTTGGCAAAACTTGATATTTTTGAAGGAGTTTTCGCGTGAAGTGATGAAGAAGAATAAGTGTGACTTAGCTAGAAAATTGTATGAAAAATTGTATGTACCGTGCCTAGCAAAAGAAAAGAACAGACAGAAAAGAGAAAAAAATTAGTCCGAGAGTAACAATATTGAAACAGGCACGATTTCAAAAGAAAATTTGCTAAGTCTAGTCTTTAAAATTGTTGTGAATTTGGAATTTTGTATTTAAGTGAAGGTCTAGCATTGTCATATTTTGACCTTTGTTCGTATTCAGATTGTTGTGGGGAAGTAAAGAATGAAGGAAGGGTCCAACAAAAGAAATTCGGCCATTGGTGAGAAAACATAAGGAGAATTGAGCTTTGCTAAAGGCCATAGTGACGTTTTGAGCCTTCTTATCCCATAAATTTCGAATACCTCTTAGCCAAACCCCATTACATCCTTCATAATTCTTAAGATGGTTAAACTTAATTTGTGGAGATTTTTCTCAAGAGTAAGCATATGGTTTTGGTTCATTGGTGCACACAGTTGTTAAATGAGGTTCTTCTTGAAAATTCACAAAGTGCTTTCGATTTTCATGACATATGCAAGTTACTCTTTGTAATTCATTATCTTTCTCTTGCATATACTTATGAGTGAATGCCATATTTCGAGTGAAAAGAAGAGAGTATGCCTAGTGGGGAGGATCGGATTAGCTTAACATATTTACATGCTTATATGTTGTTCTTATATGTTCATATTGATGTTACATATTCATGAAACTTGAGATATTCGTGCTTAGCATTCTTATGCATTAGCTTGAAAGCTATGTGTTCATATGAGCCTGAGACAAATTGTTAGGGGCAATAGTTTGTTTTGAGTCTTAGTTTTATTTAGTTTTGCTAAGGGACTAGCAAAGGATAAGTGTGGTGTAGTTGATAGGAGCACAATGTGCTACGATATTAATATGTTTATGCCCTCGTTTATGCTTTGTTTAACTCTTATTTATCTAAGATAGAGTTATAATTTAGTTTAGTGTCGTTTTGGTAGAGTATTGGAAATATGTGCTTAATAATCCGAAAAATGACTAAGTTTAGAACTCTGAGGAAATAAAGTAAAATACGTCTTTTTTGTGATTCTGAGACTCGTGCTAATGTGACTTATCCTTTTCTAAATTTAATGAAATTTGGTATGCATATATTTGGAAAGCTAATGTGTATTGTTTCAAAATTTCATATCAATCTAATTTTGGGAAGTCCACCAAAAGATGGCTGCAACTTGGCAGTCTGAGTATTACGATCCAGGGACTACCATAATTTTCCTGGGACTGTGTCCTCACTTCCGGAATTTCTGTGGGACACATCGCTTGGAACCAGAGAACGTGCCATACACCGATAGAAATCCCTACGAGTCTAGTTTCTCCAGGGCTTAGAATCTCATCAATCGGAGCTCTGAGGAGGGAGTTATACTGGAATTACTGAAGAAAGGTCAATCTGCCGGGAAAACAACAACTTTCCTGGTTGCATCAGGATAACTCTCCATTGGATTTTTGGGAGTATGGATCGGATATTATGGACCTAAAGACTTATTGGACATGTCCATGCTACTCAAATGATGTTGATTGAAGTCCAAGATCAAAGCTTGGCCAGCAAGGAAACATAAGCCAACTAGGAAAAGGAATTCTCATTCCTTATTGCTGCCGACAACCCTAGGGTTTTTCCTCTATATATATGATCACTTCTCCACAGAAAATCTGTCACATCTTTTAGCCAAAACTCTAGTCAAAAAATCTACCAAATATTCTACCTCAAGTCCTACATAAAAGTGATAGCCGAAACCATCTCACCACCATCCTAAAATCCAGTCCGTACCATCATCAATCTCCATCAAGATCAACACGAGCTGCTGCCCTAAGGTGTCTAAATGTGTGATCTACTCCCCTCGGCTTGTAATTTTATTGTTTTACAAAACTATGTCTATGTAGTTTGTATGTTCTTTTGGTATTTGTTTGTATGTCTATGTATGAAGAATTTGTTTGCTTGGTTTTGCATGTTTAAAGTAAATGTTAAATTTCGTAACTTGGTTTTATTTGTTATCTCTAAGTGTCGAAATTTATGATCTTGTTAAAGGTAAAACATGTAAACATAATTTGTAGAAATCGTAGGTAGTCTTTAGAGAAGCATGTTCACAATTTAATTCTTTCTTAACTTGGTTAGTTTCATGATTTCGTGTGCAACCGAAGGAGATGTCTAGATGCATTCGAAAGGCCATGAGTGTTGTCTAGGTGTTGAATTCACTTCCACGTAGTAACATAAGTCGAATTAGAACACGAAGTCGGTTTGGTTTGTGTTATTGCACTAGGTGTAGAGTATTTCATTGAAACTTGCGTGTGAGCATGATGAGTGACGCCATACATGTTAATACGTCTCCAACTAAAAAGGACTTTGTGCTTCATTGGTTAATTGGTTATTTTCTACGCGAAGTGTCCATAATTGGTTAGCTAAAGATTAGGTTTATGCGAGAAGCTAATTCTAAATACCTATGTGAAGTCTAAAATCAACGGAGAGCAACCGCGAAGGACCGAGTTGGGTTGGAACTAAGTCGAGTCTAGGATATTTTGTTGCATGCTTGCCGAGAGTCCTACTTGTGTTTTCTATGTGTTATGATAGTTTTTGATAAGTGCTTTGTGTGAAAGATGTCGACCAACCTTGTAAATATTAGTTTAGAACTTTATTTTCATGTCGTTAGGTTTTAGGGGCAGCATTGCTGCCGATTGCTTTCAACCCCCATGTTTTGTTTCGATGCTTGTATATATGTGAATAAAGTGACATTGTTTGTGTATATATTTGTGTTTTGTTTAACATTCTCATATTTCAGGTACTCTTAATCCCCGGCTAGAACGATCCCTACTTGCTTATACTACTAACGATCTTTTGTAGGATTTATTATTTGTGTGAGCCCAGAATGCCAAAAACAAACCATTCAAAGTACACCTAACTCAGATGATCATGTAAAACAAAATTTTAATGAACCCCAATGAAAGATAAAATACCATGTTTGGAACTCAATCCTATTGCTATATACAATTTTCAATTTTGCAATGTTTGGACAAAAATAATTAAACTTAGTTGTGGATATACAATTTTATAGCTAGCTTATTTTGACAAAGATCAAGTACAACTTAATATTCTATTGCTATGTGCAATCAAAGTTAAAGTGGAAATGTCCTATATATGTTTGTAATCGGTAGAACCTGCAACATCCTATTACAAATGCACAGAGCACATGATCAAAATCAAATGCAAGATAGCATGATCATAGAACATTTATGAAAGTAAATCTTAATAAAACATGCATCCCTAACAAAAAATAAGAAAAAGTTAACACATATTGACATCTTACGTACATCAATGTTACATGCATATATATGTAGTCGGTCCACGAAACAAAATACACCTCTAACACCTATAGTTGACACTCACCATGATCTCATCACATAAACAACATTAGGGATTAGAAATCTGACCTCCTATAGTGAGCTTCTGCCGTAAAAGTCATCTATTCTATAGCCTCCAAAATCAAAATCATTAAAACTCTCTGTTAATGACATATCTTAAGCACTAAAATCTCAAATAAAACTAATACCCTACTTCTTGATACCCGATCATTGTTAACCTAGTCCAATCTTATGTACCTAATTCACCAACGCATATAGGGCATATAACCAACAATATCAATTTGATATCTCTAACCAAACCCTAATATTTTCATTCCTCTAGTGATTAAACTCTACACCCCATAGAGTCTAGCCTATCGAACAATTGACATGGTACATGAAATTTGGAAGCCAGACAACCATCCAAAACAAATTTACATATGAAAAACCAAAAAGGTGTACAGAAGAAAGAAAATGAGCGCCCACTCATCCTAGTGCACAACTTACTACAATAACAACATTAGTCAAACACAATTGATAAAAAAAGAGATGTGTGTGAAAGAAATTGGTACGCAACAGATTAGAAATAGAATCCTCTACGTAGTTTGTTGCAGCATAATGAAATAAAAATGTAGCTTAAGACACAGGAATGATAATCCAAATAATTACAAAAGCAAGATTATATACCTGAATCAAATTGCACTTCAGCGACAGCGGCACTCAACTTGAGAGCGACGGAATCCAAGGACCTTGAAACTTAGCAATTGGGATCTTCTTGATCCTGCAACAAATATCAATCTCAACTCAGTTAATTTTACGACAAAAAACATAAGTACGAAAGAAGAAATCTAAAGATAAATGTGAACACCCTACTTGCTTGCCAGAGATAACCAATAAATAATAATTATAGAAAGACAACAATTACCTAACAGAACAATCAGTCGCCAAACTTCCTAGTGCAACAATTGATACTTTAGGAACAATTGACAATAATTACATATGGACATGCAGCCGTAAAAGAAAACCAAAATAAACGGTATTCAATCTAAAAAATACCTCATCACAAAGTGAATATGCAACAGTGTAGTAATTTTCTCCCTCTCTTGGTTTTGATTTTTCTCTGGTCCTAATTCTGCGTTCATGCTCGCCTTTTGTATGAACTGTAATTTGAGACTCAACCATAATCATATAAGTGATCAACTCTCACGTCGTCTCAAGTATAAGCATTTCTGAATTTCATATCGTGTGTCTGCCATCTTCTTTCCTCGTCGGCAAATCGTGTGCAGCCAACAGTTTTGTTTTCCTTCTATACAATAACAAACTTACAATTATCATCAGAACGTTACAGAAAAAAATCAATGGACAAAAGAAGGGCATAAAATCTAACTTTTCGTCGTTCCCGACTCCTTCTTTGCGATGCAGACATTTGATTCTGCTTTGTTCTTCTTTGTTTGCTTGTTTTCTACTTGTTTGACATGAAATGTAGATTGGGAGATCAATGAGTATGATGTGACTGTATGTACAACTTCCACGTCGTACGTACAATCTCCAATGTTTTTATTGCTTGTTATAATACCAACCAACTCGTCTAGTGAACCAACTGTACTGAAGCTGCAAAAGAGAGAACTCATCAGAAAAGAATTGACATAATATGCTTTTCTTTGTTTTTGTTTTCTGCGAACCGCGAATTAGGAGATGATGACCATGTCGTTCTCTGTTTATGTTGAGATCGTGACCCGACAGTTCTGCTATAGTCACGAAATTTTATTTTTATTTTCTTCCCGTGGTTTTTGTTTTGACTTTAGTTGGTAAATTACAGTCATATCCATATGACCTTAGGATAAAAGGATAAAGGGAATCAGTGATTAATATGTCCTGGGTAATTCATCTGAAGCTCCTTGATAAGAAGAAGATGAATTAAGCTTCTAATGTAAATCATGGATGGAATAGCAGGAGAAAAGAACTACCTGTCAAGAATGTAGTTTAATATTAGAAAAATAATATTTTGGCGAAAAATTTAGTTATCAGAATTCAGTAACATGCTTACTGAGGGTGAGTAAAATACTTATTGGGAGTCAGTAACTTGATTACTGGAGTCAGTAACATGCTTAAAGTCAGAGTCAGTAATTTAATATTGAAAAACTAATATTCCGGCGAGAAAAAAAAATATTAACCAGAATCCGGAGGCCAGAGTCCGGTGACCGGTCATGGGAGGCCGGCGGAGTTGGGTGACCTTTCAGCAAAGTTTCTCTATATATTTTCCACTTTTTCAACACGTTATAATCCAAAAGTCTGTTAGATAAAACCAGAAAGACAAAAAAGGAAGAAAAATATTAAAACTGTAATAGGGTTGAAAAGATTTGTTCAAATGGACAATAAGAGTTGTTACCTCATGTTTAATAAAAGAAGAAACTAATATGGTCATTGGAATGGGTAATGAGGGGTCAAATTAGTACTAAATGGACATTTTCTCCATTTTTTATCCCTAATTAACTTCCCTTATGTTCCAATATATTCCACATCCTCTTTATTCTCTAACAATAACCATGATACCGTCAATATCCACATGATAATGATGTGTTGGCAGAGATGCTCTTCCAAAGCCGCGGATCGAACTGATAATTGGCTCAAAATCACTATCACGATCACAATATTGATCGTGAAGAAGAATTAATGGCTACATTTTCAGTGCCTGATCAGGTTCCTCTTGTGGCTGAAGACTGCGAAAAGCTTCATCAAGCAATTCAAGGTCGAAACTACCTCCATAGTATCAATCCCTCTAGATCTCACACACAGATACATATACACACTAACACACAACTGATAGAAATCTACAATTGGTTTGCATCATTCTTGGAAATGTTACGATGAAGAATCATATGCAATCATTTCGTGTGACAACTATGTTTAGACAAGTATAGTTTTAAAATAATATTCGGCTATTGAAATATTACTTGAATCCATGGCCGGCCTATAGATTTTACATGCATATTTAATGTTGTCCCAGTCTCACATTCTTTGTTGGCAGGATTGGGAACTGACGAGAAAGCACTCATATCTATATTGGCTCACCGGAATGGGAGACAGCGTTGTGCTATACGTCAAGCTTATACAAACAAATATGGAGAGGATCTGTTCAAGGAGCTCGAAAAAGAACTTTCCGGCGACTTTCTGGTATGTGAGACGGTGCAGATTGATTTTACGGTGTGTGAATAATAATTCTCATATATAACTTCGTGTTTATATATATACTGTACAAAATGAACAGAGGGCAATGCTAGTATGGACGCCACATCCAGCTGAACGAGATGCAATGCTAGCTTATGAAGCTGTTATGAACAAAAAGTCGGGACGCTATTTTGTGTTGATGGAAATTGCTTGTACGAGAACGTCTCAAGAGCTCTTCCAGATTAGACAAGACTACCATATATGCTCGCTGCAAGAGATCTCTAGAGGAAGATGTTGCGTATAGCACGAGTGGATATTTTTGAAAGCTGCTAGTTCCTCTTGTCACTTGTTACAGGTATGAACCTCAGGATGAGACACTAGTTGATACTGAGCTGGTGAACACGGAGGCTAAGATTCTTCAGGATGTAATCTCCGACAAGGACTATAATCATGAGGAGATGATCAGAATTCTACCTACTAGGAGCAAGCCACATTTGAAAGCAACGCTAGAAAACTATAACGAACAGTTTGGCAATCCTATTAACAAGGACCTCAAGAAGAAGCCGAAGGATGAATACCTTGCTTTGCTAAGAGCCACCATAAAATGCTTGACGTGCCCGGAGAAGTATTTCGAGAAGACTCTTCGTCTGTCCATGAAACGACTAGGAACCGATGAAGAGACTCTTACCAGAGTGGTAACCACTCGAGCGGAGGTTGACATGAAGCATATAATGGAACAGTACCAACGGAAGAACAACATTTCTTTGGTTGATGACATCAAAGGTGATGCCTCTGGTGACTATCTCAGGATCTTGCTTGCCTTAGTCAGTTAATCGTCATCATCACTTTCCGATCCATCACTATCAGCCATGCATGTATCAGTCAAAAATATTTCTTTGTTGAAGTTTGAAACTGGCTACTCGAGTGATCCTCTAGCTTCTGAGTGATCATTCCAGTTCCATCAGCAGCTTAGAATAGGCTTTGATAACAGTTTTGTGACGGACTGGCGAGTCTGAAACCAGTGTTTTTTTTTTTTGTTTTTTTAATATCTTAATATTCTGAATAATTAATTTCAGTTTACCTACTTGAACTTTGGTTGAATCATCACTTCAGTCCCTATACTTTTAATTTCATCAGCTACACCCCTATACTTCCTAAATTAATCAACAAATACCAATTTTGTAAATTCCGACCAAACGATAGATCAATACCAAAGGCTTTTTGGTACCCTTTCCCTATATTAATGCACCGTTACCATATTATGATTATAAATAAGGCTAAACAAATCATATAATCAAGTTGAACAATAGAAAAGTAATTTCTTTTTGTTTTATCATTAATGATTTGTTTTTGTTTGTTTTTTATTGTTCAACTTGATTATATGATTTATTTAGTTTTGTTTATAATCGTGATATGGTAACAGTGCATTAATGTAGGGAAATGGTACCAAAAAGCCTTTGGTATTGATAGATTGTTTGGACGAAAGTATAAAATTGGTATATGTTGATTAATTTAGGGAAGTACTGGGGTGTAGCTGATGAAAACAAAAGTATAGGAACTAAAGTGATGATTGAGTCAAAGTTCAAGTAGGTAAACTGAAATTAATTCTATTCTGAAACATACAACAGAGTAGAACAACTTCTTGGATGATAAGGAATATGGTTTAAATCTCATCCAAATGTGAATGAAAAATCACTATTTGCTATGAAAATATTAGAACACTGGAGAACCAGGTCGAGAAGTTTATAGCTAGAACTCTTATGTACAACCCAAATTTAACAAACAACTACAAACTGCATAAAGTGTGTCTCCTCATCTTGATTGAGATTGCCAAAAAAAGTGGTGTTTCATCTTTATGCAGTTTGTGTCTCCTATACTTTCCAAAAGTTAAATGCAGGTGGATATTAGCATTTAGAAATGCAGCCAACTCAAATAAAGGTATTATGAGCAAGAAAAAGATGACACAGAGGAAATTAAATGAGATATGGGTTGTCATTTTATAATACACATAGCACACCCACAGAAATCACCTATTGTGAAGCAAAGATGGATTTGTTTTGAGAGGGGATTTTATCCCATCCTTTTGGAGATCAACTGTGCCTAAAATATATACATACTGTTTCTTCTTTAGTTTAGGAAAAGCATAAAAACTAATTCGATACAAAATTTAGAAGAGACGTTTCTACGCAGTTCTTTTATGCGCTTCTTTTCCACCAAGTGTCTGAATTATAGCTTCCAAAAGTTTGATATCCTTATCACGCTTGGAGATTTCTTCTTGCTTTGCACGCAACTCTTCCATGTGCAGCTCAAATACCTCTGCAGCCATTAATTAAAGACATAAGAAGACTTTCAGGACAGACCGCAATTATCCATTGAAATACACTTCATAACGCCAGGTGCAACTATTGTCAAGTCACTACCCAAATTGAATACCAAAGACTTCCATCCCAGACATTGTTATATGTAACGCAAAAAAAAAAAATTGACATTGATAAGTTAATGATGGGGTGTAACCATTACAAAATGGAGATCTCCAGTCTCTCAAAGTTACTTTATATGTCAATAATGCTTTAAGGTTGGTGATAGCAAAAGAAGCAGCATTAATTTACTTTTTGATTCAGACAAAAATAAGGTAATTAATGTTGGACTGCTATAGTCAAGGAGTTTATGTAAGCCTAAAGATGTATTTGCAGCTAAAATAGACATGTAAAATGAGAAACATAGGCATACTTGAGGTGTTCTCGAGCTCTTTTGTAACTTCCTGTGCACGTAGCTCAGCAGCCTTCTCGGCTGCCTCAGCCTGGCGTTTTTCTGAACGAGCACGTGCAGCAGCTGTAATGGCAGCATCGAGTTCTCGTTCCAAAGTTTCAACCCTTAGTTCAAGAACCTAGACAGGAACGATAAATTTAATTACAGAAGAGATGCCAGTTCCAACAGAAAAGTAGTATTAGTAATACTTTTTGGTGATCAAATAGGTATTACTTCTGAAAAGAGCATGAACAATTGCATTGAAACACATAATACTGTTTACAAGAGCATCAGGCTATAAAGTAAAGACTTCTTTCGGGTCAGGCGAGAGGTTTCAAACCCAGACCATACAACAACATAGATGCGGAAAACTTATAGGACCACTTCCCTTCAGGCCAGATTGACTTTTAAGCTTTTAATTGGTTAATAACTCTCTCACAAGCAGGGTGACCTATACGCTTCAATGGATTTTTGGTGTGTACAAAAGCTTATTTTACTCTGTTAATCTTTTCTAATTATGATTAGAAACAAGTCAATGCCAAAGATGGAGATCATACATAGCAGAAAGTGGATAGTATATTCACAGTCAGCAATCAGCTAGATACCCTCCATAATGTTTATATCCACACTCAGATTAATCTAAAATGGCTTAGATACTTAAGAAATCTGCTCAAGCAAAATTATATTTCCAAACTAAGGTATCTATGTTAATTTTGCTTCTTCCATGCCCCTCTGTTTGTACCAGAAGTTTTAACTTCCATGTACATAAGCACATTACTATAATATTACAAGTGTATTATCAGTTCTGCAGAGGCATATATAAGACCAGTAATGAGGGTTAAATCCCAGATCCTAAATTCAGGGCATGAACCTTTTCAACATATATTGTTGCTAGCAACTACCATTTTTCTAATACATAATATGCATCATGCATCATTATATAAATAGTCAGTTATCGAACCTATAGTGTGACCCAAAAGTATAGAGGATATATAATAGAACCATATAGAAGAAGGTAAATGTGCCGCATACAGAAAGTCACGTAATTGCATACATGAATCTAGGAAAATACCTTAATGGTACGAGCCTGTTCAGAACAAAGTGAGGCTTTGGTAAAGGTCTCTTCATCGACAAAAACAGCTTTCTTGAGGAGAAGCTTCTGGAGCGACTCCAAATTGAGAGCCATCTCGGTCAGATTAGCTATGGCTCCCCCAAATCTCTCACTTCCTTTGCCCTTGTCCTCCATTTCCTTCACCGACTACAGCAACTTACCTTAAGAATTATCTTTCACCTGTTTTTGCTACAGTAGCTCTTAAGAAAGAAGCAGCCCTGATCAAATTTCAATATCAACCTCAGAGAAAAACATTCAACTCATCGAAAACTAATCCAAAGGAGAAAAGAAATCTGATCAGTCCACTCCAAACCAAGAAACTAAGAATTTAGATTAACAAGTATTAGTGGCGCAGAAGAGAAAATCCTTACCCTCTTACTGAATATATGTTAACTAATACTGGTGTCTACTTCAATTCTAACAAAGGCTAATGAAAATAACAGTAAAGCAAAAAATTCACCTCAATCCAAACAACCCAGATTTACAGATTGAAAACCAAATCAGAAACAAGCTTCAACTAATACAGCCAAAAAACAACAAGTAAGGAAATTACCAGTAACATTAAGGCGATGAGATTGATGCCTGCTCGCTCGCTCTCTCTGGGCCCCCTTTTCTTCTCTTCTTTAACCATTAATCAAAAAAGGCTTCTGTTGTGATTTTTTAATTAATATTTTCGACCGGATAACAGAAACGTCGCCGTATTGTATTGTATTTTTTTGTTTTTCTCGATATATATATATATATAAATAGTCTTTGTTTGAGCAGAATTGAATCGAATCGAATTGATTTGGAGGGCTTAGGGCTAAAGCTGAAGTTGCGAAGATGGGGAAGAATTTCAGAAAGAGAAGCGCTCCCGCCGACGATAATGACGACGATTCTCAAAAGCTCAGCGACGACGAACAAGAACGGAGGTAAGAATTTGAAACTCGAAACTGTAAATTAAGTAATTGAGAGTAAAATTTGAAACGGTGAAAATTGTAGATTGGTGCTGGAGGAGGTAAAGTTTATTCAGAAGCAGAGGCAGAGGAAGTCTGGAATCCCTGCCCTAAGTAGTGGTTTCGACTCGCAGATTCTTGTTCCTAGCTCTAGCTCTAAGGATAAGGATAAGGACAATGACAGCAAGAACAAGAGAGCGAGTGGCGCCCACTCTCCTAACGGCGGAGGCGGCGATGGGGAGAATGATGACTGGGCTCTCACTCAGACCTTTGCTGAGGAAACTGAAGTTGCCGATGACGATCCTAACATGTAATCTCTCTCACTCTCTCTTTGGTGATTGTGTTTTTATGTGTAATGATGCACATTAGGTTTTGGAATGTGGAGTATTGAGTGACTGTGCTGATTGTTTTTTGACAGGCTGAGTTATATTGACCGAGAGATGGCAAAAAAGAAGGGGAAGAAAGTCGAGGCGCCGCCGGATGAGGTCGAGAATGAGTTGCAGCGTGCTGAGGATGAGTTGTACAAGATACCTGACCATCTTAAAGTGAGTCACCTCCTCGGCGGGGCAGCCACTCTTAATACTCCTTTTGCTTGGTTTTTTACTTGGAGTGTTGTTTCTTTTGCAGGTGAAAAAGCGAAACTCTGAAGAAAGCTCAACTCAGTGGACTACTGGGATTGCCGAGGTTCAGCTCCCTATTGAGTAAGTCCCTTTATTAATCTTAGTTTGATTTGATAGACGTGTTATTTGAAGGTTTTTTGTTTGAGATATGTATAGCTGAGAATATCCTTCATTCATGAGAAGGATTGTTGCTGATTCACAAGTTTATGCTGTAGTTATTTAATCTGTGTTCATGCTACTAGAGAAGTATACCTGCACTTAATTGTATGGAGACACAGTGGAAGGGTACCTTGGCCCTTTTGTTTCCTGTGCACCATCACAGACTATAATTGTTACTGACCATTACTTACATGTTTTTTTTGTTTCTACTGCTTGCAGATATAAGTTGAGAAATATTGAGGAAACTGAGGCTGCAAAGAAATTTTTGCACGAGAAGCGACTTGTAGGGCAGAAAAAATCAGAAATTAGCATGCCCTCAAGTTACAGTGCAGATTATTTCCAGCGCGGCAGAGATTATGCTGAAAAACTTAGAAGAGGTTGGTTAACTTTTCTTCTTCGTTTCACAAAATAATGGGTGCCTTACCATAAATTGATATGTCCAACCAAGCGGGAAAGTCTAGGGCTACGCTAGTCATAGTTTGTTTTGTTATTCTATATTTTCACCCAATTATCTTCATTATATATTGTTCGATGTCTTCTGGTTCTCTTTTGCCTCAAATAAGCTTGTTGCCATTTACTAACAACAAATACAAAACTTACAGAACATCCTGAGCTCTACAAAGAGAAAAGTTCACAGGAGAATGGTGGTGCTCCCAAACAAAATGATACTGGCACAGACGCAGCAGGACAAAGGCAAGCTGCAACAGATGAGTTCATGCTTGAGCGCTTCCGCAAAAGAGAGCGTCACCGTGGAATGCGGAGATAAGTTGCACATACTGCAATACCAAAAGTGAAATATGAATGGAACTTTAAAGCAAAAGTGTCGAGAATTGGTTCTGAACTTATCATTCTTTTGGTATGTAAAGTATCCATTTTATGCCACAATAACTTATGTTGCTCAAGACCATAACATCTAATTAAGTCTTTGATATAATTTCAAAATCCAGGCTTCTTTCATGATAGCGTTGAACCTGGATGGCCCTTTCCTGGAATGCATGCTTGCGCTTTCCGAAATCTTCTGTTCATGTTGAGTGTCGAGAACAGAGAAATTGTGGTTATGTTCTCATCAACAATTGTTGCCAAGCGTTGACCTTGATTTTCTGATTATATGGCATCCTAAACCCTGTAAGAAAGTGTAACTACCATGCTCCAGGAAGATGACTGATTCGGTACCATTCTAGTTTTCATTGTTCTTAAAGTGATCTTTAAAGTAAGTATACTGAACAAGATATTTGTTTGCCTCTGCTGACTTGCAATGATGGAAACCTATAATGAAGATCACTACTGAACTCATTTTTCTAAACGTTCCGTCTTGGTCTAATTGTTCCTTCTTCTTCTTTTTTTGTATTGAATGAGAAAGATTTCATTGATCTTAGGCGTTAGTCAATATGGTGAAGCAGTGCTACACCACTCCATATTTTTCTGCAGATTCATAGCATTACTAGCTAGTCTATGAGCTACTGCATTTGCTGTACTAGGTACATGATTAATAGAGACATTTTCTCTACTATGTAGCCAGAATCTGATACATCAATGATGTTTCCATGCTCCAAGTGGTGCATTTGAATTTCAGAAACTGCGACCAAGCAGTCTGTTTCTATGATACAGTCTGCACGTAGCAAAGTATGCAGTAGTTGAAATCCCAGACTTCGAAGCTAACAGCTCAGCTTGCTTTAGTGAAAAAATGGACTTTGTGGACCTTTAAGAACTCCACCTACACCTCCCTTAGTACAATCAGGCAGAAAAGCTCCATCAACATTTGAGCTTTTATTGTCCGGGAGCTGGTGTCCAGCTCTTTCTTTGTTGCCGAGCAGCATGCTTAACAGAGGAGCCCATAGCTTGCTGGTAATCGAAATACCACGCCATTGTACTACACATAATATTCTGGGCAGTTTGTGGTTGGTTGGATCAGAGTTGCATTTGCATTCCTCTGAATACCTCATACTACCGTTCCTTCGGGGACATCCGATGAAATTGGAAATACCTCATATAACCATGAGCAGTTTTTGGAACACATCAGACACTAGATTAATGGCCTGCTCAAGCATCCATTCTTTGAAGTTAAAAGCTGGAGAGAAGAAATCAATGTAGATTAAAAGGGGCACCTGATATAATTTCTTTGGCAATGGGGGGCAATGTAACATCACCGCATAAGAGCAGGAGATGCACTTAACTGACTTAAGTTCACCTTGATACCTTTCGGACGTCAGTTCTGCAGATTCATATGCCCTCCACGCACAATGTAGGACTTCACCACCCGAGACTTTCGCTTTCCAGAAAGCTTGTAGGGATCCCCATGGGAAGTGGAAGCAAAGACATTTGCCATTACTAGTGTTCTAGCACACCAATAAAGCTGATTTTCCAGACCCAATAGAGTTGTGCAATAAGGGAATGAGGATTCTTGAGAAGCTGGGCAAGCTGAGTTCTGTATGCATCGCATCCTAGTATTATTGTAATGTTATGTTGCAGGAAACATAAAACACTGCAGGTAATAGCATCACCCTTTACGATTATTATGTGTGAGGTTGTAGAAACTAACTTCTTTGTTTGGATAAATTGCCAAGTTCCGACCAAATTAGCAATCCAGTTACTATTTTGAAAGGCACTGGATTCCTCTATTTACTATAAAATCACAATTCAATAACATATGAAGGGAAGGTTCTGATCATGGAACCACATGTGATCCCTCAGATGAAATCTGAAGGGATCCTAAGGCACTCATAACTGATATGGGATTACTAAGAAACTATAACAGGCAAAGCATTGCCAACTGTACATAAATACAAACATTACAAGCCTTTCTGGGGGATTTACTTATCGATCCTAAGATTGTTACATAAGTGTCCTAGTTCAGGCCGCGCATTCATCCATGATTTAAATTTTATCTCAGCTGGTTTAGTGCAGTAGAGGTAGGACCTAAATGTGATGAGGAAGAAGTATCTCCTGCATTATGGAAAAACAATATGGTTAAATAGTTATATATACATTTGAATTGGCTGCTGTACAGTAACATGATGTTGAGATATGAAAACGGCAATGCTCTTCATGTCTGTTAACAAATGGAATATTTAATAACTTGGCAGCATGGCCACATTCGACTTCTAAAGATTTGTTTCAAGCTAGGAGAGCTTGAGTATAGCCATCGACTATTTATGCGATACGTAGAAGTATAAATGGTTGGCTAAACCCTCTTGAGCTTAATGTAGAAGAGTGAAAACAAACACTAATCCATAAAATACAAGCCAAAGGATAATACTTCTAGCTAGCTATCATCACTAAAACTAGAGCAAAATAACAAAGACAGGCCTAGTTCAGAGCATAAATATGTTTCTGGTCATCTTATGTGGTATGGACAAGAATGATGCAATAGTTAGTGAGTTCTGCAACTCACTAACACTGGTCAATGGCATGACGAGAAATCAGTGACTCATAAACTTAACAAGTTGAACTGATGCATCAGTCATGAATTCATGATTACCAGTGGTCTTTTAAGTACCACTAAACAATGAAACAGAGCCACACAACAAGCAACCTAGGAAGGAGAAATAAATACCAAGGCACATAAGATTTACCTCAGAGCTTTAACACCCATGTCCAAGAGGTTCGCTCGTTGCTCATCATCAGCATCAGGGAACTTCTCAAGTTCCTTACTATAATAAAGAATATCATCCCGTAAATGCCCTGCACCTGCACACCTTTTAATTGAAAGAACAGAGTCAGAACCATTACATACAATAAGCTACCTACTAGCAGCTCAAAAATCATCTAAAGAGAAGCAACTCTGAAAGTAGTAGACCAAGAGAATACTTACGGCCCATCAATCATGGATTCCTTCTCTTAAGTCACAGAAGAGACGGAAAACAAAAACTCAGTTTTCTACAGTGTCGCCCTTTTTTATAGTTTAAAATTTTATAGATTCTTAGACAAGTAGATAGTACTAACATTCAGAGAAAAACTCCGCCATGGAATATCCAACAGATAACATACCTTTCAATAACACTGTCAACGTCTGCTTTGCTCTTGGGACCATAAACAAGAACCCTTGTAAGGCTTAGTATGTCACGGTAGTCACCCATTCTCAGAACTTCTTCATCAGGAGCTCGAAAAGGCAAGTCCTCTTCAACTGTACACGATGGATTTGTTCTAACCAAACACTGTTGATCCTTTGATATAAAATTTGCTTCTGCACCAATTCTGACACAAGTTATAGCCATTGCATATGCAACTCCTCCGAACCCCGTATGTGATACAAAAAGGTAAGATCCTGCAGAGCTACAGTAAACAAATTATTTGAATCAAATTTTTTAATATCTAATAAAAAAAAAGAACCAGACTCAGAAATCAAATATCAACACAACAAACCTAATGAATGACAATCACATAGTAATTTCCCTCTGAGATGCCAAAGTCATACACCAAAAACAAAAACAAAAATGAATTATGCAACTTCATGACAGAAATGGACCATCACTAATAGATCTTTGACACCTGGTTCGAATGACAACTTTTAAATAAAAATCATTAGAAAAGCCACCCTCATCCCAACATTCTATCTAAAAAACAGGTCCTTAACTAGGCAACTCTGTGGGGTCAAGAACATTATACTTGGAAGCTGCATATTGTGGATTAAAATGGTGGTACATTCTTGGACACGGTAGTCCTGAGGCGCACTGGAAGATTGTAAAGAACATAATACTTGGAAGCTGGATATTGTAGATTATATCTACACACTTGGTAACATAATATTTTTGAAAAAGATTTCATAACTTGGTACAGAAATGAGTGCATGCCAGGAATGAATACTTACTCATTGATGCAGTATTGGATTGCATCCACATCCGAAGCTAAAGCCATTCTCTCTCTAGTTAATGGGATTCTCTTATACGAAATATTGTAACCTTCATCTTTTAAAGAAGCATATACTTCAGCTGGAGTCTTCACATCATCTGCATAGATGTTCTCTAAGTATCCTATGACACTGGATTGGTTAAGCGAAGGGTTATACTCCTCGCGGTGTAAAAGCATACGGCCACCAGATCGTCTGACCTCGGATAGGATATCTTCTTTTAGTCGTGCTTCCATGTGTTCTACCTGGATAAAGTTGCCAGAAAATGAAATTGGAGAACAAATTAAAGTTAAATACTTATACTTCAACACTTGGGTGATGACATACCACTGGGCCAGTGATTCCCACATGCTTCAGTGTATCAACAGGCTTATTTAGCTCCCGCAATACAAACGGGGTGCCATTAATGTAAACAACTACTTCTTCTCTCAGATCAGTTAAAACCACTTCCGCAGGAGCAGATCCTTGAGCTTCGGGCTTGGCACCTAAATATGCCAACATCTCTTTGGCACCAGGAATTGTTGGCGTAGCCATGCTATAAACAGGATATTCATCCACCTGATCCAAATACAAGTTCTAAGGTAAGATGAATAGCTAAGCCTCTCTACATTCTCATGTTTACCTTTCCTACTTGTACCACTTTATGTCTGCCTTATCATGAATTCATAACCACCTTGATAAGATTTATACAGAAACTTATGCATGTCTCTTAAGATATCAATAAGTGGAATGGAATAAATAAAAAAGTACAATAGCTTGTTTCATGCAATCCTAATTCATGAAATTTAATTTAAGGAAGGAGGCAGAAACTAGTAAAAGTCTTGGGCTAAAAGTTCACAGCTACAGCAGAACTCTCTTAAATGCAAAGGGAAAACTGTAGGACGTCACAGTTCTTTTTATCTTTTTGGTATTCATTAGGAGACTAGATACAACTCATCCAAGTAATATATAAGAGAAACCAAAATGCAAACATCAGTGCACAAGCAGTCCATGGAAAAAGAATGAGACTATTGGGCAAGTATCAAATGTTATGAAAAAGGCCATGAGCTAAAGAATACCTCCACCTCCCCTCCAAAACCCAAAAGAGCATATCTCAAAAGGGTGATTACTTTCTTCTTGGCCCATCCAAAAACATATAATAGAGCACAGCCCCAGCATCCCATATGCATTCACCTCTGAATGCATTCACCCTAAACCCTCCAAAACCCAAAAGAGCATATCTCAAAAGGGTGATTACTTTCTTCTTGGCCCATCCAAAAACATATAATAGAGCACAGCCCCAGCATCCCATATGCATTCACCTCTGATTGGTTAGATCATGGTGCAAAAGATGTGGTCCATATCTACCCAATTAACCACAAATTATTAAGATGGACCAACAAGGAGATAACACTGAAATGCCCTTTCTCTCTCAGATTTAGTCTATGCAGTCACAAACTAACAGTTGCCCGCAGAGACAGGCATGATCTGCTTCCTATATATAACAGAAATACACCGTCTTGAAGAACAGTGCATTGAGTCTAAAGCAACAATGAAACAATAACGTATTGTAGTTCAAAGCAGGTTCACTCATTCTGTTTCTAGAGTATACTCTATGGAAAGTTCATGGTGTCATCCTTTTCAACTCTCCAATCTAGGGTATACTGGGTCCATATTTGTGTTGGCAAATTCCATGTCTATAACATCCTATGGAGAACACCGATGGATCTCCTCTCCTCAAGGATTTTGCAATTTTTTGAAATTGGAATATAGCTGTTCTAAGTTTCTTGAAAATGTGGACTTATGTTTTCTGTTGTCTATGTATATTCCCGGTTTCCACAGCTCTAGTTTCCTGAGACAGTGTATTTCTTGACTGCTTAACAAACAAGCAACAAGGCAAACTGGCTGTCTTTCAAACAACTCTGAAAACCAGATCAAATAATGCTCAAAATTTGTCAACAAGATTTCAGTTCCCATCAGAATTGTACCCTTATCCAATGGCACTGTGAATTAATTTAATATATAGAAATGCATGCATACCTTGTAAACATGTGGTGCTCCATGAATTTGTATGTGGCTAGAAGTCCTCTGACCAGGAAAGAAATACATTTTAAGTATGGAACCTTTCCCCAGTACAGAGCCACTACGGGTCTTGATAATAGCCTCCATAACAGCATCTCCATGTTGGGCCTCATGAGGTGCTCTCAATTCCTCCTGAGTTCCAAAACCAAAATGTGCAAGCAGTTATAGGTCCATGCCGAGTTCTACGTTTCCCTGGAAAGTAGAGAAATTAAGTGACAAGTGGAAGGGACTTACAGGGACAGTTAAAAATCTCCCAGGTCGTAATTTTATGCTCCATTTCATTGCTTGAACCTCCGGTCTCTGATGTAACCAACTCTTATATGTCATCCTAGATTCTCCTTGCCCACAAAATCCATCAAATGCTTCACTTCCTAAGTATGCTGCAAAAGCAATTAAACGAAAGTAGCGCTCCAAGTACTCAGCACCACGATTTAATGCCACCCTCCTTACCCTTTGCTCAACATGTTGTTGATTGAATACCCTTCTATATTGCAAGACGGCTTGGCGTATGTTCTGTAGAGCAGAACATCTATCAATAATGGCATCCAAGGCTTCCCGGCATTCAACCCCATTATCAAACAATCTTGTTATTTTCCACAACAGGAGGATGTCATTCATGCCAAACGCACGGCCTTGCTCCTTGTCAGTTCTTACATTTGTAGCACTGGAGGATGATGTGGAACTAGTACCTCCTGTTTCTTCACCACTTGAGCTACCACCGTCTACCCCTTCACTGGTGATATTGTCGACAAGGATTTTGATAGGCCTCCCATAGTCAATTCGAAGTTTCAAAAGGCAAGCAATTACTGTACCTGTGGTCGTCCTTCCTCGACCCATCTGTCAATATTAAAGGGGAGGCAGAAGTAAGAGGAAATGGGGAGAAAGCAAAAGCAGTGTATATTGGTAGTAGAAAATCAAATATGAACCTGGCAATTGAAAACAAAAGCAGTGTCCTTTGATGAAGAAGCAATATTCATAGCCAACTTGTCAAAGTCAGAACTTTTGGGTGCTTTGCCATCAGTGATGGGTACACGAGCATACTTTATGGGAAAACCATCTCTCTCCAAGCTTTTGAAAACTTCAAGTGGGGTCTGAATAGCCCCAGAATCTACATGTTCCCATGCATCAAAAATTTGTCCGTCATCTGTTTCATGAATAACCATTATAGCACCCCTATAATGTTCAGCTTCACGCAGGATATCTTCTTTTAGTCGAGCTTCCATCCTCTCCACTCTCTCACGATCAATACCCTGCAAACAGTGACAACAGTTATGGTATAGTAATAGTAATATTATCCCATTAGGGAACTGAGTAGAACAAAACAAAGAGCCGATCCTATGTTCAATGGCAGTTGTAATTGAATCTTTACAACTGTGCTTCAATAATTGCCCATATTGTATTTGGGTTATCACAAAGATACAAAGTCCTTTGAGTACTCGAGTTGAATAATATAATCTGTAAGGTTCCGGTGCAAAACCAGATCATTGTCACCCATAAATTTCATCATGTTTCTTAAAATTTGTACATCAACACACATGGGTGAAACTGTGCAATGCACACTGGACAATAGACTACCCGCTTGTCTAAGTTGTCTCTATGTTTAACCTAGAAGTATGTGAACACAGACCAGATGAATTATACAAATCTGGAAGGAAGCCTACCTTAGTGTATTAATATAAATAGATGTATTGTGAGGGTCTAAAAAACAAATAATTGGATAAAATTAAATCTTACCGTGTACTCAAGCATATTTTTGTATGGTCTTTCAACCTCGCGGAGTACAAATGGTTTTCCATTGATATAGATAACAGGTTCTTCTCTCATATTGTGCCAAAAAATTGGGCGGCCACCTTTGGAACTACCAATCCTTTGGATGACTGACCGAATGCCATCTATTGTTGGGTTTGCAACTCCATAAACTGGAAATCCAGGGACCTCCCGGAAATTAGGAGCACCATCCACGCGCTCAGGTAAATTTGTGTTTTGACAACCAGGACAGTGGTCACTTTTCAGAACAGTTTGGCTACCAAGGACCTCACCCTTTCTCAAGGCAGCAACTACACCCATCTCAGAAGGACGGTTATCAGCAGATTCATCAATCTTCATCAGTGATGGTTTCAACGTTGCATATCCAAGTGCACCCATTGGATCTCTTCTCAGCAACCTGCAACCAGCAACCTGGATCAATTGAAGCAAAAGAATAGCCAGATGTCTTCTCTTTAATTTTGTATCTTTTGTAAGCATTGGACATCTTGACCTCTGAAGCTGGTGGTATTTTATCTATTTTTACAAATCTTATTTCCTGAAAAAAAATTAATATATGAACCAGGAAGCAACCCAGTGAGAATAAATTAGTATTTAACCCTAAAAGAGCCATGTTATTCATCTTTGACTTCTGTGCTTTATAACTGTAACTACTACTACTCAAGTCGGTTTGAACTATTATTAGCATGTACAAAGTATAAGTTTCCGTAGTACTAAAACCATGTCGACAAATCCCACTTGTGCCTTAATTCAGGCTTAAGGTACAGCGGAGACATAAATATGTTTAATAAATGACGTAAATACCCATGAACTTTACCTGCGAATAATGCTGTACAGCTCTGGTCGAGCTTTCATCCAGTCAGCAAAGCTACTATAATCAGAGGAACTAGACCGGAGGGAATGAATGTACACAGCAAAGCATATAAGAAAGTAATATCGTTCCAAGTACTCCACGAAAAAAGAAAGTGACGCCTCCCTTTTCATCTCATCTGGTTGACGCAGGATACTATTGCGATAAGTGGCAATTGCTTCCCGTAGGTTCTGTACATAAGATATAGAAAAAAGTTCCAATGAAATATTATTGAAATGTCAAATTTAAAAGAGTATATAGAAAAAATAAATTTATACTTGATGATATTCCATAAGGTTGATAAATAGTAGAAATTTTATACCTGCATAGAGGAACACCTGTCGATGACTTTGTCCACTTGTCTCTTCCCTTCAACACCACCCTAAAGGCATCTTTTTATTAACAAAAAACTCAACAATATTTTGCCATCTTGTACAGTTCTATTACCACAGAATTTATCAAGTACCTCTAGTACCCGAATCAAGCTTCTTATGACTGCATATTCTCCTCTTCGGATCGCATCTTCTGAGTTTGGAAAATTGTCGGCGACAATCGCACTGGAGTCAGAAACTTTCCCGATTGAGTTCGTCCTTGGAATACCTATTCATGTTAAAATTAAATGTGAAATCCACTGAAGAGATAACCAACTGCACATGCAAACCAATGAAGGACTTGGACTTGAACTTCCCTAAATAAATAAATAAATTAAAATATAAATAAATTAAAATTTTATTTTAAAAAAAAAAATATAATAAAAAATAAAAAACAAGAAGTATCATGTGTTCAACTCTTAAAATATTAGAGCAGAAATAAGCAAAACAGATTGTTCTTGAACGTGTTTACACCAGACTTCACGGAATATACGAAATTTTAAGGAAACAAATTTTGTTCCACCACTTTTGAAGGTTACACTGATAGAGTTTGTTACTAAATTACACCTTGTGGCTACAATTTCCTTTTCTCCTATGGATGATGCCTATGAGCCCCAAATTTCAGAGCAAAGGGGGCATGTATAGCACTCCCAAAAGCAGCAACTAGTCCTATCTCCATGCTCCATTACTCCATAGCTAATCAGGTTTCCCATCTTCCTTATTATTTTAGTAACTTGAAGGGGTTTACCTCTCCAGTATCTTTCAATTTTAATTTTGAATTGATTGTTTAAATAAATAAAGTCAATCATACACTCCAAGTTGCAAAGGGTGGAGGGTAGAGGAAGTAGAATATCAATATGAGGTCCTACTTTTATCAGTATACCACAAGTAACGTACTCAGTATATTAGACACTGAGATTGACCAAGTTGACATGTTTTTAACAACAAAATTCGTTCCAATGACCTAAAATAAGCTGATATTTATCTTTACTGAAGAGCTTTGATTTTTTTTTTTTTTCCTTATCTTAAAATTGTATCAGACTTTTATAGAAGAGAAGAAGGATATCAAAGAGGAAAAAATAATCAGCAATAGGACACTCCATATGAAAAGAGTAAGATGCCTACCAGAAGCTCCTATACGGTTGAGGTATATCAGGGTAGCAATGACCATCCCCGTAGTAGTTCTCCCCCGTCCCATTTGACAATTAAAGATTATTTCTGCATTTATGTCAGCTTGAGAAATTTTATGAACCTGAATACAAAGAATAAAGAATAAATAAAGCACACACATTAGCCAGCATAATTGTGGAAGGTGATTATATTTCATCCCAGTTGATTCAGGTCTGGTCCCAGTTTACCTGACCTGATTATAATTGTGCTACATGTAATGTTCAACAAATAAGAGATGAAACTCACCAGAATATCAAAATCCAGCTCTTTGGGTGATTTTTCATCAGTTACTGGAACACGCTCATAATCAACCAGGTATCCTCTGACTTGCAATTCCTCGTAAACCTACAGAATACAAAAATTCAAAGCAATATTGATATACTGGTCAATAAATTTGTTCACTCATTTGCCTACTATGATATATCTTCCAGATGAGGGTACCTCTAGTGGTGTCTTCACAGAATCACGTGACACTGGTTCCCATTGATCAACCATCTGGCCATCTGGCAATTCATCCGTGACAAGGATTTTATTTCCATATCTGTTATATGCAAATCAAGTATCATTTGATAGAAAGCAGAAGTGTCAAGATGGTATGGAAGGATACATGTGCATAATTTGTAACACTCGAGAGGAATAACAGGGGACAACAAGAGGACATACCTTCCAGCTTCAACTAAGATGTCTTCTTTCAATCGGGCTTCCATTTGTTCAACCCTTACCCTGTTAATTCCCTGATTGTGTTTATAAAGGTCAAAATCAATTTAAGAGCATCCAATCATGTAGCTATTTCTACTTAACTGCCGAACTGTGTGAAGATGTATTATACATCGCCATATTTTCACCAGATAACCGCATTGATACATATACTTGCATAAATTTATGCATAATACATTGCAATACCATTATGCATGTATTAAGACCGCCTCTCATTTGCAACCAAAACAAAAAAAAAACAAAACAAAACAAAAAAATTAATAAACACAAACAAAGAGAACCTTCATATCCTCTCAAATAAACAAGATATTAGATTCATGAGAAGCTCACTGAACAACAGAAACAAAAAAAAAACAAAGGAATATAAGAAGAATTAGACTTATATGAATAATATCTAGTGCTAAAATGCCATTGTTCATTCTGTAACAAAATCAAACATGTGCAAGATTTGTTATTTGAAGGTAAATTACATCAGAAACCATACCGTATATTCAAGGTTGGAGAAGGGTCTTTCCACATCACGCAACACAAAAGGGCGCCCATTAATGTAAACAAGCTGTTTAAAGACAGGACGATATTATCAATGAATAATTTTTAAAAAAAATTAGCTGTCGTATGTCAAGTATGAAGTAAAAAAATCAACATAGCATATCACAAGCCTTTGAGATTAAAGGTGGGACTAAATTACTTTGGACTAGTCCAATGTGGGGAGAGCTCGGAGTATACTAATAGTCCAAAAATAAAGAACAAGCATCATAAATGAAAGCATGCACAAGAGACTTGAGGGTTTTGACTGTCAACAGCTCTGCAGTAACTTTCATATTTCATGTTTTTTATTCTTATGATAATTTCCAGTTATTAAGTTTCCAAAACTACATTCACTTCTGCACTTGGGCAGTTGAGCTATAGCATCATTTGCGATTCCTGAAACTTCAGGCCTCAACATATGAGTGATAGATGCCAAATTTCAAACTTGGTTTTTTAATAATATCGTAGAACATTTCCAACAAAAATTGTAAAAGTTAGAGCACTCAACCGAAAACCAATTGGAAAATGGTGAAGAGCCGAAGAACATTACGAAGCAACGCATACACTCCCATTGTGTACTCTCAGACCCTCACTTGTTGCATGACCTGACCAAATACATGGATAACTCTCATAGGGTGTGACGTGGAATCACATGCGACCAATTCATCAGACCAAACACAGATATCTCTGGTAGCATGTAGAAGTCAAAACATCCCATCCAAAACAAATTGCCCTTGGGAAATAGGGTTGACATTCCCAATTTGAGATGTATAATCTCAACAAAACTCCATGTGTAGGAACAATGAAAACAAAAAAGAACTTACACACCAACACAGTTTCTTACTTTATTTTGGTCCCAGATAACTGAAGTGATTTTAGACATACAAGGGAAGAGAGAAAGTAAACAGTTAGTGAAAGGTACAAATTGCATACCGGTTCTTCGCGAAGGTTAATCCAAAGAACTTGGGCTCGCTTCCCATCAACTTTCTGAGCTCCAATATGCTTAAGTACATTCTGGATTCCATCAATTGTGGGAATTGCAACACCATGAACTCGCAATTTGTCGGCCTATTAACCACACAATAAAGCATCAGGAAAATGGATCAAAGAACGAAAAGTAATGCAATTACATCCAACTTATCTGCATCCACAATGCACTAGTAGAAAGATGGACAGATTTATAATTCTAAGAATGCAGTAGAATGTAAAATTCCCATGATGAACTAATTAAGTCAGTCTAAGAAACAACCAAGTATACTCAATCAAATGAAGTAAAATCATAAACCAATGACCATGCAGCAATCAGCAGCAAGGTATAGGTAAGAGCTAATGGGAATTGGGTAAAAAGTAAAAAGTACCTGGCGGTAATTGGGAGCACCATCAATGTGGGGAGAGAGGCGTTTATTTTGGCAGCCAGGAAAATGGTCACTTTTGAGAATGGTCTTCTTTCCAAGCACAGACCCTCCCCTCTGCTTCATGACCTGCTCTGGCTCCTTGGGAATAGACATGACTCATTCACCAGCTGGGCCTATAAAGCAAGCAGCTTTACATGAAACTATCAATACCCAACACACAAGACTTGAGCTTTGATTGGAGTTGAAGTTGGGACAAGATTGGAAATCGAATTGGGGAAGAAAAACCCAGAAAGGAGAAACACAGTAAGATAAGAATTTAATGATGTTTTGCGTTGGGGTTTATAAGGTGTGTATGGACTCTCTATCTCTATCTGTTGACTGAAACAGAAGATGTTTGAAGTTGAAGTTGAAGTTGAAGTGCTGCTGACACCGAAAACGTGAAAGGTGTGTGTGTGTGGTTTTTCTCTTCTCGGATTGGGTATATGCGTCTGTTTCAAACTTATTGTCCAGTAAGCATAATCGGATTATTCCTTTTTCCTTTTCTTCTTTTATTTTGGTTTTATTCAATGGTTCATACTTCATAGTTCATACCATAACGTCAATACAACTCATTACCACCCAAAAATAATAAGGTCAAGACTTCAGATTTTTTTACCATCTTTTACCATAGAAAGATCTACTGTATGAGGAGGCCATCATAGTAGATTCATCTCCTTCCCAATATTTTGTGTTCATGTTCTTGTACAAAAACTTATAACAGATACTAAAAATATTACTAATTCTGACAATGTTAGCTTCTAAATTTAACTGACGTTAGTAGGCGGAGAAACTAAAATTCGGTAAGAAAATATGTCATTACACAAAAGGTGTCATGCCACGGTTAACTCATCCTCAACATGCTCCCATTTATATGAGTAAATGTAGTCTCTAATTTTCCCATTCCACTCACTTCTCTCTTAGTAGAAATCTTGAGATATTTTTAAATGAAGCAATCTCTGAAATCTCCTTTGTGCTGGAGGCTGATTCATTCGTAATGGAGTGTGTGATCCAAATGGAAAGATTGATGCAAGATAATAAGTAATGGCTACAATTTGACCTTTTTGAAAACAATGACTTAAACCATATCTAAGAGTTAATGTGACTTAGAAGAATCATTTAGGCAAATTTGTAGGAGATTAGGCGATAGAACTAAGGATGTAGGGTAGAATACTCGATAATGTCTTTGCAGTCTAATTTGTCCGTAAGTATCGACTTAACAAATAAGTAAGACTGCAAAGAGATTATCAAGTATGGTAATTGTCCAAAATGTGTTGTTTTAATATTGATTTCATTCTATCCATTGATTTCACATTGTATTACAATCACGTACTTTTTCTTCCTCGATTAAGGTATTACCTCGCAAGGCTGTCAAACAATATAAGAAAGGAGAAGGTGAGGGCAATCTGCAGTGACCTTAGCTCTGGTCACATTTCCAACAATAATTGATGCTTTTCTTCATTATCTTCATTCTTTTTGTGTCAAAATTAGCTCTATCTTTGCGTGTTGGTCTTGCAATAACAAATAAGTATTAAGATGGGACTTGGCAAAAGATTGCATATGCTTACAATTGTGATGCATGTGAATCTTGCATATACTTATTTTATCAGAGAGATTGGGGCGTGGGAAACGAAAAGATATAATATATGATAGAATTATAGAGGGAAATCAAACAATTAAGTTATCAATGAAACATGGCCAAAACAAAAGTTTATGATTGAAAACAACACAGGGTGCATGTTCATCCAGCCACTTCGAGTTGTTGGCGAAATCAATCAAGTTCACACTTGATCAAGTCTCTCTTTGATGCTTGGTCTTTCAAAATAACACATTTTTACAATGCTAAGCAGGAAGTTCTTCCAACCAATAAAATCGACTTAGTAGTTTTGCTATTTTCTTAAATGTTCATCAAGACAAATGATTATGAAACATGTATATAAAAAACTCCCCAAAAACATGTATATAAAAATTGAAAGACCCTATATAAAAGATCATGGATTAAACAAGCATACCTTGAGAATAAAGAAAGAAAGAAAGCAAGCATTAGAAGAATGCTAAAATGCAACACTTCATGATCTTCCTACGCCACTCTTTTTCATTCACGGAAAATTATCTTTGGCTTACGACTAAGGATCTCCGGTGATGAAATATATGTGTTTGGAGCTTTGTTTTCACTTAAGAGAGCGATTGAATAATTGTTATCTTTAATTCAATAGTGGTAACCATGACTTATATGCATTTTCTAAATATGAAGTTTTAAGTAGTACAACAGACCAGACTCAACCATTTTTCACATGATTGTTTCAGAAAATACAAGCGTTACTCGTTAATATAAACGTTAAAGTTTGAACTAGATGTCTTTATTCACTAATTTTATGTGATTGTCTGGGAAATTGCGAAGAATCAACGCTACTAAAATACGCTGAATTACATATAGGCTTTTTGACAAACTTTATTGAGAATAGGAATATGCTTTTGACTAGCAGTTAGCTTGTTCACTAATTGGGCAAGGAAAATTTATTGTATTTATTTTTAAAAAAAAATTAATTATTATTATTATTATTACTTTTTTTCTTTCAAATCGATAATTATGTTAGTGTGATCGAAATTGTATGCTTTATTTCAGAAAAAAAAAAATTATTAGTCATAAAAGTTAAAAGTTGAACAGGAGAAATTGTGAAGAGAAATACTTGCATGATATATAGGCATACAGCAACTAATGACCAGCATTAATATAACTTCAATATGACAAGTAAGATATTAGATAGTTACCTAATTAAAGTTAAAAGAGAATATGTGTGAAATTTTTAAATACTCTTTAAAAAAAAACCCATCGACATTAAAATTACCATAGCCCTAGTTTGCATGGGCATATACCCAGGGACAAAGTCGTCATTTGGCCACAGACCCCTAGAGCAGTAAAAATCCTATTGGCCTCCCCTCATCTCTCACACAACCCAAATTGAAAGAAGCTGCGTTCCCTCGCCGCTTTCAAGATGCAGATCTTGGTGAAAAGCCTAACGGGGAAGACGATAACCTTGGAGGTGGAGAGTTCCGATAGAATTGAGAATGTGAAGGCGAAGATTGAAGACAAGGAGGGAATCCCAGCTCGGCGACTACAACATCCAGAAGGAGTCGACTCTCCAGCTGGTGCTCCGTCTCCGCGGTGGGGCCAAGAAGAGGAAGAAGAAGACTTACACAAAGCCTAAGAAGATCAAGCACAAGCACAAGAAGGTCAAGCTCGCCGTCCTCCAGTTCTACAAGCTCAGGAAGGAGTGCCCTAATGCCGAGTGCGGCGCTGGTACTTTCATTTTGACAGGCATTACTGCGGTCAGTGTGGTTGAGACTTGAGACTCACTCTCAAACGGTGTCGTTTTCACTAGTAACAGTCTTTTCAACAAATGCTCTTAATTTCACAACTTGTAGTCCTCTTTTTGCTTCTGAATTTTAGTGGTTAATTTTTTATGGATTTACTTGTTTGGATAATTCAATTAGCGTATTGGATGGGTTAAATTGATGATATGGATTTTGTAGGTGCTGCTATATACTATGTAGTGGTTTCCATTTGTTGTGGTTATCTGGTTTAGTTTGTTACTAGTATTTGGTTGCAAATGGTGCGTCCGACGGTTTTGCTGTCTAATTGGAGTAGCTTACTCTATTTTTTTTTCCCCATTGGAACTGTAGTTATTGCTCTAGTTCCATTGATTTTCTGCTAAACCATCAACACTTCCGGGACAAATGTGCTAATAGACTATATGATATTCAGATCGAATCATACATCTATGTGTCAACCCTCCCTCGGGGGCCATTTTTTCTGCGGTCTTTCATCGCAGGTTGCTGCACAAGTTGTCGTGTGTCTGTGGGTGCCTTCCTCTTCTGTTTACCAGTAGTTTATATTCTTAAACTTTATGCTTCTAGCATATTCATTTTGATGCCTGATACAGCTTTTATCTCTTACTTTGCCATTTTGTTGAAAATATTGGTTGTTCACAATTGCAGTCTGTTAAAGTAGTTTGGTTTTTGCATATATTTGAAGGAGTTTTCTTTTCACATGTATCGAAAGGCATGACCACAAGAGGAAGGCAAGACCCAGGTTGAAAACTACTATAAATATGAAGGGAAGGTTTACATACCGGTCTCAAATTTATAGATGTTGGATTCAATCTGCATCATCATATATAATCGACTAGATTCAAGAAGGTAGATTAAGTCTATTGAAATTCTCATCCAGCCTCAGTTCACACAGGAGGAGGAATTAGGGATCTGAATTTAAGACGATATATTGGTGTAGTTCATGAAGACACTCAGTTTCTTTTCTAGCAAATAGAGTCTCTCACACTCAGCCACCTGATATATAATTTGTAACTGCTATAACTAAACTAAAGTATTTTTTTGTGGACACTCAGGTTTATTTTCTAACGAGTTACAAAGTGCTAGTCTCTCCATTGTACTTAAAGAGGCAAAAAGTGACAGACAGATTTGCAAAAATTGCACTCAACATCGGTTTTTATTGTTTTTTGGTTGTCTGAACTGACCATCGTTTGATAATGTTGAATTTGAGGTATCCCTTTGAGTTTATTCAGAAGGTCCTTGTTTGTGTAATGGCAATGGCAATTTCAATGTCGGTGCATTCTCAGGTTTTCACTTCCCCATAACCATAACTTTCTTCCTCTTCATATCCAAAGCCATGCATCGAAAACACCGAGCGTAGATGTAGGAGAAAACCAGTGACTGTCCCAACTCCCAAGTGGTAGCAGTAGAAACTTTTCAGTCATTTTTCATGATACCTCTGGTGGACATGCTTGATTTCTGTTAGATTAGCATTACTAGGTTTCGAGTAGTAATCATTCCGTCATTTCAAACATGGGTTTTATGAGTACAATACATTTTTATCAGTTTCAGATTATGTTTGAGAGCTGATAATCTTGGGGTTTTCAGAGGCAATGCTCTGGTTTTGTCCATACAACTTACAATTCTCTGAATAAATTGCAATTGATAAAAATCAAAGATAAATTGAAAACTCTTTGCAGTACAAACTGAAAGAGTGCAACTGGGCTAGGAAAAGATTGGTTTCAAGTAGCTCATGATCAAAGAAACAAAAGGAAGACTACATCCTTTACGTAGATCAAATCATATTTAAAGCTCTCGGGTCAAGAAGTTTTGATAATGCTGTTCTCACAAAATTGGCTGTGAATCACAGCCTGTGAAGGGGGCGCATATATGGAGTAAGACCGAAGATGCTAAGCCAGTCTCATCAGTGAAATTGACCCTGATCTAGCTAATCTCATTTAACATGAACTTTGAACGCCTTGATTAGTATCTGGAATTGGAATGTTTCACATTATTCAGCCATATATATACAAATGAACATTGAATATATTGTAAGTTCATGTTAGGATGTGAAACCATTTCAATATTTTTGTCAATTTTTTTGCCCAACCATTAACAGATTCGAACATGAATGTGACGACATTTTTGTAATACCCTAGTCATTTCTGCTGATTAATAACAACCGTTTGTTTGATGGGTGCAAGATGACTTCCATCATTGAATATATTGTAAGCTCATGTTTCTTCATGTTGCTATACACAATACACTCCCACTCAGCTGTATAATAATTCATAGGTAAGCTGACAATCCTGTTGTGTGCTTCTAGTTTTCCCAGAGCACTTCTCAGATTGGTCATTGTAGGCAAATTATGGTTGCGTTTTGGGGAGCTTATAAGCTCCTCTGCTTATAAGTACAGAAGAGTTTTTCATTTGGTAACACATGTCTTCAGAAGTTTTTTAAAAAAGTAAGGGTCATTTTCAATAGAAAACTGAGAAGCGGCTCCTACCACCATATACTTATAAGTATAAGTCAATTTTTACTTAAAACCTCAGCTGCACCAAACACATGTCTGCCAACTTTTTTTGTGGGCATCATGTTCTTGAAGAACAAAATCTAATAGAAATGAGATTAAAAATGGGGTAATAGTGTATTAACTAATTTTCGTTGCCAAATAAAACAGTCTAGCACAAAATTTATTCCTCCTAAATTGTTCTACAAATGGGATGACAATTATGTCAGTACACAAAACCTGAGTTTCTTGAACAACAAGAAAAGAAGATAAACCTTATGTTGACGTATATAGATTAACTTTTGTTGGGCCAAAAATGTAAATGAGGCAAGTTAGCCTTTACAAAGTCCCCCATCATTGCATACTCTCCTATAGCCTTTGTATCAACACCATTCCTAAGCAACTGAGGAAAGAGCAGCCAGTTGCCGGTCACAACCAAGAACACCAAAGTCAATGGCCTCGAAACCACCGGGTGCAACCTCCACCTGCCGGCGACCGCCTTCTTCACCTCCACCTTGACCACCACGCAAGCCCCATGCAACACAAAAAACCATGTCACCTCCCACGTTGGCTGCACGCGTGTTAAGTAGCGTCGTGCATTAAGCCGGAGACGGCAAAGGTGGCCATCAAAGCCGAGACCCTGGCCCACCATTCCCCAACTACACGTGCACGCACGTGCCGAGTAGGATCGTATACGGTCGGGCGCAGGGTATTCGTAACCATTAGATTCCATCGGCGGCCCCAAAAGTCTTGAAGCGAAGTGGAGAGGTAAGGCTCGTTAGACTGCGGCTCGAGCTCGAAACCGAGAGATCGAACCGGAGTCGCCATTAGGGGAAAAAATATTTCTAGACACAAGTACATGTGGCAACAGTACAAGGCTAGGATCACATACGGGTGCAAATGTGGTCTGTACTTATAGGCAGGGGCGGACCCAGCCCATGGCTACATGGGCTTCAGCCCAAGGAGTTTTTTGGGAGGAAGGAAAAAAAAATTAGAACAGAAGTATAGATCGCATCCTCCCTCCCTCCCTCCCTCCGTCCTCTCTCTTTCTTTCTTCTCTTTCTTTCTTTTCTTCTCAGTTCTCACTTCTCTTTCTTTTCTTCTCACTTCTCTTTCTTTCTTTTCTTCTCAGTTCTCATTTCTCTTTCTTTTCTTCTCACTTCTGCCATTCTGCGTCTTACCGTCTTCTCACTCCAGCTGCCGCCCCTGGCCCCTCTGCTGGCTGCCGCCCCTTCCTTTCAATCAAACAAAGGGTTGAGGGATTGTGAAAACAATATTTCAAATGAGTATTATTATCGTGTCAATCTACTTTTTACTGTGATAGACTTTCAGTTGGGAGAGCTTGGAAGCAGATTTATAGAAAATTCTTTGGAGATTCTTCTTCTTAGTGCTTCATTTGATCCATGTTATAATTTTTGAGCATTCAAACCTGAAGATGTGTGTAAACTTGCTTTGAAGTTTTATCCTTCAGACTTTTCATCATATGATATGCTTGCTCTAGATTTGGAGTGTGAGTTTTTTATAGTAGATGTTTAGAAGGATCCAAGATTTACAAAGACAACTTCTGTATCTGATTTGTGTCGACGGTTGGTTGAATTCGGTAAGTCATCACTTTACCCTATGATTTATCGATTGATTTGTCTTATTTTGACTCTTCTAGTTTCTACAGCAACAAGATAGAGAGCATTCTCATCTATGGACATCATCAAAAGTCAACTTAGAAATAAGATGAATGATGATTTTCTTGATGATTTAATGGTTCTTTATATTGAAAGGACATATGCGGATGATATTGATAATAATGATGTAATTGCTGAGTTCGAAATGACCGGACCTCGTAGGGTAAAATTTAGCTAGTTATGTTATTTCTGTAATTTACATGATTTTGGTTTTATGTCCCCTCTGTATTATGTTTTGAATGGTAATATTAAAGGCGTGAGGATGAGCCTCCCATTGGGTTCCAAACCTCAAAAAAAAAAAAATTCTATTTTTTTGTTCTTAAATTTTAGCCCTAGGTATATTTGATTCCTAGTTCCGCCCCTGCTTGTAGGCATGAATGATCAAACCCAAAAGCAATGCCTTCACAGCTAACACAATTGACTTGCTTGGCAGACCCTTTGTGACACTTTGACCAATTGGGGATGTTTTTCGAGGTGGGTGTCGTTGGATTTTGATGGGGAGGCAAGCTAGGGAGATGAAATGGAAGAGTGAAGGTGGAGGTGGTGATAGAGGGCCAAGGTTAAAGGAGAAGAGGAGGAGCCTGGAGATACCTAGCCAGACTAGGAGAACGATTGTAGGTCCACAGAGATGGAAGGAATGGAGAGCTAGGGGGGCGGTGATGAAGATATAGAAGACAGGGAGGATGGAGATGAGCCTGGGCAGTCCCTTTGGGATTAATCTGGACACTATGTGGTGGCAATAAGATAGACATAAGATGGTTGTGATCCATACCTTGACCAAGTTCTTGAGCTCATCCTCCATTTCACAATCTCCGATCACCTATGTCTCCCTTGTTCCCACGTTTGTGAAGTCTTCAGGCTATTGAAGAATTCAAATGGTTGTTTAAACCAAAAAGATAAGATCATCATAGAATACAAATAAAATGATCTCAGATTGGGGTCTAGTATACGCATCAACTATGTGGAAGATTGGTGTTGTACGTAGGATAATCTCCACCTCTTGCCCATTGGAAGCTTGTTGGAGGTTGTCAGATTCGACTTGTTTGTTCTTTAATCGCCGCCCCCCCCCCCCCCCCCCCCCCCCCCATAACGTAAAGAAAAGAAGATGGTGAGGGTTGGCTCTCTTATTTTTCGTCGACAGAAAAATCGTGGTAAGGATTGACTCAAATTAAAACTAAACAGATCCTCAAATCTAGCTGATCGTTAAGCCTTTTGAAGGAGAGGCTTTAGCGAGACAGGGATGCAGTGGGTTCAGACATTAGAGACCCATCTACTGGGAGCACTTTCCTTGGAGAAGTCTCAAATGAGATTGCATGCAATGTATAATTTGCGAGCTCAATCATTTCAGGAAACATAGAGTTATTGTTCTCTGTATGTAAGATGTAACGTAGTTGATCAACACGATGAGAAAGCACCAAAGGAGTTACCACATGAGTCTACTAACATTCGATCAACTTATCCTAAGCAAAGTGCGAAAAGCTGTATCATGAAACAAAATGAATATGCTAGCTAGAAGCATAAAGTTTAAGACTATAAATTACTGGTGAACAGAGGAGTCACACACTATCACTTAAACACAAACCTGACATCAAAACTGCAAAAATAATAATAATAATTGAAGGTATATTGGCCTCCATGAGTTGATGGAGATCAAAGTTTAATTGCATGGCTAATTGCATGGAGCTTTGGAAGGTAACTTTGGAGAAATTAAAGCAAGATTATTTCCGAAAAGAAGAAATGATATTTTCCTTGTTGGCCTTGGAAAGTCATGAAGTCAAGTTGGAAACCTAACACCATAATCAAAGGTTCGGCCGTTTGTGATCAAATAATATTTATGGTACATCTCTTTTGGTTGTTGTGATTGAATATTTTTTTATTCAATGGAGATATGAGTGGCCTTAACCTAGTTTGGTAGGAAATATATTGTTAAGGCATATGACATATTTTATATTCAAATTGAATTAAAATATGGAGTATACCTTTTAGATATGTGGTGTAAAAGGTAGTTACCATATTTGATTGATTGTGTAATCAAAGGCAAAAAGATGTAACCCTATTTATAAAGGGAAGATCAGCAAAGGTGATGCGTGTCGAATCATAGTGAGTATTCGAACCAAAAAGAAAAGAAAAAGAAAAGAAGGGGTGTCGAATCGTGTTGAGTATTCGAACCAAAAGAGAAGAAAGTGTAAGACCTTCGTGGCATCTCGAGTGTAAGACCTTCGTGGCATCTCGAGTGTAAGACCTTCGTGGCTTCCCAACGTAAGACCTTCGTGGCAATCAAGACCTTCGTGGCATCGTGCACTTGCGTGGTTAGTCAAGTGTGAGATACTTGCGTGTTTAGTCAAGTGTGAGATACTTGCGTGTTTAGTCAAGTGTGAGATACTTGCTTGTTTAGTCAAGTATGAAGTAATTTATTTTTGAGAATAAGTTTATCATTGATTGTAAACTTTTATTCAATAGTAAAATAAGTTTCTTCGTTAAATTTCCGCTGCATTAACTTTATTTGTTTCCATCTAGTATTTTCAATTGGCATCAGAGTAGGTTCTGAATTTATCCGGTAGATCGTGAAAAAGATGGAACGAGGAATGAATCAACCTCCCCTACTCAAAGGAATGGATTTTTCTCAATGGAAAATTCAAATGAGATCATTTCTTTATGGAATGGATTATTTTGCATGGAGGAGTGTTGAACGTGGATGGAGACCACCTCAAAAATCAAAAGATGGAAAAGCTCTAGAAGGTTCCTCAAACATCAAAGACGAGGATGACTGGAATGAGAAAGACATCAAGTTGAGTGAAGCAAATCACAAAGCACTAACTGCAATATATGCCGCCCTTAGCAGAGATGAGAACACTACCAGAAAAAAGGGTTTTCCCGATGAAAAAAAAAACGGCCGACGAATTAAAATTTTCGTCGGTAATTGAATAGCCGACGATTTTATTTTTCATCTGTAAAAAAAAAAAATCGTCGGCCATAGTTTAACCATAGCCGACGAAACCTTTTTTCGTTGGTTTTTTCAAAAAATCGTCGGCTATATTCATATTTCAGCCGACGATTTGTATTTTCGTCGGCCTTTCTCCGAAACATTAGCCGACGAAAATTTTTGGAAGTATGGCCGACGAAGTTGACATTTTCGTCGGCTATAAGTCTATATATTTTCAGATCTGGGCAGCAGCTGCTCATTTAAAAAAAAAAAGGGGAAAAACGGGAGAAAGAGTGAAAAATCTGTGGGCATTGTTGAAATCCGTCCTCTCTTACATTGTGGAGCTATATATAGGTACGTACATGTGTATTGTTTCTGCCTAAACCCGGGGGCCTGGTAGATACAGATGAATCCAACTTGATCTCCTGCAAACCTGCTTACTAAGGGGAATACCGGGCGGGCCGGTCTTCTCCTCTCCGATGCCTAAGTTAGTATAGTTGGAATATATATAACTTGAGCACGTATGTAAACAGTGAGAGAGATAAGTTACCCCTTTATGAGGGTAGTTGGGGCCCTTATATAGGTGGTTGGGGGTGAGGGCTGGCCTCACCCTTCGATGTGGGACTGGTTTCCTTCTAAGGGCAGTTCTGGTGTCCTCTTTGGCAGGCTGACGTCCCCGGTCCCAGGGTCCCTGGCAGCCGGATAGGCTGTTGGACCCCGAGGCCGGTTGCTGGTGGCTCGGTCCTGGGCCTCCGGCCGGGCCCTGGTGCACTTGCTGCGGGTCTTTGGGCCTGCTGTAGCCTCTCTGCGGCTACTATCAACAAGTCCCCTAAGTTCCCGGTCAAGTACAATCTTGAATGGGGACTTAAGTCTGTCTTGCTCTTGTCCCGCAGACCCACAGGGTTACCAACCCAACGGTGCCCAGTCCCCCAAGTCCGCGTTGAAGATTGGGCGTGACCGAGGTGTTGGGCTGTGCTTGGTATGAGACGATGAACTTGCAGTCTGGACCTCGACCGGGCGTCCTGCCATATCGGTGCGAGGCGGAGTTCACAGGACCTTGACCGGGCGTTCTGCCATATCGAGACGAGTCCCGGATGAACTCGCAGTCTGGACCTCGATCGGGCGTCCTGCATATTGGTGCGAGGCGGAGTTCACAGGACCTCGACCGGGCGTTCTGCCATATCGAGACGAGTCCCGGATGAACTTGCAGTCTGGACCTCGACCGGGCATCCTGCCATATCGGTGCGAGGCGGAGTTCACGGGACCTCGACCGGGCGTTCTGCCATATCGAGACGAGTCCCGGATGAACTAGCAGTCTGGACCTCGACCGGGCGTCCTGCCATATCGGTGCGAGGCGGAGTTCACGGGACCTCGACCGGGCGTTCTGCCATATCGAGATGAGTCCCGGATGAACTCGCAGTCTGGACCTCGACCGGGCGTCCTGCCATATCGGTGCGAGGCGGAGTTCACGGGACCTCGACCGGGCGTTCTGCCATATCGAGACGAGTCCCCCAGAGTGCGCTAGCCTACGGGATGGCCTGTTGGTGTGTGGACTAAGCCAACAGGTACCCCGGAGAGTGTTACGGCCATATTGGGGCATCGGTTAACACTTGCTAGTTCTTCTCAGCTTTTGTTGGTTAAGCGTTGAGGTAATGTGCAGGTTTGTTAGCCTGCGGGGAGACTTGTTCTGTGTTAGAGAAACAATCTGCCCGGTGGAGTGGCGTTGAGATAACGAGTCTCGCCATGTATCCCCAAATGTATCACAGTTCAGTGTGATGCAGGGTTTTTATCCTGCTGGACAAGAGTACATGGGTTAGATGTAAGCTCGCCCGGGTTTATAAAGCCCATGCGTTTAGAAGCCTCGAGTTGTTGCTGGCTCGTTCCTGCCCGTAGGCTAAGGAAAGTGACAACCGGTAGAATGCTTTGGAGTTGGTTGAATGTCACATGTTCGGTGGAGTGTCATGGTTCCGGGCGGAGCTCGACCAGGCGTTCTGCCATATCGAGACGAGTCCCCCAGTGAGATGCCATGCAGCCGGTTTGAATGATGCGCAATCGGAGATTTGCCAGGGTACCGGATGGATGGCTCATACTCGGAACGATTTCCTCGAGGCGGTTGAAAAAGCATAGCCGGTGAGAGGCTGCGGAGCCGGTTAGTTCGAGGTTGGCTTTCTGGGGAAGCGAGGGGAATGGACGCCTAGTTGTGCGCTCCTATCTCCCCCAACTGCGCTTGTAAGTGGGACAGGTGGCAGACATGCGATAAAAAGGGGGGGGAGCCCATCAGACCTATCAATTATGATAGTATGGGATCCCTTATTGATGCTGGGACACGTGTCGGCAGGGGGCGGTCTGAGATGGAGGGGATCCACGGCTGGGGTTGCCTCACTTTTGTTGTTGCCCTATTTATCATCCCCTCTGCCTTCCTCCTGCCGCATCTTGCTACTCTTTGCCTGTTGTTTGTTTGTGCTTCAGAGGTGAATTCTTTTGTTTAGGCTTTATGGCGTCTGGGAGATCTACGTATTCTGCTGGTGCTAACCGCGGGCCCATGCGGCATGAGCTGCTGGATGGTGATAGGGCGATTTTCTGTGATGAGCCAGTCAGAAGCATGAATGATAGAGAGATCAGGGAGTTTCGGGCAAAGTGAGATATCGACAACTCTATTAAGCTTCGAGGCCTGCATCCCGGGGAACTGGCCTGTAATCCGGAACCGGGTTGGGTTGCCGTTTTCGACGATCAGTTTCGACACGGACTATCGCCGCCGCTGCCGCCATTTGTTTAGTACGTGCTGAGCTAGATAAAGCTTTCCCCGGCCCAGCTTCCGAGCAACCAGTGGAGGCAGCTGCTTGGGCTCGAGTGTCTGTTCAGCTTGAGCTATATGGACTGGCCCACGGTTAATGAATTTTGGGCGCTGTACAAGATTTCCTACTGCAGAAAGGCCCAGTGCAGCGGTTGTGTGAATTTTGTCGCGTGGGACGTTGGTCCTGCCATCACTCATCTGCCGTCGACGGTTTCAGATGTTTGGAGGAGGTCGGTGGTGCTGGCCGGTGGCAGGTGGCAGCGTACATGGAGGGGCTATCAGGTGCCCGGGGCTTATCAATCGATCGATCGGGAACAGACGTACCGGTTGGGCGACTTGGAGAAGCAACAGATATACCGGCTGTTTACTTGTTGGGACCACCTGAGTCGGAGCTCCTATAATTTCATCCGGTGGAATGTGCTGGAGATATACGAGATAGGGAGGAAACCTGGTAAGGTATCTTGTACTGTTTGTCTCTGCATGGTTGCTTGTATTCTGACTGCCTGGTTGATCGGTTTGTAGCTAATGCCCCCCGGCTTGCCGTTCGGAGCGAGGAGACTGTTGAACCGGACGAAGAGCTTGTGGCCCAGAGGTTGATGGAGATGGGGGAGGAGGCCGCGAAAACCGTTATTGATCCGGTTACCCAGAGGTGCAGGGAGCATGACAGGCCTGTGCCGCTCGTGTTTCTGGACTCTCACTATGGCAGGCGGCCTGGCGGTGAGAATAACTCCCCACTCCGTATCCGGGAAGTGCGTTCGGTGGCCCCGCCAGTCGCAGAACCTGTGGCGCGACCGATGGCGGTACGGACCTCGCGGGAGAGGGAAACGGTAGAGATGACCGGGTATCGCCGAAGCGGCCACAACGAAGCTCCGGCGAAGAGGGCGAGGACTTTTGATGCCGGGGCGTCAAGCTCGGCTGGACTGATTGAGCGGGCAACAGTTCCGGCCGTGGAAGTGGGCGGCCGAAGGAGTCGAGGACCGGAAGCCGATCGTAGTTCCGGGCGTGGCTTTGGTAGGTTCGTGGCCTCTGCCATCGAAACCTTGGGACTTGATCAGGAGGGCCCTGGGACGGAACAACCGGGCGAGAGCAGGACGAAGCCCATGGAACTAGTTCTTCGGGTAAGTGTTTCCTGTGCTTCTTTTTCCCTGGAGTGATATGAGCCAATGTTCCTTTGTTTACGTTTGGCAGCTAGCTCATAGCCTTTATGCCGCGGAGCCCAGAGGGGAGTCTGCTGTAGTTTTGGAGAGGCGGGTGGAGGAGCTGAGTGTGCGGGCGGACATGGCGGAAGCCAAGCTTGCGGAGGAAAGAGAGGAGGTCGGTCGGTTGGGCACCGAGCTTGTGCGGGAGAAAGAAGTAACCGCTCGTTGTACCATGAACTCTCGCAGGAGAAGGAGGAGGCCGATCGACAGGCTGCTGCCCGGGAAGGGAGGATTGCGGATCTGGAGGCGAGGGTTTTGGAGCTGCAAATCCAGGCTACTGCCCGGGAAGGGAGGATTGCAGAGCTGGAGGCGAGGGTTTTGGAGCTGCAGACCCAGGTTACAGTAGTCGCCCAAGGAAGGGAGAGGCTCACGGAATCCCAGCTTGCGGAAGTGGCCGATAAGTCTGTCGACGACTTCCGGGAGTCGGTGGAGCTTGAGGAGATGCTGGAGGAGGCCCGGTCAAAGGGCATAAGTGATGCCTATTTGGAGTGGAGGGAGAAAGGGTGGCTTGATGCTGAGCAGATGGAGGCCGACATAGCCCTGATCGAGATGGCGGAGCAAGAGCAAACTCTAAAAGGTGGCGGGCCAGGGATTGGGGGCTCCGGAGGCGCTGACTAGCTGTTTCTTTCTTGGCTTCCCTATATGTGTGCTTTGTAACCAGTTTTATTGATGATGAACAACTGCGTATTGCAATACTGATGCCAATTTATACTATTGCCCCTTGATGAGCGATATTACTTAGGATAGAACCGCAGGTGCTGAATATTCCAGGGGCGGGTGGAATAGATGTCATCGGTATCTATGATGTGGAACGTTGCTGGGCCCACAGCTGCGGTGATTTGGTAGGGTCCTTCCCAAGTTGGTTCCAAGGCCAACGGTTTTTTCTGGATTTTCTTCATGACCCAGTCCCCCACTTGTAGCTTCCTTTCCCGGACCCTTCTGTCATAGTACCGGGCGACCCGCTGCTTGTAGGCTTGGTTTAGCATATGTGCTTGGTCGCGCCGCTCTTCTATAAGGTCCAGGTTGAGCCGTACGCCCTCGGCATTTGTTTCGGCTTCGTAATTCTCGACCCTGCCGCTGGGTATGCTGGTCTCCACAGGGAGTACCGCTTCGCTCCCAAATGCCATGCAGAACGGGGTCTCTCCTGTTGCCTCTGCCGCTGTCGTCCGGATGGCCCATAGTATCGCGGGGAGTTCCTCGGCCCAACATCCCTTCTTGGCATCCAGCTTCTTCTTGAGAAGGGTTTTGATAATCTTGTTGATTGCTTCTACCTGGCCGTTGGTCTGCGGGTGTGCCACTGAGGCAAATAACATCCGGGTCCCCATGGAAGCTGTGTACTGGATAAGATCGGCATTATTGAACTGTGTTCCATTATCCGTGACAATAGTCTGCGGTACCCCGAACCGGCAGTAGATGTTCTTCCATAGAAATTTTCTCACTCGCTCCTCGGTGATCTTTATCAGAGGTTCCGTCTCGACCCACTTAGTCTGGTAGTCCACTGCTACGATGGCATACTTGTATTGTCCCACAGCTGTAGGGAAAGGGCCAATGATGTCTAATCCCCACTGCGCGAACGTCCATGGTGCTAACAGGATCGACAATGCGATTGCCGGGGCATGGGGGGCAGAGGCGTACATGTGGCATTTGTGACAGCCGCCTGTAATTTTTCTTGATATTGCTGCCATATCTGGCCAGAAGTACCCCGCCCGGAGCGACTTGTGGGATAATGACCTTGCGCCAGAGTGATTACCGCACACTCCTTCGTGGATCTCTCGCATGATAGCCTCTCCTGCCTCTTTTGTCACACACCTCAGCTGGGGGAAGCTGTACCCTCTTCGATATAACTGGCCATTGAGGAGGCCGTACCGGGCGCACCGGAGGTGTAGCCTCCTGGCCTCCACCGCATCCGGAGGGCTGGTTTTGTCAGTCAAATACTTGACAATTGGATCCATCCAGCTTGGTGGCGCTTCTTCCACCGCAAATATTTCGGAGATGGTCTTGCTTATACTCGGCTTCTGGAGAGTTTCAATTTTAGCTCTCCGGTACTCTGGAGGGTAGTTTCCGGTTGCCAACCTTGCGAGGGCGTCCGCATGCCTATTTGCCTCTCGGGGAATGTGCTGGATCGTGGCGCCCTGGAACGGCCCAATCAGTGTTTTGGCCAAAGCCTGGTAGGAGGATAGTTGGGGTTCCTTGACCTCAAACGACCCGTTCATCTAGTTCACCACCAAGATGGAGTCGCTGTATATGTCCATGGACGGGATTCCCAGCTCCTTGGCCAGCTGCAAACCGGCTATGAGGGCCTCATACTCAGCAGCGTTATTTGAGGCGTTGAAGAGGAACCGTAAGGCATATTCGTACGATTGGCCATCGGGCGAGGTTATCATGACACCGGCTCCGCTCCGCTTGCTCGTTACGGAGCCGTCGACGTAAAGCTTCCAGCAGCTGGGGAGTCCTGGTTCGATTTTTACGGTTCGTCCTGCCTCAGTGTCGTCGCACTGGGTGGGGTGCGCTTTTGCCACCATTGGGGTGAGCTCACATATGAAGTCCGCAGCGGCCTGTCCCTTGATGGCCGTTTGCGGGGCATAAGTGATGTCGAATTCTCCTAGTTCCACTGCCCACCACACCAGCCTACCGCTGGTGTCTGGTTTTTGCAGGATCTGCCGCAGATGGTGATTGGTATTTAAGGTGATGGAATGAGCCTGGAAATAGTGTCGGAGCTTTCTGGCACTAACAATCAGGGCCAGAGCCAATCTCTCTATGTCGGGGTACCGGCCCTCGGCTCCAATAAGTCCCTTTCCCGCATAATATACCGGAAGCTCGAGCGTGCCTTCCTTCCTGATGAGAGCCGCGGAGACGGCTGTTTCAGATGCGGCTATATAGAGGTATAGTATCTCGCCCGGCACTGGTTTGGACAGGAGAGGCACTGCAGACAGATATGCCTTGATAGATTGGAACGCCGCTTCATGCTCCGCCGCCCAGTGGATTTTCCTGGTCTGTTGTGCCTTGAGCAATTTGAAGAACGGGGCGCACTTATCGGTTAGGCGGGAGATGAATCTGGCAAGGGCGGCTAACCGGCCGGTCAGCATCTGGACCTGGTTTCTCTCCCCTGGCGTTTCCATATCTAGAATTGCCTAGACCTTCAGCGGGTTGGCTTCTATCCCCCGCTGGCTGATGATGTGGCCTAGGAACAGGCCCTCTGAGATCCCGAAAATACACTTCTTCGGGTTCAGGCGCATTCCGAATTTGAGCATCTTGCCGATGACTACTGCCAAATCCCGGACGTGGGCCCCTGCAGTCAAACTTTTGACTAGCATGTCATCTACGTAAACCTCTACGGTTTTACCCATTTCTTGCTCCAGCATTCGGTTTACCATCCGCTGGTAGGTGGCCCCGGCATTCTTTAGACCGTAAGGCATCCTCTTATAATAGTAGGTACCTCGGTCGGTTGTGAATGATGTGTGCTCCTCATCATACGGGTGCATCCTAATCTGATTGTACCCGGCGTAGGCGTCCATGAAGCTGAGCAGCTTAAAGCCGGATGTGGAATCTATAAGCTGATCAATTCGGGGGAGCGGGAAGCTGTCCTTTGGGCACACCCGATTTAGGTTAGTGAAATCCACGCACATGCGCCACTGGCCGGTTCCCTTCTTCGGCACCATGACCACGTTAGCGAGCCAGCGAGGGTACTGGACTTCCCGGATGAAACCTATGCCCTTCAATTTCTGTATCTCTTCTCTGATCGCCTCATACTTTGTCGGGCTGAAGGACCTCCTCTTTTGCCTCACCGGGAGAACGCTGGGCAATGAATTTAGCTTATGGACGGCTATCTCCGGGGATATGCCTGGCATGTCCTCGTAGGACCATGCGAAGACTGAACTGTTATCCCGGAGGAAGGCGATGAGCTCTTGCCTAACAACCGGATCGAGCTGCGTCCCTATCACCACATTTCTCTCTGGGTGGTCTTTCGAAATGCAGATCGCCTTGGTTTCTTCCACGACTGAAGGCGGCTCTAGCTTTTTCTTGACTGAATCGGAGTCATCGCGGGGGTCGATACATAGATCCGGCACTGGCGCTTGCTGAGTGGCCGTGAAGACCTCGGTCCGTTTCCTCCCGTGGGTCAGGGCCTCCGCATAATACTTACGGGCGATCCTCTGGTCCCCGCGCAGGGTAATTACACCGGCCGGTGAAGGCATCTTTAACATCAACATATGGCCGGCTATAAATGTCTTCAGTTTCCATAACCCTGGCCTACCGATTATGCCATTGTACGACGACAGGCAGTCCACAACAATGAATTCAAGGTGCTCCTTCTTTGTCTTGTCTCCCTCGCCGAAGATCAATGGTAGGTAATCCAATCCCAAAGACTGGACCAGCTCACCAGAGAAGCTTATAAGTGGTTCGTTATTCTGGGATAGCTTATTCTTCCCTCTCTACAGCCCCTTGTATGCGTCTCGGAACATCACATTGACTGAGGCTCCGGTATCGATCAGCATACGGCTGGTTATCCAGTGGTCTATTTGGACCGTGATGAGGAAGGGGTCGTTGTGCGGTTGGACCATATCCTCCGGCTCTTCCTCCTCGTAGAAAGTAACCGACTTCCATCCGGTTTTGGCGGCTTGGCCGCTTCCTCCTCCAAAGGCATATACCTCTTTCCCCCGGATCGATCTCAAGCACCGCTTCTTCGAGCTCCGGGTGAGCTGATCTATATGGCCCCCGCCATGTATCATGTTTATGCTTCCATGCACCTCGATCCCTCCGGGAGGCCGGGTGCTTATGGTTCCTACCTGCCGAGCTTCCGGCCGGTTCTCTCTTGGTTCTCCCGGGCGGGCTCGACCGCCTACAACCGCTCTCTGGGGTCTTGGATCGCCGGCCCTGCGGGCTGGATCTTCGGGCCTTTCTGCCGGTATAACGGCTAGGGCCCGCGGAGGTCGTTCTACTGGCGCAGGCGCTGCTGGCTGTGCCGGTCGCACAAATGGTGGTCTTCTCCCCGGTCGGGAACTGTCATTACTGCTTCGTCGGGGTTGCCACTCCTCCCGTACTTCTGCTTTCCTAGTGGTTATAGGCGCACGGCCGCGATCTGGCCGCCCGGTCTTGCTCTCATGGGGAGGTGGCGGCAGTAGGTCATCCGGTCTTCGCTTAGGTGTCTTATCCCCATACGTCTCGTGGTCCGCCTGAGCATGCCTGACGGCCACGGTCATCAGTTCATCGTATCCCTGCGGCTCCTGTACTCGCAAGCTGTACGAAAGTTCTCCGGGTCTTAGCCCCTGCTTGAAGGCCATCTCCGCGATCTTCTTGTCCAGGTTTCTGATCCCGGCCGTGGCGATTTGCCACCGGTTAACGAAGGCGCGTAGTGATTCGTGGTCAGTCTGCATGCAATCAAAAAGGATCGCTGACGTTTGGACTGCCCTGGCCCTGAGGACGAACCGGCCGACAAACTTATCAGCCAACTGCTCGAAAGTTTCGACGGAGTTCACTGGTAGTTCGTAGAACCAACTCAACGCCTCCCCTGAGAGCGTCTCTTGGAACACATTGCAACACATGGCATCAGAATAGCCCCTTGTGCCCGTCTGCGACTTGAAACTGTCCATGTGGTGATACGGGCAGCTCGTTCCCGAGTACGCCAGTTTTAGGGGCCTTAGGCTACCAGACCTTCCTGATTCCCTAACCCGGCGCGGAAAAGGTCCAATACGCTCATTGAATCGTGCGCTGTCCCGCGGTCGCCCTGCTTTCTTCTCACTGGCGCCTAAACGGTCCTTCATGTCTGACACTGAGGCGGAGAGCGTTTCGAGCGTCCTCGTGGTAGAACTGTCCTGCTCGCTTGACGCCTGGCTCGTGTGGTACGGCAGCTCGACCGGACCGGAGTTTTTCAGAGCTTCCGAAAAGAGAGGCGTGGGCACATACACGGTCATTCTTCTTCCCGTGGGCTGTCCCACTTCGAGGTGCGGGAACTCGCTAACCTTGCTTGCGGGCCGTGACGCCGACTGAGGGGTGCCCGGCTGGCCTTCTTTCCCCAGGGCCGCTAATAAGGCGGTGTTTACCGCTTCCAATTCCCGGCACCGGGCATCTGCCCTTAGCCGCTCTCGGCCGCCCTCTGCTCGCAACCACTTGACTTCTGCCTTCATTCTCTTTATTTCTTCTCCCGCACCATATCGGTCGGGGTTCTCTGACTCTTGGCGATCGTGACTTCTGTCTTGGTCTGGAGAAGGGGCGAACCTCGCACCGACCTCAGCCCCTGTGTTTTGGGCCCGGTCGGGGATCTGAATTCGCTCTGACCTTCCGTCTCGGCCGGGAGAAAGGACGAACCTCGCACCGACCTCAGCCCCTGTGTTTTGGGCCTGGTCGGGGATCTGAATTCGCTCTTTCCACCGTCCGGTGCCAGTTTTTATCTTCCTTCCTTCCATGGCTGCTAGCCTGCGTATTTAACTATATTTCTAAAGGGCCGATCGGGCTCTACTCCCTGGTAGAGCAATGCTAACTTTTCTCGTGGATCAAAATCCGTTTCCCACAGACGGCGCCAATTGTTTCTGCCTAAACCCGGGGGCCTGGTAGATACAGATGAATCCAACTTGATCTCCTGCAAACCTGCTTACTAAGGGGAATACCGAGCGGGCTGGTCTTCTCCTCTCCGATGCCTAAGTTAGTATAGTTGGAATATATATAACTTGAGCACGTATGTAAACAGTGAGAGAGATAAGTTACCCCTTTATGAGGGTAGTTGGGGCCCTTTTATAGGTGGTTGGGGGTGAGGGCTGGCCTCACCCTTCGATGTGGGACTGGTTTCCTTCTAAGGGCAGTATGGTGTCCTCTTTGGCAGGCTGGCGTCCCCGGTCCCAGGGTCCTTGGCAGCCGGATAGGCTGCTGGACCCCGAGGCCGGGTGCTGGTGGCTCGGTCCTGAGCCTTGGGCCGGGCCCTGGTGCACTTGTTGCGGGTCTGTGGGCCTGCTGTAGCCTCTCTGCGGCTACTGTCAACATGTATATATGTTGATTTTGAGTTTTTGTTGAGTTGATTTTGAGTTTTAGTGATTTTGATTTAGTAAGTGATTTTTTGTTTTGTTGTTGTTTTAGTGTTAGAATGTATGTATATATGTTGATTTTGAGTTTTAGTTGAGTTGATTTTGAGTTTTAGTGATTTTGATTTATTAAGTGATTTTTTGTTTAATTTGTTGTTGTTTTAGTGTTAGAATGTATGTATATATGTTGATTTTGAGTTTTAGTTGAGTTGATTTTGAGTTTTAGTTTAATTATATCTGTGTTTTAATTTGATGTTATTTTAATTAGAGTTAAAATATATATATATATATATATATATATGTTAATTAATAGTTTTTGATATATAGTGTAATTAATAGTTGTTGATATATAGTGTAATTAATTAACTTAAATAATGGTTGATATATAGTGTAACTTAAATAATGGTTGTTAATTAATGGTATATATATATGAGTTGATGTTGATAATAATATATATTGTAATGTAATTAATTATTAAGGATTTATATATATATATATGTATGTGTTAATTAATTTCTTATTAATTAAAGTTATACATATATATTATTATCAGGCTATATATGGATCTGGATAAGAGTTGGATTTCGCTTCCAAGGCATGACCGACGATACACTATAGGAGTTGTGAATTTTTTGCAGTTCGTCGAGGAAAATGCAAACGAGAATGATTACCATTATTGCCCGTGCAAGAAATGTAAGTGTCGCAGTGATATGTGTCGATTTCCGATTAGGACAGTATGGGAGCACCTAAAGAGTAATGGGTTTTGGCCGAAGTACAAACGTTGGATATATCACGGTGAGCCATCATTAGATGGATCGCATGATCATGGGCAATTTTTTTAGGCGGGCAGTAATAGTACATCCAACGATCCAACAATGGCATTCGTCAACGACGTGTTTCCTTTTGAAAGCGGTGTACGTGGGGAACAATATATGCAGGAACCGGTGCTGCCATTCCCACAAGTTGTCAACACTGCTGCCTTTGACAAGTACAACAAACTGATTGCATTGCAACAGACCCCTGTGTCTTCAAGTTCTGAGAAGACAGTTCTTCAAAGTGTGATGGAGGTAATGAGGATTAAAGTCGAGACAAAATCGACTATCAGGCAAGTGGATGAATATCTACAGTACACTTCTTCGTTGTTGGAGAAGGGTCATCGTAATACTACCAATCACCGTAAGGTCCGAAGTATCCTAAAAGATCTAGGGCTTTCCTACATTAAGATCCATGCATGCGCATTTGACTGCGTTCTCTTCTGGGGTAAAGATGCAGAAGGGAATGACCTTGCTAGCCTTGACGCATGTCCTCTATGTCAGTCTGACCGATATAAGTTGACGGGAGCAGGCAATAGGAAACCTGTGAAAGTGCTTCGGTATTTTCCGTTGAGAGATAGGCTTGAGCGGTTGTACATGTCAGAAACCACCGCAAAAGCTATGAGATGGCACGGTGAGCGGGACGCGGGAGACGCAGATATCATGACACACATCTCTGACGGAGCGGCTTGGAAGCATATAAACAATGAGTTTCCTCATTTTGCGTCAGATGTCAGAAACGTCAGGCTCGGGCTCTCAACCGACGAGTTCAACCATTTCGGCACCATGAGTCTTTCATACAGTATATAGCCGGTGGTTTTGGTACCTTACAACCTTCCTCCATGGATGTGCATGAAGAAGGAATATAATATGTTGACGTTGTTGATTTCGGGGCCTGGCTACCCATGAAAATGTCTCGATGTGTATATGAGACCATTGATTGAAGAGCTAAAGGTATTGTGGGACGTTGGTCATCCCACTTTTGACAAGTACAAGGAGGAGACGTTCCAGATGCATGCCATGGTTATTGGTACCATCAGTGATTTTCCTGCTTATGGGATGTTGTCGGGCAGCGTTGTTAGGGGATACAAGGCTTGTCCAGAGTGCCTCAGCGATTATGGGAGCACCTCTCATTGCAACAAGATATGCAGAATGGGTCATCGTGTGTTCCTACCGGCGGATCACCACTGGCGTTACGAGTCTGCCGCATTTGATGAAACCGAAAAACACGGTGGTCCCCCCAGAAGATGGACGGGAAGAGAAATTTTAGCAGTGCATAATGAGTACGATTTTGGGCCCCTCAGCAATCATCCCGACATTGTAGCGGAAATACCTGAAAGGCCTGAGGAGTACAAATTCTGGACACATAAGAGCATATTGTGGGAACTCTCGTACTGGTGTGAGTTGCTGATCCGTCACTTCCTAGACGTTATGCACATAGAAAAAAATATTTCTGAAAGTGTGGTGGGCACAACGCTGAACTTGGAGGGGAAGACGAAAGACGGTCCTAAGGCTCGCACTGATCTGCAAAACATGAATATCAGAAAACAACTATGGTTGAAACAAGGGAAGAGAAAAATGCCTCAAGCTCCTTACACCGTCAAGCCTGAGCATAAATCATAAATTTTCCATTGGATAAGTCGGGCCAAGTATCCTTCAGGCTTTGCTGGAAATATAGCCAAGTGTGTGAACAGACAATTCAACAATCTTTACGGGTTGAAAAGTCATGACAATCATATCCTGCTACAACGTCTCTTCCCTGTTTTCATTCGACCGTTCCTTCCCCGTCACGTTGTGGAGCCGTTAGTAGCGTTGGCAAGATTTTTCCAGAAGGTATGCACACGGGAAGTGAGAAAATCTGACCTCCGGGAAATGCAACAAGACATCGTTCATATCATGTGTAAATTTGAGATGATATTTCCTCCAAATTTTTTCGACATCATGCCTCACCTCATGATCCATCTTCCTCGGTAGTTGTTGCTTACCGGTCCTGTGCACTTCACTTGGATGTATCCGATGGAAAGGTACGTATTTTACACCTTATGTTAATTTCCTCATCAATATATGTGATATAGTATTAACTTATTATCATAACACTTTAAAAACTTGATTTATAGGCAACTTGGACAATACGGTGATTTTGTCCAAAACAGATCCGCACCTGAAGGATGTATAGCTGAAGCATATATTGCGCACGAGTGCGTCACCTACATGAAGCTGTATTTAGGAGCGTTACAGGAAAGCATATCGGAAGATGTACCTTCACAGTTCAATCTTTCCATACTCTCCGACGATGTTGTACTCGGTGGAAACATGCCAGTTTCCTACAAGTTGAAAGATTATGAGGTAGCCATTACACATTGGTGGGTACTAATTAACTGTCCAGAAGTTCAATTTTGGAAGAACATGCATCTAAACAGTGACCAAGTAGGAGGTGATCTCGATTACCACAACCGGACATTCGCAGAGTATTTCGGCCGCTGGGTACGTAACTTTAACACTATTCTATACGTATTTATATATTATTGTGTATAATTATTCATATTTATAGTTGATTCTGATGGTTGCAGATGGACCTTATTAAAAATGATAATCACCCAAATTGGTCGCACGAACTCAGACTTCTGGTGATGAAGCCGGTCTATTCAAAAGTTTATGCGACGTGCAAGGTGAATGGTGTGTTATTTCGATGTGAAGAGAGAGTCCTCAGACTGAAAACACAAAATTCAGGGGTTATGGCACATGGTGGGGATGATGGAGTTGACTATTACGGTGTTCTCCATTCAGTTGTGGAACTGCATTATGGGGAAGGCATGAAAGTGCACCTTTTCAAGTGTAGATGGTTTGACACACGGCCGCAGAGCATGAAAACCGATCAATACGGCATAACTTCTATGAACACTAGTACATCATGGTATGAGGACGACCCGTTCGTTTTAGCCACATGGGTGAAACAAGGGTTTTATCTTGATGATCTCGCCAAGGGTAACCCGTGGAAAGTAGTCAACACTATCCACCATCGCAACATTTACCGGGCGTCTACACTTGGAGTGGCTGAAGAGAACGAGGAAGGGGGCACCGCGTATCAAGAGCCCAACTCAAACGGTATTCCTGACTCCTCTTTTATTCGCCTAGACACGCCGGTGCGAATTCGACGTGAAGAGCCACTGCTTGTTGATGTTGATCCAAATGAAGAAACTAACGAGGACTCTAGTGGTGAGGAACGACATAGATTACTCCTATCGAGCAATTCAGAAACCGAAGAAGACTCATCCGATGATTCCGATTACAATCCGACGGATTAAGTAATTTAGATGATGTAATCCTTTCATTTGTAATCCACTCTTTTCTAATGAATGGGCGTGGGGATGAGCCTCCCAGCATAGGCTGGGTTCCAAACCCCTTAAAAAAAATTTGAAATATGTTGACTGTTGGGTTTCTGTTTTTTTTTTTATGTTCAATTTTGGTTATATATGAACAGGACATAGGAATACAAGAGGTGTAACACGACTGATTTTTTATTTTTTTTCAAAGAATAGCCGACGAAAAATGCATTCTTTCGTCGGCTATACTAATTATAGCCGACGAAAAATGCGTGATTTCGTCGGCCAAAACTATATTGAAAAATACATATTTTATTTTAGACAGAAAACGACAAAAGAATAGCCGACGAGTACTATGTTTGATTTCGTCGGCTATGATTTTAAAAAAAAAAAAAAAAAAAGACCACCTTCCATTTTCTATCACTATCGACAAACCATTGCTTCATCCTTCAAATGCAAATATGTCGTCAAATAAGATATGACCGAAATAATGAAATACGTCTATGGTTGAAAAATGAAAAGATTCCGACAAAATCTGTGTGCCGAATGTTGCGGTTAACTGTGTTTTACTTCCGTTTTCCTATGGGTAGCCTGACGTTCGGTAAATATTTTGAGGAAAATTTTTATACGATTAGTTGCGTCTCATCGATTTGAAACTATTATCTGTTGAATGTCAGGCAAAAAAACGTCATTTAGACAGGCCAATTACCATTTCTAAGCGTTTAAAGGGTTGACTCACCCGGTTGACCGTCCCGATCGAGCCTTTAACGTTGTCAGATGTAGTTGGATTTTTTTTCATACATGTATTTAATCTTAACGGTGATATCTGACGGTTGGAATAGATTTTCCAAACTTTTACATTCAAAATCGGAACATATGCACTAATGTTCCTTAACTTGTTTACTAAGTGTTTAAGTGAATGTATAGTTTCAAATAGTTACTATACGTACACTCTTCAAATGCAAATATGTCGTCAAATAAGATATGACCGAAATAATGAAATACGTCTACGGTTGAAAAATGACAAGATTCCGACAAAATCTGTGTGCCGAATGTTGCGGTTAACTGTTTTTTACTTCCGTTTCCCTATGGGTAGCCTGACGTTCGGTAAATATTTTGAGGAAAATTTTTATACGATTAGTTGCGTCTCATCGATTTGAAACTATTATCTGTTGAAGGTCAGGCAAAAAACCGTCGTCTAACTAGACTAATTTCGGTTTTAAAGCGTTTAGAGGTTTGACTTAGTGGTTTGACCAACAGTTTAGCCGACGAAAATTATATGTCGTCGGCTAAACTCTTGCGATCCGCTTATTGTCCGCCGTTGGATGGCTCAGATCCAACGGCTGCTGATTTTCCAAAGTATAGCCTACGAAATATTTGAATTCGTCGGCTAAACTCTTGCGATCCGCGCCTTTTCATTGTCCGCCGTTGGATGGCTCAGATCAGACGGCTGCTGATCTCCTAAAGTATAGCCGACGACATTCAAAGTATAGCCGACGATGTTAAAGTTTTCATCAGCTATAGTAAAGAATAGCCGACGAAATCTTTTTTAATCGTCGGCTATTCTTTCGGGTATAAATCAGAAACTGTCGAACCCTAGCCGACTTTTTCCTCTCTTCCTCCTCCTCCTCCTGCTGCTGCTCCAATCTTCCGCAAAGATTTCGTTTTCGCCGCGCTGCTCCTCCTCCTCCTCAAATCGGCGCCTAAACTCTCCTCCAATTCCGGCCTCCTCCGATTCTCCTCCTTCCTCAAGCAATTCCGGTCGGCCTCCTCCTCCTCCTCCTTCCCCTCCTCGTCCGACCTCCTTCCCCTCCTCCTCCGGCCACCTCCTCCGATCCGGTTAAATTTTTTTTTTTCAATTTACTTTAATTTTATAAATTGTTATATATTTAATTTTAATTATATAAATTGTTATATATTTGTTAATAAATTTAATTTTAACAAATTGTTATATATTTATTATATATTTTATTTTAATTATATAAATTGTTATTGTTGACAGTACATATAGTACACCACCAAGCACATCCGACGACCTCGTGGACCGTGCAACCGGCATCGGGAGTCCTACTTCCGGCATCTAGCGAGTAGACCAGTACCCCGGCTACATCTCCATTGTTCCACATCACCGGTGCCGCACTCGGAAGCAGTACCACCGGGCGCCTGAAGTAGCTTCTTGAGTAGGGAAATATGTAATAGTGTAGTGAGCATCCCACATTGGAAACATGGTAAAGGAGGGAGCCTTCCTTCCCTATAAATAGGAGGCTTCCCCCTTAGTATTAAGGATCTTGGATCCAAGGCATTCCACCCTTGTAACCCGATGGCTTATTGGCCACGCCTACTGGATTCCAAGTGGACGTAGCCGTGCCCTCCGATGGCACGGTGAACCACTATACTCGATGTGTTCAGTATAGTTGTGTTATTATGGTTCTGCCAGGCCCCCGGGTTTGAGCAGAAACAGTTATATAATAAATTGTTATATATTTAATTTTAATTATATAAATTGTTATATATTTGTTATATATTTGTTAATAAATTTAATTGTTATATATTTGTTATAATTTAGGTATAGAAATTGTTATATATTTAATTTTAATTATATAAATTGTTATATAATAAATTGTTATATATTTGTTATATATTTAATTTTAATTATATAAATTGTTATATATTTTTGTTAATATATAAATGGTTATTTGTATTTATATATATGTTAATAATGAAATATAGTTATATTTGTATATAAATAGTTATATTTAGGTTAATGGTTAGTATTATTTGAAATTAGTACAAATTTAAATATCAATCTGTTCGTATGTTTTGAAATATGTTAGTATTATTGGTTATTATATTAATTAGAATTTGTTATTTAATGTAATATAATTTAATATTAATTAATGTATTAATGCCTCAAGCTGCAGATGGCCGATGCATTCAGACAGTTCTTCGGAGGCCGTCGTTCCAGATCTAGGGGTTCTGGAAGTTCCGCCGGTTCCGCAGAGTCCGACAGGACCCTTAGCCAGCCTGAGAGGACCACCACCCAGCCGCGGAGGAGTGTGGATTCATCCCAGCCGCGGAGGCCTGTGGATTCATCCCAGCCGCGGAGGAGTGTGAGTTCTCGGCACCAGACCCTTCTCCAGGCGGGGCGGCCGTCGAGCAGTTCACATCCCCCTGTCGGGCCAGATGCTCCGAGGTTCAATAGGCAGCTATTTCAGGACGAGATAGCTGCAGACGTTCCTCAGGTCCGTATGCCTGAGGTTCATCGGGAGCCGATGACGAGTCCGATGACGTCTGCTGCTGACTCGACTGAGGGGCCTACTCTCCCAAATCAGCTCTACCTCCCGTACAACATTCCTGCGATACCCGAGGTCGACTTTCGAGGTGTGCCCATATGGCCTGATATGCCTCAGTACGTGAGTGCTGCGGAGGCATACCAGCAGCAGCCATTTGAGAACCCTGACCTCCTGATTTCGGCGAGGAGAAAAGGAAAGTCGACAGACGAGTCATCCAGTTCAGGTAACATTTGATTTTATTAATTAAATGTTTTATTAAAATTAACGCACTAATATTTAATTTTATTAGCCAATCGTCGTTTATGTGATAGGGACAGCCGCTAGCAGTTCAACGAGGAATACGAGAGGTGTCATATGTTTTGACATGCTCAGGAGAACTGTTGAGAGCAGCGGGAGGATCCGGATCAACGAACCTCCTAATCAGGAGGTTCAGGGGAAAAAACGCCGCGACTACACGGGTTGCGTGGGGGCACTGATTAGGGACAGAGTCCCTATGTTGTGGATGCGGTGGGCTGATGTGCCCGAAGAGATCAAGAGGGAGGTGAACAACGCTGCATCATTTAAAAAATTTAATTTATTTTACGTAATATTTAATAATTTTCGGTATTGTTATAATTGTAAAACTAATAAAATATTATCTTTCAGACATACTTCGAGATTGCAGAACATAAGCAGCATTGGGCAGACGCGATGCAGTCGTTGAGGTACATTGGGAATTCCTTATCTTATAATTCGAAATATTTTATGATATTAATAATATTTCTAATGCACTTTTATTTTTTTCGTAGGTTCAAAGAGTGGAAGAACGAGCTCCGTTCCCACTTTAACCAATACGACAACCGTGGTCGTATGGGTACTCCCAGAGAGTTCATGTTCAGGGAGTACGAGTGGCGTTGGTTGAAGACAGTAGACTTCAACAACCCACTTATGCAGGTAAATACTAAACTTAACTATAAATGTTTATTTTGTTAAAATTTTAATTATTAGTTTAATTATTTTATAATTATAACACTAAAATTTTTTGATGCATTTTTCTAATATTTTATTATTTGTTTGAAGCAACGGTCTCGGGTAAACTCTGCGAACCGCCGCCGTAACACAACCCCCCATCATGGTGGTTCTAGGCCGTTTGCACAATATCAGGAGGAGGCGCTTAGAGATCATCCTGATAGCAACCCGTACCTGGAAACGTTCAAAATCGCTTATCCACAAGCGACAGAACAGCTCGTAAGTCGTTGATTACTATTTTAAAATTTTAATTATTAATTTTACTTAATTATATATTTGTTAGAATATTAATTTTTTTTTCCCGTTCAATTAGGAGAGGGTGAACCGGGCCGAAGAAGAGGTGTTCTAGCAAGTAGTTCGGGAGACACAACCGAACATCTCAGAGGCAGATCTGGAAGAAGCCCTGCGCCAGGTCGACCGATTGAATGTCCAAACGGCAGCGAGGATGTTCGACGCAGCCTTCCCACACCGGTTAAACCAATACTACTGCCGGGGTTTGGGAAGTTCTGGAATAGGGCTCCTGAAGACCACTAAGGGAGGTCAAAAGAAGGGAGGCGGGGACAGCCAAAAGATGAGGGGAGAAGTACAGAGATTGACCGCAAGATTGGAGGCCGAGTCCCAGAGATCACAGGAGCTACGCCGCAGAACACAGCAGTATCATTTGGATCTGGCCAGTTGACATGCTGAATGCGACAGAGTTCGGCAACACAACTACGCCGCCCAACAAAACTGGTGGTGTGATATGTTCGCGGCACAACAACACGCCCTTGAACCCCCGCCCCCGTTTCAGCCGTTAGTTGAACCTTCAATGCCTCAACCTCCCGATGATGACGAGCAGGATGCTGGGGATGACGTGGTGGACTTTAGTGCTTTAGGTGATGATTAGGGTTATATTTTATGTATATTGGAACAAATTAAATAATAAATCATTTAGACGTGTTTCTTGTTGGTGCAAATGCATGGATTGTCTTTGTGATTTGCAGGTTGCTTGGAATGGTCATTTAGAAATTAATTTAATTTTTTTCCCCCAAATGTAAGAATAGCCGACGATATTGGCATTATTTCGTCGGCTATAAGCACTATAACCGACGATTTTTACCAATTTTCGTCGGCTATAACTTCTATAGCCGACGAAAATGACATTATTTCGTCGGCTATAACTAATTAATGCCTATTAAAATATTAATATATTTCGACGAAATAACCGACAAAATAGATGAAATCGTCGGCTATATTTCAGAACAAATAGCCGACGAATTTCGTCGGATATTTTGCCCAGGTTTGGTCGACAAAATTTATTTTCGTCGGCACTGTCGTCGGCCATTCCCGAGAATAGCCGACGATTTCGTTATTTTCGTCGGCCATTGGTATTACCGGCGCCGTTTTTCCGACGACGTATAGCCGACGAAAATTTCGTCGGCAGAAGGAATAGCCGACGAAAATTCGGCATAGTCGACGAAATTTTTTTCGTCGGCTATTCCCTCGGATCTGGTAGTGGAAGAAGAAAGTTCAAAACTGCACCACTGCTAAACAGGTTTGGGATAAATTATGTGTTTTGTATGAAGGTAATGATGTAGTAAAAGAGTAAAGACTACAACAATATTATTCTGAAATTGATGCTTTAAAAATGAAAGATGATGAAACAATTGATGAATTTTATATACGTTTTACTGATCTTACTAGTTTATGTGAAAGTCTTGGACGACCATTAAGGGAATCTGATATGGTAAGAAAAATCTTGAGATCTCTCACAAAGAAGTACAGGATTAAGAAGACAATCATCCAAGAGCAGTACAACCTAAACGAATATTCTATAGACTTGCTCATTGGAAATCTGAAGGCATGGGAAAACGAACTTGAAGAAGATGAAAAACCAAAAGGTACAATCTCTAAAAATATTGCTTTAAATACTTCTAATAATTCTGAAAATAATGATATATCATTGTTAGCAAAAGAATTTAAACGTTTTTTAAATCAGAAAAACTCTAGTGAAAGAAATTCGAATAGAGAGTTTAAAAAGAATTTTGAGAATGGAAGCAATAGTCATGACGTACAAAAAATTAAATGCTGTGAATGTGGTGGCCGCGGTCACATTTCTACTAACTGTGCAAATAAAAAGTCTGGATCAGGTAAAAAGGCATACAGGTCCACGTGGAGTGATGAAGACACTGATCAAATAACAAGGAACAAGAATTTTGCACTTGTTTCCTCTTTCTCTCTTAATTTTTCAGATTCTGATGAAGAGAACGAAGAAGTGGTCCATGGTGATAAAGAGTTGATTGAATATCAATTAAGGATACTTGAAGCTGCAAAATCAGTTGAAGAGAAAAATAAGGAATTGACTTCTCAAATTAATAATCTTCGGAATGAAAATCGACTACTTAAAAGAGATATCAAAGAAGGAAACGTCGAACCAAGTGATGGTGAAATGTCCAAAATAATCGAAAAGCTTCAACATGAGGTAATTGAAAGGGATGAATATATTAATCTATTAAATGCTAAAATTGATGAATTACAGGTATCTCTGGAGAAAACTAAAGATAAGTTTAGAATGTTCCAAATGAGCTCAAAATCTTTGTCAGACATTCTGAACTCAGGAAAAGCCCATAACGATAGGACCGGTCTCGGTTATGTTGCTAAATATCAAAGTACAATTCATACTGAGTCCGAGGATGAGCATGATGAACCCGAATGCAACATGACAAAAGAAATTAAGGTAAAAGAAGGTAAGGTTTATGGTTTTAGATCTTCCTTAGACTCAAAAATTGATATCATAAATTCTAAAGTTGAACATACTTTTAATGATATTAATTCAAAACTTGATCAACATAGTTCTTTATTGCGTGATATTTCTCACTTTGTTGGTCTAACAAATACTTTTACAGAAAGAAAGAAACAAGCCTCAGGTAAGATGGTTTGGAAGAAAAAGAATATCTCTGAATCCTCAAACTTATTTTGTAATTTATCCATTATTGACTATGAGACTGAATATATTGAAGATGCGATTTATGGGAACTCAAACAAGGTACAGAATCATAGTTCTTGATAAAAAATTGCCTTGATTTGTGTGTGTATATCTTCTTGAATCATTATATGTGTGTGGTTTGTGGTACTCTTGGAATTATTCATTTTGACTTTTTGATGCACTTCACTTATATTAGCCTTTGTGTCTAAATCGCACCTTATACATACTTCTTTGTGGGGAAACACCTTTTGAGTTGAGTCACCTAATCAGGAGCAGGTGTAGTTGAATAAAGTATTAAAATGTGTGGGTTGCATACCCCTTAAAAAGAATCATGTCGTTGTATGCAGACCTTGGCCAGGCTAGTTCTCCTCTCCAGATGTTGACTAACTACTCGATATCTGGTGGAATGGACTGGTTTGGTCACCCCGGTGAAAAACTATAAATTTCTGTGTCGGTAAAGTGGATCTTGGAACATCCTTGATATGTCTAGCACCCTAAAGTCATCTGACTTGGGAGTTGTTATCCCTTTATCTTTCACGTATAAATGATGGCTAGATGTTAAGCCAAGAAAAAGAAGTAAAAGTGCTCATATCAAAAGTTGTTATAAGGGGGAGAGTCGAAAAATAATTGCTTGCAAATTTAATCACTCCTCAAAATTTCTTCCCATATTTAAATATAAAAATTGCACTTCACTTTACCACTTTGACAAATATTTTTGCATATTGCTCTATTTGTCAAAATGGATCTATTCTTGTTCTACCTAAATAATCGTTTTATTATGATTCAAGTGACATACACATGACACTTTCTTGGCAAAATGTTTTGCCTGAACTATGCTATCTTTATTTTGTGTTGTGGTCTCTTGATTTATCTTCGGTAGACAGAATAACTATTGCATGTTTCGTTGGTCGTGAAGTCGATTGTCTATCAATGAATATTTAGTATGTTTCTTAATGTGGTTAAAATTGAGTGCTAATGATCTTTCTATTAGGTAATATATCAATCATGCTTAATTTGAATATGATCTGTTAGATTCGGTATCATTACATCTATTGCAATTTTCTTCTTCTAATCATATTGCAATTGGCTTATGTAAGATTCTTGCCATGTATTCTCTTCTAATGATCTCATGCAAGACATGCAATTTTTTTTGGTAAGTAAATCTTTCCTTTGCCCTCCATCAACTTAGGGGGAGAATCATCAAGCCTTGGACAAAGGGAGAGTTGAAGATGCTTGGTTTTATTTTTTATTATGCCTTTTATTTCGGTTTGTCGAACTATCTCTATTATGCTTGTTTGGCTTAAGAACTTTTATTTGGTTGTGTAATAAGTGCATAAGACTATGTTTATGTTTATGTTTTTAAAAGTTTAGTGTGTTTATGAACTCATCACCTTGATATCTTGAAAGTGATGAATGTTGATTCTTGATATCAAGTGATAGTTGTTGGTTCATCGAAAAATTGTTTTTCAAATTTTTCATTCTCTTGATATATGCTTTTCATGCTATATGTGATTATATATGCTATATGTGATTATACATGCTACTAACTTTTTCATATAGGTGCTTGATGAATGGAAAGTTATATGGAAAGCCAAAGGGGGAGATTGAAGGTATATTGGCCTCCATGAGTTGATGGAGATCAAAGTTTAATTGCATGGCTAATTGCATGGAGCTTTGGAAGGTAACTTTGGAGAAATTAAAGCAAGATTATTTCCGAAAAGAAGAAAGGATATTTTCCTTGTTAGCCTTGGAAAGTCATGAAGTCAAGTTGGAAACCTAACACCATAATCAAAGGTTCGGCCGTTTGTGATCAAATAATATTTATGGTACATCTCCTTTGGTTGTTGTGATTGAATACTTTTTTATTCAATGGAGATATGAGTGGCCTTAACCCAGTTTGGTAGGAAATATATTATTAAGGCATATGACATATTTTATATTCAAATTGAATTAAAATATGGAGTATACCTTTTAGATATGTGGTGTAAAAGATAGTTAGCATATTTGATTGATTGTGTAATCAAAGGCAAAAAAATGTAACCCTATTTATAAAAGGAAGATCGGCAAAGGTGATGCGTGTCGAATCATAGTGAGTATTCGAACCAAAAAGAAAAGAAAAAGAAAAGAAGAGGGTGTCGAATCGTGTTGAGTATTCGAGCCAAAAGAGAAGAAAGTGTAAGACCTTCGTGGCATCTCGAGTGTAAGACCTTCGTGGCTTCTCAACGTAAGACCTTCGTGGCAATCAAGACCTTCGTGGCATCGTGCACTTGCGTGGTTAGTCAAGTGTGAGATACTTGCGTGTTTAGTCAAGTATGAAGTAATTTATTTTTGAGAATAAGTTTATCATTGATTGTAAACTTTTATTCAATAGTAAAATAAGTTTCTTCGTTAAATTTCTGCTGCATTAACTTTATTTGTTTCCATCTAGTATTTTCAATAATAATAATAATAATTAGCCAGAGGGTTAAAACATAGTTGTAGGATTCAATCTGAATGATCATATCCAGCCTGAATATAATCTAGTGGCACATTAGTGCCGGAAGTGTTGAATACATCACCACAACACCACAGAAGGGAAGAACCATTAGCTTGTGTCATTTTTATACATCATCATGGTCTCAATTGTAACAAAACCAATCAGCCAGATGTTTTCAATTTGCAATCAGATTGGTAGCTAGTGCACAAATTGCAACCCAAGTACCAATGTGCAGAGCCTACCACACAGTAGTGTACATATCAACCGCCAATTTCCAAGTAAAAGAAAAGCAATCACCAATTCAACCCATCCAATAGGCTAATAAAATTAAAATTATCGAGATGAGTAAATTCAACAAAAATAAAGCATTACGACTCCAAATTCAGAAGCAAAAAGAGGACTACAAGTTGTGAAATTAAGAGCATTTGTTGAAAAGACTGTTACTAGTGAAAACGACACCGTTTGAGAGTGAGTCTCAAGTCTCAACCACACTGACCGCAGTAATGCCTGTCAAAATGAAAGTACCAGCGCCGCACTCGGCATTAGGGCACTCCTTCCTGAGCTTGTAGAACTGGAGGACGGCGAGCTTGACCTTCTTGTGCTTGTGCTTGATCTTCTTAGGCTTTGTGTAAGTCTTCTTCTTCCTCTTCTTGGCCCCACCGCGGAGACGGAGCACCAGCTGGAGAGTCGACTCCTTCTGGATGTTGTAGTCGCCGAGCTGGGATTCCCTCCTTGTCTTCAATCTTCGCCTTCACATTCTCAATTCTATCGGAACTCTCCACCTCCAAGGTTATCGTCTTCCCCGTTAGGCTTTTCACCAAGATCTGCATCTTGTCGCCGCCGAGAGAGAGACGTGCTAGGGTTTTCTTTCTGCCCACAAATTCTAGATGTGTGGCTCTGGAAAGATGAGAGGAGAGCTTGTTTGGGGCTGGCGGAAATGACCATCTGGTCCCCGTGTCCAATGTTATGATTGTACTTTAGTTGAATTCTTTTAGCCTCATATATGAACATCCAATACTTTTAAGTGATTCTACTATTCTGGCAATCATGTCATAACTTCCAGGATCATTTTTACTATTATTGGAAAGACAATAGGAACATGAAATTATGGATCGACATCCCCATGAGGAATTAACATGAACAGAAAATATTACTGATTTTTTTTTTCTTTTTCTTTTTGTGTGTGGCTATTTTCTAACTTTTCAACTTCTTCTGTTGGCGATAGTTTAAAGAATATATAGAGAGAGGAAGAAAAGTGGGAAATTAGAAAGCAAGTGGGAGACCGTACAACTGCTCAAAAAAAAATTCTAAAAGGCCTACAGATTTTATGTACATGGTCCTTTGGGAATCGAGGAAACCAACCTCTCTTACTGAAGAAGAAATGATGAAATCAAACCAATTACTTATTGACAATGAAAATAAAATAATCTCAGCGAACGTCAGGAGGGGAGGGAAGTCAAACTATTATCAAAGGAGCAGCCTTCTCCAGCAACCAACTCGTCCTTGCAAGGGCCGGCACCTTTATTAACTGAAACTGAGCTTTTGCATCCTTGACAAACAAAATTTGCAGGAACCGAATCGGAGTCTGGGATTCCAGAACATCGAGTGTGCCGCCACACACCACAAAGATCACAAGCCATCATTCTCTCTCCATCATCATCCTTAGCCCCACAGCTGCACTCCACTGTCCACCCCTCCATCCCTCTCTCCATGCAAAACTTACTCCATCCACTCTTCGCATTACACCGCCCTCTCACTCCAACATATTCTGCTGACCCTAACAACTTCTTGACCTGGGTGGATTCATCAACACCGCCATAGTCAACCAACTCTTCGGCTTGAAACCTTTTCAACACCAAATATACATCTTGAAAAGCTTTTGATGCTGCAAGCTTGAGATCCGATATAGTAGCATTGGATAGAACAATCAGTTCCGGAGGGGGGTCCAGGGAGGCATATTCTTCCAACTCGTCTGTAAATTTAACTTTACATAAAAGACACGTAACAGATGGGTCATTTAATGGCATCCTTTCGGGCTTGTAGTTTTTCACATACTGCTTGCAGTCAAGTAACTTTTGAGCACAGCTGACTGCAAGATCTCTTGTTTCTTGAGGCACGTCTTTCATCATAGTTTGGGGGTGGAGCATCGACTCATATAAGAAGCGAATGTCCAGAACAAGATTTTCTTCTGATAGGCATTTAGAGGTGGAAGAGTCGTTTGATGCGTTACTTCCAGCCTCTAGTCTGCAAAATTTTGTTCAGCACGTTACAAACTTACCAACCAGAATGGCATGACAATTAGAATATAAAACGAACTACTTAGACAATCTTGCTCAAGATGTTAGACAGTAAATATCCACAGACAATATAAGAGAAATAATGGAGGCCTAAGCTATTCGACAGATCCGTCGTTCTACTAAAGAACGCAGCAATTTCAAAAATTACAATTTCTTTGATATAATATGTATTTGACGACATAAAAAAAAAGTATTTTAAACAGTGTACTGTTACTGACAATTACTTGCTTTTTGGAATTTCTCTACTCCAGGCATCTGAAGTTAGTAAGAGAACCAAAAAATGATCCTCTACAAATTTCGAAACAAGCAAATTTCTGGATTCTTAAGTGAACTGAACCGGAGAAAATCTGGATTAAAGAAAAAAATAGCCGCTACAGATCCATACTTGTAAAATTATATTAACCTCCCTGTCCCTAATCAGATTTGGTGTTTAAAGACATTTAACTATCTTATAATCTTGGGATTTCCAAGTCCTTTTTCCCTTCTACACTAGAAATTACCTAAATCTGCTTACGACAACCTGGCTCGAATAAGGGGCCTCCTTCTGAACCCAACAATCTTTAGAAGACAGAAACTCTAACAAATAGGTAGGTAATACAATCATGTAGATCAGATGAACTCAGACCCGATGGGCTAACCAATCCTACTAACCCCTCATTGGTAAAGCTATAAGTGTTCTCTCCCAACTGAAAAGAGAGATTGCATAAACATGTAAGGTAACTTACCTACCCTGTACTGCATTGCATGCTTGTGCTTCCCAAGTATAAACCTTAAACATCTAAACATAGAAGAAAAATCTAGCATATCTAACAAGTACCTAGATGAGTATCACTTGAGAGAAAATTGTTTATATTGAGTGCTAGACGTATGTGTACTTCACATAGGACAAGAGAGGACTTCCACTATACATAAAAATAATAACAGCAAAACTAAAAATTTATGAGTAGTGACAAAGCAAATACAGACAACTTGACAATCACAATTCAAGGCTAGAAGGCTCAAGATGATTATCACTTCATTTGAAACTGTATAATGATTCTCTAATGGATTGATAAGAAAATAAAATCCTTGTCATGACATAATTCTATGCAACTTCCAATCGAATGGACTAAAGATTGTAGTTGCATCATTGGCTTACCTGATAGGTCACCCAACAGGTCACAATTAATACCTATTTCCTAAATAAATGCATCAAGTTTACCATTCTTTGATAAAGAAGGCTGACCCCTAAACTTAGCAGGATTAAGTGGACAGTAGAAAGAAAGAGATTCTAATTGAACCTTCCTACCAAAGTGCCTTTGAAATTTATCTCCGCATTTTTTTTAGAACGTCACCCTTTTAACAAATATCTCAGTATCAACTTTCTTTATCTGGTACCTGTATCTTCTCTTCCCTCTCACAAACGTACCGGAAAATTATAAGTTGCATGAGAATCAACATAGTTTGTATTAGTTTGTATTCTGCTGAGTCACTAACGACCAAAAAAATTGAAAATCCATTGCATGAATATCTGATTGTCACAGTCTCAGAGGATGTATAACCTCATGTTCTGTCATGCTAATTGTAAATAAAAGCAAGCCAATAGATCAAATTTGATTTAATAACTCAATTCAGCTAGACCCCTAGTATATCATTTTACATCAAACTTTTTTGTTGGAACTTCTTCAAATGTATTCCAGCCAATACAGATAATTTCCCTGGATGATTAATATCTTAGTTTATACTATTGTATATAAATATATAATGGAGAAAGGAGAGGGAGGTGGTTCTTACTCAGAATAGGAGAAAGGGTGAGGGAGATGGTAAAGCACTTATACAGTGAATTTGGTCAAAAATAAAACAGTTCTGCTGGTGGGGAGCTATGAAAATGGTTAGGTTAATAAACGGGTGAAGATCTCTTAATGCAAGAAAACCAGATAACAATGGAACCCAAATTCCTCCCATGAAACTGGCAATATGAGTGAAACAAAACAAAACTAAAGATAAAATGGAAAAGGGAACAAATATTGAGGCTGGAGATACTACTAACCTGTACTCAAAATCACCATCAGAATTGCGTCTCGAACTAACGAAGATCCCATCTGCTACCATTTTCCCTCCAAGTTTGTTGAGGCAATAATCCAGAAGATCGGGTGGTTGCCCTTTGTATATGGCTTTCCTAAGATTACGTTGATTTACCCAATTTGATCCAGTAACTGCACGTAGCACCTTGACCATGGCCTCTTCTACGCATTCAACGTCAACCTTTGTCCAAGAATACAGAACTCCAGAAGCTCGCCGCTTCTTGCTCATGGCATCATCAACCCTTGAAGAACGCTTGGGAGCATTATGGAGCAATTTAATTAAGAAACCAAAGAGATCTCTTATATTTAAAAGCTCCCCATCTGATAGGGACTGGTATTGTAAGATGATGTCACGGATGCAAGATGGAAATCGACATTGAGCAAGAAAAGTGGACAGGGGTAGAGTAGCGAGTTTTTCAACAGCCAAATTATAGGCATCAAGAGTGAGAGCAAAACTACCAGTAGCAAATTCATAACCCCAGTCACCATACCAGGGATGTCCTTTGATAATTGCGTGAAGTAGCCGATATTCCAGCCCATACTTCTTTGACACATCCATCACACTGACCATTCTGTTCATGTGTGGAAAATGACAAATTGGACTTTAGTGTGATAAAAGATTGGCATAATAGAACAAAATAGGGTGCTGATGAACGAAAAGCAAAGCAAATAAAATAAAGGCATATCCCAGAATATCAGTTTTATGTTCAACAAAAAAGAGTAAGGATGCTCTACTGAACTCGCCCATGTGGTGTGGTATTTATCATCTCACGATTATGATGGAGGCTTCATGTTCAACTCCTAAAAAATAAGTAAAGGAAAGAAACCAAACCTCACTCCAAGCACTTTACAGAGCCGGTCCCAAAATTCCATGATATGACATCCAGAAAGCATCCTCGAGCCACCTTCCCTTCCATTTACCCTAAGAAGGTGCCCAAAACCATTTGAATGGACCACTGCATGCAGAAGATGGGTTGTGTTCTCAAATTGGTTGTACACCCAAGCTTCAACATCATCTGTACTTGCATCAAGGTTGCAAGATTTGCACCTGAAACCAAGACACATTTCCACAATATAAGAAATCAAATATCACTCACCCAAAATTAACAGCAGTAGAAGAATAGACAATTATCTATTAATGTGAAACATTTAGTAAATGGATGCACCTAGCTGGACAACAACAAAAAACTCTTAGTTTAAAAGTCTTAATTCTGTTTCTGTTTCTATCAAAAAATACTCAGTGCATTGGGTTTATTATAAAACTTCATATTTTTATGAGTTCTCCATTATTTTTGAAAACTTCTACATAGAATTGGCTTGCTTGAGCAACCATCATCTCATATATATACCAAACTTAATGCCAATTAGCAATATACAGAAACAAGTTGATCTTGTAGACCAAAGCTTGGAGGTACCAGATATACAAGGTGCATATCGATCTATATATTCTATTAGAAGCCAACAGAAATAGGGATCTATATATAAATGCATATCGATCACAAACAATAACCAGCCAAATGATATTGGTGAATTAAGGCCATGCATAAATCATTACTACGTGTCTTATTATGTATGTCATATGCTTGGCAATGGTATCAGTGTATATGTGACTATGCTGGCTTAAATCAAATAAAGCATGCTTAAAATAACTAAATTAGATTCCCAGAAACAAATGAATTTATGAAGAGAAAAAAAATTAAGTCCTCACTTGGATTCGTAGATATGCACAACATCTCCACAACACATACAAGGCTTGTGATACCCACCAATGGAATTACCATCAGCTTTAATAATAAAATGATAACGTTTCCCGCAAACTGGATGACCACTCCATCCTACACGTTTGAGAAGAAATAACATGTCAGAGCTCATCTGACTGACTATTGGTGGAATGTACAGTTTGATCAAAACACTCATACAAGTAGTTATATTCTTACAAACACATGAGATGACTACAACCTATACTGTCCATAATGCCTAACCATAAACCTACTTACCTGAATCAATTCCCTACTTTGGTCCATTAAACAGTATGGACAATAAGGTATTCAAAAGTGTCAGGAGCAAGAACTGTTGAGAATGTAATAGGTAATAATGACCTTTTGAAATGCATACACGACCAGTGCAACAGTAAACCATGAAAAACAAATTTCAGCCCTCTGTCCTCAGCTCATCAGTAAATGTAGTTAAAAACACATTTCGCAAATTTATAATTTTACCCACCCCTAAGGTGACACCGAATTATATTCAAGTCCCCAATCAAATTACCTCCTATTTGATAAGTATCAAATCAAATTATGAAGAACAGTCGGCGTAGTTCAACTTTATTAAGCCTTAAACATTAACTTAAAGTAGAAGTTTCAAACTCAACATTGCCAATTCCACTGATGGAACAGATGTCAAGCCACACCAGCTATATCAGCTGTTGTCATGGACTCATTGTCATGACCTGTGTATGCACCAAACACCCAACTTGGTGCTTATTATGTCCACAGGTAAAATCGCTGTGCCGTACTACCATCACAAGAGGACAACTAATCCTCAACATCACCGGGACCACAATACACTATTAACAGCTAATTTACCTAATCCTTTTTCTTTTAACCAGGAATTTACAGTGTTCTAACTATGCTTAACATTTAGCTAGAAACAGATTATTATTATATCATACATTTTAATAACGCTAATATGAATCATATTAAAAATAAAGTTAATAATCAGAACAACTTTAAGGCATAGAACTCGGGTGAGTCAACTCACCTACAACTCGGCACTGATCACAATAGACGCTTCGAGATCTGGCAACGTCCTCCTCGACGATATCGAGACACACGACGGGCGGAGAGAACGAATCCTGACCGTCCGTCGCCTCTGCGGCCGTTGGGAGCTGATCCGTAGCATCGCCGACCCGGAAGAGGACCTGCCACGTCATCAGGTGAGGGAAGAGCGACGACGGCGGAGGAACCAGCGCATGGTTAGAGAGGAAGTCCCTGACGGCGGTCCTGAAAGGTCCGGTGGCCTCCGCCGCCGAAGTCGAAGAAGGGAAGGTGAAGAAGTCGTTGAGATCCGCCGTAATCCGCCTCTTCATCCGCTTCTGAGGCCGCTCGTTCACTACCATCACGGCGGCGCGTGACGCCGGGATCGGTGATTATCCTAGATTTGCTTCTGTGATTTGGGAGAATGTTAGGGCTTTCTCTTCTCTTCAAGAAATCAAATTCACTTTTATCATCCCTGTAAATTAAGCACGAATTATTTTTTTATTTTTTATTTTTGAAAAGGATTTGAATTTAAAAGAGACAAAATAACGGTGATGAGAATTGCAGGAGGAATCAAAGTTTAAGTGGAGAGGATCAAGGAAAAAGAAAAGAAGGAACTTTTTTTTTCTGTGCCGAGTCACATACACCACGTGGATTTCTTTTTTCTTGTCCAGGAATTAATGTAAAAAAAAAAATAAAGAGAATTACAGTTTACCCTCTGTTTGGAATTTTCCTTTTGGTACCTGGTAAAAAGATAATTACCCTCAACAATTTAGATGTTTTCATTTCTGTACCTAATTTCTGAAACTTGTTACAACTCTTTCTTCCACGATGAACTATTCTGGTCCTGCTTGTAAAATGCTATTCCTCCATATATGTCCCAACCAGTCTCTCTCTCCTGGCACCCACAAAAACAAGCACAAACACCCTTTCTTAAAACCCTCCACCACCAATCTCTCACTCTCTGCTCTCTTTACCTTTTCGAGAACTTTACCCTTTTGTTATGGCCTAAACTGTGATGCCAGTTCAATTTCGTGCTCCGCGACTCTCCAGTATAAGGCAGTCGATGGCTTGGTATGTTGTGGAACAGACATTTAATAGACAACCTGGACGGCTCGTATTAACAATTTTCAGAATATAGAGGATAGCATATTAGGAAGTTGTAGAAATAGGAAGGGAAAGAAATGGTGTTATTGAAGGATAATAATGCAAAGGAACAAGTATTTTGGCCTTACTTGAGATAACAAAACATCATGATACAATAGAATACTAGTTAAAAGTACAATTTATGAACAGTAGAATTTATTAACAGGAGATTGTTGCTTATCATCACGGGTCAAAATAAAAAACTGTACCAAAATCAGGTTGGAATGCTAAGGGCACGCTCTATGTCCTCCAACGATCGCCCTTTAGTTTCAACAACATTACCAGCTATGTACAAGACAGCAAACAGACAAACAGCAGAGAATCCCAGATACACTGAGCTTATCCCAAACTTGGTTACAAAGCTCAAGAAATACAGGCCTATGACGAAGTTTGAGATCTGATAATACAAAATGAGAATTCATTCATTAAATGAGATAACAGACGTCTATTGAGGTAGGACTAGAGCACATTTCAATCAGTTCTCATAAGTGATTAGCCATTGATCTGTATGTATATGTACGTAATGTACAATATATGTATATATGTACGCATACATGCGCATATATGCATATGCAATCGAGTTCTATTTGTTCCAGTCATTAAATTGTTTTTGGGTACAGAATCATCATTTTTTTTTCAATCATTAGTGTATGCACCAAGTACACCATTTGCTATTCTAACAAAAAAAAAGTACGCCATTGACAAAAAAACTATCCTTAATAAGATATTGATTAGTTAGGTACTACCATCTCACTTCAAAAATATGCAACTTTTATTGCCACTTACCCAGTGCATGCCCAGTGACAAAGAAACTGCTTTTGCCCTGATTCTTGAAGCAAATATCTCTGGCAGAAGAAGAGCAGGCACAGGACCAGCACCAAGAGAAAAGGACAACACATATCTGTTGATCATAATAAGAAAGGTATTTAGATACGAACACGAACATCTAAAATGGATGTGTTGTGCTTTTGAATAAAGCCTCTAACTTACAGAACAGTCCCAGCAACAGCAAGGGTTCCAGAATATGGAGCTAAAACGCTCCAAGTGAATGACAAAGCAAGCAGCAACATTGAGGCAGCCTAAACAGGCAGACAACAACCAAAAAAAAGGGGTCAATCAGTACACATGAGAAAACCGAAACTTCTCCCATTCAAATTTAATTAATTGACACGGCCAAAGTAAGTTCAATTGCATTGGACAATGAAAATTATTATAAAAAAAAAAGTTGACCAAAGGGACCTATATTAACTTATTTTCCCAACAAGGATCATCTTTCATCAGCCTGATTAGGCGATTATAGCCATTCAATTATTATGAATACCAAAATGTTTATAAAAAACACAGTATTTTTATACCCATTAGATCATAGTAAGAAGAATTGTTGAACCATAGAGTCTAAAGCTGTGATGAAGATAATATTACCATTCCTCCAAAACTTATGAGGAGAAGACTTTTCCTTCCTTGTCTGTCCATCAGTGACGATGCAACAGCTGTGCCTGTTAAGAGATAATCGGGAGTTTGAGCAAAAGTCAGAAAACACTATGACAACATAATAAATTTTCCAAACTTCGAAACTAACCAAAGACATTTGCTGCTCCAACTAGAGCACTTGCTGCAACATCTGATGCTATGCCAGCACTGCGGAATACAGAAGTGGAATAATAAACCACAGCATTTATCCCAGCTAACTGTTGGAACAAGAATAGTGCTGCACCAACACTCACAACTGTACACACACATAGATGTCAGGAAAGAAAAAGATATGTAGGACAAAAACATAAATACTAAGAACTAGGCAAACCTTTCCAATAGCGGCTACTAAACAGATCAAACCAGCCTGCTTCGGGTTCAGCAGAACCACGACTTGTTGATGTTAAGTCATGCATCACCTCAGTTACTCTCTCTTTCCCGTATAATGTTTTTATAGCCTTTTCAGCTTGAGAAGTTTTTCCTTGCTGCAAAAGAAAGCACTGCTAAGCACTTCCACTGAAATGATAATGTACAGCTGAAAACATAATATAAATTTGGATAAGACAACTTTGCAGATATTGAAGAAAGGATGAAAACCTGTAAGAGCCATCTAGGACTTTCAGGTGAAACAGCCATTCCTAAAGCCAATAGAACAGAGGGAACTATAGCAATACCAAACATTGTTCTCCACCTAATAAAGAATAAATAGGGTGAATTGCGAGACATAGATGGACTAAACACAGGAAAAACATACAGAACTGTACTCATAAGGTTCTTAGACAGGGCATGATATACTCAATTCTCCTGAATACTGAGCATAGTGAATAATTCATTCATTCATTGACAATATTACGAAACCTATGGATGAAATAAATATGATTGTTATCTTTTGAAATACACATCACTAACTCAATCGAAAAAGTTCAATTTGGCTCCAGTGACAAATTATAACTTATCAACCAATCTCATGAGTGCAAAGATTATATTTTCATTTGAGCTTCTAAATAAGAATAATATATTTTTGATTGTGTTTAGATTTCTGCCAACAGTCTCACACAAATGCTATATCAAACTCAGATATGTACTTATCATTCATTTCAGGCATTATTGCCAAATTACCCCAACTTTGGCAGAAACTGTAGTCTTCCCTGTATTTTCAATTCGACCTCTCTCAGCATTTCCTGTCCAATTTTTTGTTCATTGGTGGTACGGCTTCTTTAGGTCACATTGAGACTTGAGGATGCCACATATGCACCATTTTATGATTGCAATAGTATAGGTATCATTCATTTATGGCATTTGTGGGGTTTCCAGCCCATGAGTTTTTCCTAAGATGTTTGTCATAGAGTATGGTGTTCCAATAAGGAAACGATATCCTTGTTGATGATGGTTTACCTGTAATCCTAGTTGATTACAGAGAAGGAGGAGGCTTTATGCCTACCACTAGTAGGAATAGGATTCCTAGATAGTGAAGAAATCTAGTATCCTTATGGCTATATAAGGAGGGGTTTTGCTCTAGGTTTAGGCATCACAGAGATTGCAGAGACAAAGAGCAAGTGTGTTCCATTCTCAAGGTTAGAGAGTGAGAGAGGGCATAGAGGAGAGATAGGAAGAGAAGAGAGAGTCCTTGTTTTCTTATACTTTCTGCTGTACCCATTATAATATAGTGGAAGAGTGTTTTTCCTGTCCGGTGGACGTAGTCAAAAGTTTTGCTGAACCACCTTAAAACTGTGCTCTTGTGTTGTTTGCTTTGTGGTTGTTTCTCTTGGTTTGCTGTGCTTGTTTGGGTTCTTTGACACACTAATTTGCCGATATCACAACAAGATTATCTCCAAATTACCCCAATTTTGGCAATTTCCTGTGTTGGAGCCGCCAAACTCCATTAATTCAGTGATGTGGCATGGCATCCTTAGACCCCATTTGTTAACAATGAGAATCCCAGGTATGCCCCATGTGGTAGTTGCAATTTTTAAAACTCCAAAAAGTAATTTTGAATATTAGAAAATAGAATCCTAAACAGTACATGAACTTTCCCAGTTAACTCCAGCTTTCATCTCCTTACATCCATTTGGAATCAACCCAATGAACTATATCAAATGCCACCAACAAAGAGGCCAGCTCCCCTACCTCTATATTTTAGCTTCTTCTAAAACCAAAATCCCAACTCACCGGAGAAGTAGGTTGAATAGCAAGATTCCTATTTATGTGTCCTCCGTTCTATGGTGAGCTATATTTTTGAATTGATTTTTACGCTAAACTATTTCCATTTACTTTAATTGTTTTGTTTTAGCTAATGTACCCAGCAGAAAAAGTGCAAGGATAATACCATAACGGATTTGCTGATAAAGGTAATCCAGCCACCAGTGCTCCAAGGATTCCAAGACATATAAAAAGCTGGTTAACCGATCCAAGTGCGCCCCGAATTTCAGTCGGGGAGATCTGACCAGGAAAACAATGTTGGTCAGCCAATATATAGAAAACAAGAACCAGATATCATTACGTAAACATTAACATTACCTCAGAAATGTAAAGTGGGACAATAGCTGATGAGATGCCGATTCCAATGCCAGCAAGTAAGCGTCCAATTATCATTTGCTCCACACTCTGCGCTGTGGCACTGAAATAATAAAAATAATAATCTATTAGTCGACTTCTAGTGTTTTTATCGGAGATCATACCTCATAATTCAAGACAAAATAGAGACCATAAAAATGCTCCAATTGTTAGTGGAATCGCATCAAGTTGAAAAGTCCTTGTTCTCCCAAACTTATCAGCCAATGTTCCACCGGTGAAAGATCCAACTGTGGCACCAGCTAGAAGTGTGCTAACCACCCACCCTGCAGAACGCATAAGGTGGAAACAATGAGCTATACATTCTTGAGAGAAAACATCACAATCCAAAGAATCTTAGTTAAAGAGCCACATTATATATGTCGCAAATTGGTAAACATAGAAAGCCTATGAAATATATATATATATATATATATATAAAAAAATAAAAAAATAAAAATAAAAAGAAGAAGCAATATAAATGTTTAAGCTACTTTCTCAGATTTAATCAAATAGAAAGATTGAACATGCCTTTTAATGCAACGTTTTCAGCAATACCAAGATCCTTCGACAGGTACTCAAGAGCACCATTTACCACCCTGCAGGAAAAATACAGGCAAATTCACCATAAGACTCACAGATGACCAAGTTATACAACTGAGCTAATATAGAAAGAGAAGGCTTGGTCTTAAGTTATACACTTAGCTCTAAATCCATGGTAAAAATAGAACAGAAAAGAGAAAACATTACAGTCATCACAGCATACATATCATCTGACCACACCGATTAGAATGCACAATGCATACATATCATCTGAGCAGACCAATTTGAATACATAATGTAAACGAACCAGTAAGTAATTATGGCTGAATAATTTATGATACAACAGGAAATATATTCTCTGTCAACTTAAACCATACCCGAGATGATAACCAAATAAAATGGCTCCAAGACAGGCAACACCAACATATGGCAATACTGTTCCAGAAGATTTGACCTCAGGCTTGGGAGGAACAAGATTCTCAATGTCGCCATCTGCAGCTAAACATTTTAAAGTAAACGTAAGAACAGAAACAAATCAAAACCAAAGCATAACATTCAGTTACTAAATCAGTAAATTCACGCATTCCAGAAACAATACTAAACAGCTCCTAGTAGCATCACTCGAGAGGATCTGTTTACCGAACTGAAGTGCAAGGAAACTTGACATCATCCAAGAAGAATCCTAACTAACAAACCCTATAGAGTTGACTTTTCTTTGTTCTGCCGATTTAAAAAGAGAGCAACAGAGTTGGTTATACAATCATGAAAATGACTATTTCATAAAGCAAGCATAAACAAATGAAAAAATGTCGAAAAGCCAATTTCATGTCATTGTAGAAATCGGAATCGAAAAAACTGTTAATCTTACACAATTGTCCAAAATAGGGCTCAACTCCAGCCAGAGAAGTATAGTTTACGTAGCCGAAAAATAACATATACAAAGATAATAAGCAGAATAATGAAGAGAACATACCAGCAGCCTGAGCCCTGACTGATCTGGGTTTCAACGAGTTCATGGAAATCCCATCAAGCCCGATTCCAGGACGTCCAAGGTTGGCTCCCATTGTAACAGAAGCGAGCTTCAGTCCACCAAAGCCAGTGGTCTTATCAGTCATACACAGATTTCTTCTCACTTGTCCAAAACCCAATACCCTTTTCTGCTGTTGGACTTTGACCCCAAAAACTAACTTCTCTCTAATCGAACCGTACGATGACGCTTGCATTTTATCTGGCCATTAAAAACAAATATCTCATTCCAATGCTGATACTATAAAATAGGTAAAACACTAAATTGTATTAAGATTATCAATATTTCATGTTACCTGGGCTGAATTCAAAATTGAGTGGGGAGGATCAGAAATTGAGACTGATCAGATCACTGAGAAGGAAGGAGTTGAAGAATGTGGAGTGTGTTGTTACCTAAGAGAGAGTAGTGGTTACTGTGATCAAGGGTGCGTTGGGCTCTTCTTCTTCTTCTTCTTCTTTCTTGGTCTCTCAGTCGGAGTCCGACTCTACCGGCTTCTATTCCATATTATTGTATTTGCTTCTGTTGTGATAACTACAAGAGACAGAGTGATAGACACTGGACCCAAATATCATAAATTATTTATTTTGTATTAGTTTCAATTTTTTTAAAATGTTTTTATTTGGCCTTCTATATATATATATATATATGTTTTTATTATTGTAATACTACTGATTCTCAATAATGTCGTAAAAAAAATAAAAAGATAATTTCATAATTACCATTTAACGAATTCTATTAATTAAATGAATAGAAACCTAATAGTAGTAATTTAAAAAAACAGACTAAATATTGATAATTATGAACTTAAAAGTGTAGTTATTTATAATTTTTTATTTTAATTTCACGTCTTCTGTGCTTTTTTTAGTTTTGAGGTTTATAGACAAGGTAGAGAAAAGATTGCTTCATGATTTCTATTTGATTTCTCTAAGTTTTATCCAATAAACATGCTAATTTCATTTATTATACTTTTTCAGGTTCCGCAAAGACTTAAGAGAAAAAACATGTCGATGATTCAAGGTATAAGAATTTAGTGTCAAAGTTGCAGGTTAGATTTTCTTTCTATAAGTTTGTGCTTACGTGGATTAATTATCAAGGGAAAATGACCAATTGCACAAAAAAGACAAAAAAAAATTGTTCATTTCAATATTACATGCCCAAATGAATGAATCTTAGTGAAACTACATTTTTACCCTAGACTATTACTATCCAATTGCCCAAAATCTTATCTAATATCTTCATTCTCCTCCTCCTTTCTAACCAACAGACCTCTCTCTCTCTCTCTCTCTCTCTCTCTCTCTCTCTCTCTCTCATCTCCAGGTCGCTCACCACGAGTCATTGACTCCTCTTCGCAAACACCGCCTCCGGTGTTTGGTTCCCAGACGATGCCGATGCTACCTTGACCACGCTGACGAGAGAAGACGGTAGGTACATGTCGACGAAGATCTGAGTGATCGGAGACGGAGATCCGCTCAGGCCTGCAACCAGGCTTCGTCAACAGCTGATCAACCCGGCCTCCCATCGCCTTGAAGACATCGACGCCTGCATCGGCGTCATCACCGATCCCAGCTTTCTCGGCCCTGACGTCAGCGCCGCCGTCGTCTCCATCCTCAACGCCATCCCCTCATACCGCCACTCTAAGCTCATCACCGACTCCAAAAGCCAGATCACCAAGCGCATTGACGTGTATGGTGGTGGCGCGTCGACTCCGGTACGGCAGTCAATTACGATGGGATAGCAGCAAGGAATACTTGGGTCTGGTTCCTCCCAATACAGGCTGGTGGGCTTTGGCCTCATGAGATAAGGTTCTAGGCTTGGGCCTCGGCTTGGGTCAGCAAGTTACCATAAGAATTGCAGGTATTATTGAATGTCAGTAAGTTGCTTACTGAGGGTCATTAATATTATTACTGGGGGTCAGTAATCATCCTACTGGGGGTCAGTAATCATCCTACTTATTGGGGGTCAGTAACCTGGATACTTGGAGCCAGTCAATAATCATCTTACTGGAATCTTATATGAAATGTGTTATATGATATGTCTCTTAAGTAAGAAATATGTAAGACATCATTTATTTGGATTTGGAATCCCTTTTGGAATTGTGATATATATGTGTTATATGATGCTACTTAGTTTCATTTGGAAAAAAAAATCAGTAATTATTTACAAGAAGTCAACAAAGTTGCATACTGGGGGTCAGTAATCATCTTACTGGAGGTCAGTATTCATCTTACTAGGGGTCAGTAACCTGATTACTGAGAGTCAGTAACATGCTTAAAGTTAGAGTCAGTAATTTAATATCGAAAAAAAGAAATCCGGTGAAAAAAAATTTGGTGACCGGAATCCGGCGACCGGACTCTGGCGACTCTGGCTACCGTCCATGGGACGCCGGCGGAGTTGGGTGACCTTTCGGCAAAGTTTCTCTATCTTCCACTTTCTCAGCACGTTACAATTCAAAAATCTATTAGATAAGACATAAGGACAAAAAAAGAAGAAAAATATTAAAACTGTACTAGGGTTGAAAAGATTTATTCAAATGGGCAATATGAGTTGTTACTTTATGTTTAATAGGGTAAGAAACTAAGATCACTACTAGAAAAAAAATACCTTAGGCGGCGAAACAAAAATTGTTTCCTCACCTAAGAATTCTTAGGAGACGAAAAATATTTCGTCCTCTAAACTAGAAGTTTCGTCGCCTAAGTACATTCTTCGGCGACGAAAAACATTTTTCGTCGTCTAAGAGAACACTCTGACGATGAAATTTATTTTCGTCTCCTAAGTATTTTTTTAGATGACGAAATATAATTTCGTTGCCTAAGGTCTATACTTAGGAGACGAAAAAAAACATATTTTGTTGCCTAAGTAAACAACTTAGGAGAGGAATTACTTTTTTCGTTGCCTAAGAAAACACAAAGACGCCGACGACAATTTGTCGTTAGAGTTATTTTCTAAGACGACGAAAATTCTGTTTTCATCGCCTAAGTGTGGAACTTAGGCGAGGAAAATATTGTTTCATCGCCTAAGTGAATCTAGATTATATATACTGCATTCATTTTCCAGATTGAGAATAGAGGAAAAAAACTGAAAACTTTTCCTCTCTCAAATTTTTCCACTGATTTTCATTTTTGAATGTGAAAAGCTTCAAATCGGGTCTTCCTAAGCCTTCTCCACTACTACCCATTGATTTTTAACTTGATATGATCTCTTTTTTCATCTTTTTATACAAAATTTCCAGTTTTTCCATTGAAATATTTTATTTTTGAGGTTGAGAATTATATATATTGTTGTGTGTCTGTATATATATTGTGAGGTGATAGTATATTGTTTTTGTTGATCCATACATATATACTCAATTAAATTGTTGGTTTTTGTGAAATTGTTAAATTATATATATTAATTATTTATTTTAAAAATGTCTTAACTAATTTAATTAATAATTATAATTATTTTACGAAATCATTATTAGATGATTTATAATTAGCGGTGAATGAAAGAATAAATCATTCTTTTATTCACTGATGTACATGCATTTATATCCTTAGAAATCCCGTTTGAGAATCAGCACATGATTCTTGAATTGTCCCATTTTTGGACAGTTTGGGGGCAAAGGACTATGTTTCACAGTTTGTATAGGTCTTGTGTATTCGTTTGCGGTCGTAGGTATATATTTCGACGGGGTCTCCCAACACTGTTCTTTGAGTGCATACTAGGTGTATATAGATATTCGTGCACTTGAGGAACTGTGGGGAGATGCTGCCGAAATTTTCTCACGACTAAAAACGAATACACAAGATCTACAAACGGTGAAACAAAGTCTTCTGCCCCTAAATGGGATTAGAACCCTAATCGGAGGCATACGGTCGAGAAGAAACATGCATATAAATTATCTATTTGTTCATTTGTGATTATTTATTGTTTGTCTTATATTAGTTAATATATATGACATGTGATCGATGGATAAAGACGGGAGTTGGATGCAGTACCCAAGACAGAGCGAAAAATAGCATGAAGGAGTAGGAAGTTTTATAAATTTTGTATGTAAACATGGTGAAGGAAAGAAAACACACAGGTATCCCTGCTTAAATTGTATGAATACTAAGTGCAAGACAATACTAAGAATCTACGATCATCTATGTAATAATGGTATTATGCAGAATTATACAACATGGAGTAAACACGGTGAAGCAGCAGATTATGAACCTACGGTTGCCGAAATCCAAGCGGGATACCATGACCGAACATTTAGTGGTGCTTTCAAGCTTTATCAAGACTCGACTATGAACATTCTACATGACACTTTTCCTACATTTGCCCCAGTACGCGAGGAAGATGAATTCCAAGAGGCAGTTTTTTAGGATGACACAATTCCTCTTGTTGACAGTGGTGATTATGATAAGTATACCAGACTCCTTACTCAAGTGCAGATCCCATTATTCGAGGGTAGTCCTAACACTGTTTTAGGGACCATCATCTCACAGATGTAGTTGAAAGCCAAGAATAGGTGGACAAATGACTCTTTTGATAGTTTGCTAAAGCATTTTAAGGAAACTCTTCATGTTTCTAACTATCAACCTGATAGTTATTACAAGGTACACAAGATATTGAGCGATCTCGGTCTCAGTTATAACAAAATCCATATGCCACGCGTGGAGGTGGAAGCAAGGCACAGTTAAGGAAAAATGTGTTCCTGTGAAGGTGCTTTGACATTTCCCTTTAATTCCTAGATTGAAGCGTCTTTACATGTCTTTACACACAGCAAAAGAAATGGGATGACATGGAGAGAGAATGACAGATAATGATACTCTCAGACACCCTGCAGATGGCGAGGTGTGGAAGTCCTTTGACAAATTATTCCCACATTTTGCAAGAGATGTTAGAAATATAAGACTCGGGCTTGCCTCAGATGGATTCAATCCCCATGGAAATATGAGTTTGAGTCATAGTACACGGCCTGTTTTTCTTGTGCCGTACAACCTGTCTCCTTGGATGTGTATGAAGAAGGAATTTAGTATGATGTCTTTGTTAATTCCCAATCCAAAGTCTCCAGGAAAGTGTCTGGATGTGTATCTGCAACCTTTGATCGACGAGTTGTTAGACTTATGGGAAAATGAAGCTCTTACTTTTGACAGGTACAGTGGAAGATCATTTGTGATAAGAGCAATGCTGATGTTTATCATAAGTGATTTTCCTGATTACGGGATGTTGTCGTCTCAGGCCACTAAAGGTTACAAAGCTTGTCTTGTTTGCTTGAACGAAGTCCATTCTATTTGGTGCGCTGAGAAGGTATGTTACTTGGGTCACTGTAGATAACTTACAACTAACCACACATGGCAACTTGAAGGTGAAGCATTTGATGGTACAATAGAGCTTCGTTCTAAACCCCGTCCCTGGGCTGGTGATGAAATTTTAGAGAAGTTGAACTCTTTTGATTTCGGCTTGTTGAGCGGTGATACCACAATACCAGTTTTGGAATGCCCTGACGAGTACAAGTGTTTTACACACAAGAGTACATTCTATGTTTTGCCTTACTGGCCGAAATTGATTCTTAGGCACACTCTAGATGTCATGCACATAGAAAAGAATGTAAGAGACAGCCATGTGGGAACAGTTCTTGATATTAAAGAAAAGAATAAGGACATTGTGAAAGCACGTGAGTATCTGCAGTTGAAGGGAATATGAGAACACTTATAGCCAATGAAGTCGGCATCAGGGATTTTCATACATGTTGCACCTTGCACAGTTAAACCGACTTTCAAGAAGGAGGTTTTCATATGGTTTAAAGAAGTAAAGTATCATCATGGGTATGCAGGCAATATATCTCGGTGTATTAACTTGGGACATAATACGTTTAACGGATTGAAGAGTCATAACTGTCATGTTTTATTGCAACGTCTTATTACAATGGTTATCCGACCCTATTTGCATCCAGACGTGGTGGAACCTATAATAGCGTTGTGTAAGTTCTTTCAGAAGTTATGCGCTGAAGAGCTGAAGAACTCAGATGTTCTCATTCTCAAAGAAGACATCATCTATATTTTGTGCAAATTGGAAATGATTTTCCCCCTGCTTTCTTTGACAGTATGATTCATCTGATGATCTATCTTCCAGATCAACCACTGCTTCCTGGTCTAGCTCATTGCACCTGGTGACGAGTCGCCTAAGCGAGCCCTCAATGATAAACCCTACAAAAGATCGTTAGTAGTATAGAATAAGTAGAGATCGTTCTAGCCGGGGATTAAGGGTACCTGAGACGGTACCTGAGACATGAGAATGTTAGATAAAACACAAACACATAAGCACATAACGTCACACTTATATACATATAAATACACGAAATTATGGGGGGTTGAAGAGTGAGGTTCGGCAGCCATAGGGCTGCCCCTAAACTAGACACGAAATTAAGACATGAAAATAAAATCCTAAATTACTATTTACAAGTTGGTCGACATTCTTTCACAAAGCACTAGCACATAAGCAATCAAAACACACAACAATTTAGCAAATAAGAGTCACGACATCATATTAAAGTGTTCTAGACTCGACTTAGTTCCAACGTAACTAGCTCCTTATCGGTTTACTAATCGATTAAGACTCACAAATACTTCAAGATTAACTTATCGTCTAACCCTAAAGTTATACTAAACATATTTGAGAACACTTATCGTCGAAAACAAACATGTAAAGCAATTCGGTATAAGGTCTTTTTAGTTGGAGACATATTAACAAGTAAGGCGTCACTCTTCTTATTACTATGTAAATTCTTTAGACCACTCTAACCCTAGTGAAACAACACAAATCAAGACAACTTATCGTATGAATTAACCTATGTTTATTTCGGCAGAAACAAGATCGATACGCAAAACACATTGCAATTGTGCTAAGCAGCAATCTTTGAGGCACACGGATCTAAAGTCCTAACCAAGTACGAATCATAAAACCAAATTAATATGCTTGCCGGTTATTCTATTTACTATCTTGTTACATCTTTTCTTTACAAATTATCATGCGATTCGAAACTTATCTTTGAGAAACCTTATTAACAATATAAGAATAAAATCAACATGCATCTTTATAAAACCAAACTCACAATCGTTTTTCACATAGACATGAAAACACAATAACCAAACATACACATGAGTTTCATAGACAAACCTACACATAACTACATAAAATTTATTACGAACCGAAAGGAAGATGAAGTAGAGTGGATCAGACATTATAGACACCTTGAGAAGATCTTCAATGCATGGTGGAGAGGCTCGGATGGAAGCTGGATAATAGTGAAGGAATCGGCAGGATTTTAGAGGTGGTGGTTTCGGCTTATAACTTTTATGTAGGATTTTTGGCTGAATATTGGTAGAGCTTTTGCTAGGATTTTTGCTTTAGAATGTGACAATTTTCTGTGTAGGATTCGGCCTCTATATATAGGGGAAAGCTAGAGCAAAGCTAGCCACAATAAGGAATGCAAAAACCCAAACCGAGTAGGTTAAGGTAACTTGCCGACCCTCTTTTATTCAAGACTCTTCCATGAGTTTCTCTTGTGGGCTGGCTGCATCTCCTCTTGGACTCCTTAGGTGGATCGGCAGCCTGTTGCTTGATGGATAAAAAGTCCATGGATCGATTACTGCTTTGCCTAGTTCTCCCGGGGACACTTTCCCTTCTCTCGGCAGGATTCCTTTCTTCTCTAGGCTTTCTTCCTGTTGCATTGATGCTCTTGGGTCTTTGGATGCTTCCCTTCCTTCCTAGTAGCCCTATGATAGATTGCATACCCTTGCAGCCACTTAGAAAGGTAGAGAAAGGCGTTGAAAGTGCTAGGAGGCAGTATTGACAGCATCTCGGGTGCAAGAGGCTCATGCTGGCATGCGAGCGTGCGGGAAAGGTCCTCAGCAGCAGCGGTAGCGAGTCAGCAGCAACGGTAAGGGGTGGCGCACATGGGACATGTGCTGGAGAGGATGCCCGTATTGGATACGAGATGCCAGTATCCGATACGGCATATCATAGGTCAGAGCCTCACCGGATACGTCTCGGATACGCCCTCTGATACGCCAGGTCTTGTCTAGGATACAAGTCGGACACGAGATGCCCGTGTTCGATATGTCTTGGCGGCTTGGTGCCCACGCTGCGCTGCTGCGCGCAAGTGTGCACTCGCTGGCTTGCTGAGTGTCCGATACTTGGTTTCTTTTCGGCAGATTTGACATTTGCGTCTTCAATCGAGCATAACTTCCTCCAGAAAATAGTTATTAATACAATTCTAAATTTTGTATAAACTAGACTCAGAGATCTTTCCATGCATATATGGAACACCATCTAGTTTCAAATGAGCTGTTCTGGGAAAATTCTGGAAGTTGAGTGATGTGCCTAGGAAATTCCTAGAACTTGCTGAATCCGAAATTGCATAACATTTTTCGGCAGCTTCTTTCACTCCAATTTCTAAAACTCCTTCCATTGCTTAATCATTAATATGTCTACTACTCATAAGAGAAGAAAAATCTATCAAAAGGATCATGAAAGCTTTACATAATCAATGAAATATTTAGAGACTTCGATTTTCAGCACTTTTGTCAATTTTCTGTAAATTTCCAACACTTAAGCACATTTTTGTATAATCTATAAACTCTACCAAATATTCATTATTCTAAATTGTGACTCAATTTTAAACAAATAAGGCCTAAGCAAAGCATAAATGTAGACATAAACATACTAAGAACGTAGCACTTTGTGCTCCTATCACCTGGATGTATCCCCAAGAAAGGTACTATTTATTATTCGTATTTTCCCATTCATTGTAATATTGTCTTATATATATACTTCACTAATAACTGTGTAATTTCGGACAACTGTTTCAATACAAACAGTTATATAAAAGCAAGAGTAACCCTGAAGGATTGATAGCAGAGTCGTACATTGCACATGAATGTGTAACATACTGCAACTTATATCTCTGTAATACTGACGAAGCAGAATTTTCTACAGCGGCCTCTACAGTACCAGAGTTCAAACTTTCAGTTCTTTCTAGTGTTGTACGTCTGTTTGGTAATTTACCAAGTTCAGAAAGATTGACAGATGCTGAGCTAATTGAAGCTCATTGGTGCGTACTACAACACTGTGACGAAGCACAATATTTCATGCGTGACCATTTGAAGCTCATTGAAGGAAATCGTAGAGACCGAAGGCCGAAAGAGACGCATAAAAAAATATTTCCTTATTACTTTCGCAAATGGGTACGTCACAACATTTTTTCTGTTACAATATATCCATTTCAATATTAGTATTCTTGTCGATTCAATTTAAATAATTTATCACAACTTGGCAGGTGGAAAATCTCCAAAAACAAAATAGTGATTGGTACTGGCCAGAATTGCACCATTTGGCTAGAACGCCGATTTCCCACAGTGTACGAGCGATGTGTTTCGTCAACGGCGTCAAGTTTGTAACAATTCAACAAGATGTAAACCGCAAAACGCAAAATTGCGGGGTCATGGTAGATGGTGACGACTCAACCTACTATGGAGTACTACTTGACAGGACCCAAACCAGATTTCACCCTGAAACCCGGATAAGATCCTGCGGGGACTACCTTAAGATTAACTCTATCGATAAATCGATAAGCCAATCTTAAGATAGACAACCCTAAAACCTGCAACAAATAAAAACACTTCTAAATTTCAGTTCCAAACGAAACACATGGAGCCACCTGCTCCCCAAATCACAACAACCGCCACAATAAACTCAAAATCAAACTCAATTTACTCACAAGTAATCAGAGCAATCTAAAACAATGAAATGGAATTACAAATAGAAATAGAACAAGAACTTATAATAATAAGGGATCACGGATCCCACCTAGCGGAAGCAACAAGGATGACAGCTATGCCTCGACTCCGCGTACTCTTGACCTCTGACTATTACTCTGCACACTGGGCGATTTAAATCGAAGGGCCCAGGGGAAAGTAATTTAAAAACATTAGAGTGAGTGGATAAAAATAATATAATTTAATATAGTACTTTAAATGAAAGTATTATAAAAAATAAAACCACAGTGCGTGCATTATAAATAAAACGTCCCACGTTTTATAAAAAATCATATTTAAAAATCATCAACCCCGCTGATATAAAATCAAATAAATAAATAATTATTCTTTTTATATGTATTCAAAAACAATATACTTTTGAAAACCATTTGTGATGTTTCTCGACCAATCCCATTGGTCGCATAAAAACCCCAACCCCGCTGGTTCGGGAGTTTATTAAATAACAGAAAGTCTCATAGAGAAATATTCCCGAAACCCAAATGATATAATATCCTGACCAATCCCATTGGTCATATCATATAATAAAATAGGGAAACGTCATTACCACCATTTAATAGTAGCCTCCAAGACTAAGGGTCAGAGCCTCCAAGACTCTCTATAGCGTCCCACGCTAAACCTCTACACCACACTCCGTCGACCACCGAGGGTGAATCTGACCTATATGGTCAAGTCGTCACCTCGCGTGGGATGAGGTTAATAAGCTAGCTAGCATCAATATATATCTGGACCCTGATATGGTGAAAATTCGAAAACAAAACCGAAAATTACGTATCCCCTTATATATCATAAATCTGTACGGTCCCCGACCGTACCCCTGAGGCTCATATATAGATAATCACATAAACTCGTAGCCTCAAAAGAATATATATATACATCCGACATGTCTCACATGTCATAAAATAAATATCGAAAATAATATATAACTTTGACATCTCACATGTCGAAAATCACAAATAATGAAATGTTAAACTCCCCGGAAATCTCATTTCCGGTCGTACAAATATAAAATACAATAAAACGATTAAGTATGATTTATCGAATCCCACTATTTCCGGAAATCTCATTTCCGGTCAATTCATTTAAATACCATTAAAACTTTTCAGTACGATCAATTATGAACAATTAAAAACATATTATTTCCGGAAACCTCGTTTCCGGATAAAATCACGTACTACTAAAATCGTAGTAAAAATATAATCCCAAGACATATTTCTTTAAATATCATATCATTTAATTATTTAAATTATCATCCTTCTCAAATCATTTATTTGAAATAAACTTCATTTCATAAAACAATTATGCATGCATTTATTTAAAATAAAAATCCACTCACAGTACTGCCGAGCGCGCCGCTAATCTGATCTCTCGTCCCGTCGAATAACCTCTCGACCTGTAACAGGGACGAAATTCTAAATATTACGAAACTCGGAATTTAATTATAATTGATAAATCTACGGACGTCCTCACTCGTCCGAAACTTCCAATTTTTCCTTTTTCACTTATCGCTATAGGAATTTCGCCTCAATACCGAATAATCTAAGTCTGAAATTACTCAGGACACCCACTCCATGTCCGATTAATTCTTTTCCTAGTTATTCCGTCGTAAAACCCTTTTAATCAGCTTTTAACCTTTTTACGGTAAGTCAACAGTAAAAACTACTGGTCAAACAGTAATTCTGAAAGTCAAACAGTAAATGGTTAAAATCCAATTACTATTTACCATTTACTGTTTACCTTTTTATTTTTACTATTTACTGTTTACTGTTTACTGTTTTACTATTTACTTTTCACCTTTTACCGTTTCACTTTTACCTTTTACTGTCACTGTTCATCGTCTTCAACCTTTCGCTGCCGGAACAGTGGCGCCGCCGCCGCCGCCGCCACCGCCGCAGGAGGCCGAAACCACCTCCAATCGACGCCAAATTTTCACAGCAGCGTCGCCACCACCTTAGGAACTCATCCCCGTCGCCTCCGCCGCCAAAAACCCACTCAGCCGCCGCGTACGGTGGCCCAAAAATCCCAAACTCCAATTTCTCCAAAACTCAACCAATCGAACCCCAAATTACACTCACTCAACTCCAAACAACGTCATAAACTCAATTCTAGCCTCCAATTACAACAAAAACATCAAAATCACAATCTCCACCAAAAATCACAAAAGCCCTAAAAATTTCAAATTCTAATTTCTCCTTACCTGGTGCAATTCGGTTGAATTCCTTCTATGGAATGATTGCACGGATCAAGGTCTTCGATTCCCGACCCGAATCGAGACGAACGGCGACCGGAGGAGGCCGATTCCGGTTCGACACAGTCGAACCCATTCGGGCGTCGCACCGCCGAACCGCGGCGCGACGAGCAAGCCGAGCCGGTCGGAAACGTGAACGGTGCGCCGGCCCAGTTCGGCCGGACGGCGGAGATTCGGCCGGAGTCGGGCGGAGTCGGGGGAGAGGAGAGAGAAAAAGAGAGAAGAAAAAAAAGAAAAAAAAGAAAAGAAAAGGAAAAAGAGAAAAATGGGGGATTTTCCCTTTCGGGAAATTTTCCTCCCGCTATTTATACTCGTCCAAAATCGGACAATTTCCGATTTTACATCATAACTTTTTCATGCGAACTCCAAATTACACGTGCCACGTGTCCACGAACTCGTTTCAACGTCTTCTACCTCGTCATAAAATAAAATCCTCGGTCGGGTCAACTTATTTAAAAGTCAACCTTTAAAACTTTCGAATCGTAAAAACAATTCCCGAGGAGAAATAATAAAAGTAACACAGTCAAAAGGTAACTCTAGGTTCGGGATGTTACACTACTCGCCGTTGTCGAACTAGTATATGGAAATATGAGTGTTGTCTTGTTCAAGTGTAGATGGTTCAATATTGATCCAAGTGTTCCTAGGAGTACAAAGATAGAATACGGCATGTTATCAGTGAACACAGACACAAGCTGGTATGAAAACAAGCCTTTCATTCTTGTCAGCATGGCAAAACAGATGTTTTATTTTCATGATCCTAAGGCCAGTGGATTTTAGAAAGTGGTTAACTCGATGTCACATAGGAATATATGGAGTGCGTCTACAATTGAAGGGGGTGAAGAACATGATGATGAAGATGACGGCAACACTGATGAACCATATCAAGAGTATTCGGCTTCTCAAATCCCTAATGTAGAGGCTATTCGCGACAACAACCGCTTACATTTCGTCACTTCTGATGAATTCATTGTAGTCCCAAATGCATCTACATCTCAAAACAGAGTCAATGACGACTTCATTAATAACGAGGATGATGAGGAATCAGACGACGATGAGGATTCCATTGATGACTTCACTGATATGATTGAAGATGCAAACGATACAGACGATGAAGATTATGGAGAACCATGATGATTTAAATTAAGCCGTTTTAAATTCAATAAATTTGTTTGTAATGTATAATTACAATTATGAAATGGTGTGTATATTGTTATGTTATTAATATGTTTTTGTATTAATATATATATATATATATATATATATATATATATATATATATACCGAGTCGACCAAATGCACCTATGAACTCGTCGCAAAATTTTTAACACATTAAAATTAAGCCGCCAATAGAATTTAAAAAAAATCTTTTTACTTAAACGACGAAAAATACATATTCGTGGCCTAATTGTTTACTTAGTCGACGAAATTGAATATTTCATCGTCTAAGTAAACAATTAGGCCACGAATATGTATTTTTCGTCGTCTAAGTAAAAAGAATTTTTCAAATTGGCTGCTTAATTTTTCGTTAATAAATTTTACAAAAATTCGAAATTATCTTAGGAAACGAATAAATATTTCGTCGCCTAAGTAATAATACTTGGGCGAAGAATTAGTTGTTTCGTCGCCTTGGTAAAATACTTAGGAGACGAAATTGATTTTTTCGTCGCCTAAGTCACTTATGATATATACTCGATCAGTACCGATCCCTAAATCTCTTTCTGTTCCCATTCCCAAATTCTTCATTCATTTGTGTCCCCCGGCGCTCCTCTCGCGGGACCTCTCTCTCTCCGGCCCTCTCCCTCTAATCCTCCATATCTTCCTCCCGCTACCGCCACCGTCCGAGTCGCCGCCCCAGCCTCCTCTTCAGTCCCAGACACAGCCTCCACCTCAGTCACAAGTGTTCCTCCGCCTCAGTCCCAGCTTTCTTCACTGCCTCAGTCCTGCCCTAACCTCTCCCCCTCTCTCTCTCTCTCTCTCAGCCTCCTCCTCAGTCACCGCCGCAGCCTCCTCGTTAGCCCCCTCCCAGTCAACCTCTCCCTCCGTTCTCTCTCTCAGTTCGAACTCTCTGTCTAGGAAAGTGCTGAATCCCTCTCCCTCTCTCTCTCTCTCTCTCTCTCTCTCAGGCAGAATGTGTCTCTCTCTTAGGGTATGTTCTTTTTTGTATTATTTTGAGTTGAATAAGTTATAACTGTTGGAAATATGAGTTTTGTTTAAAATTCGATACTCAGATGTGTGTTGTAATATGATTAGACAAGGTTTTACTCCTGGCATGGATTATGTATGTAGTTTTTGTTTGTAATTCAAAAGTGTGTATATTATGTTTCACTGCTGAAGTATGAGAGTTTTTGTGATATTACAGATATTAGGTTTAACAACAAATTCTATTGCAAACACTGCGTTTTTGGTTTTGTTTCTTCCAAACTGCCTATGCGTCTTTGGTTTAGTTAGTTGTACCTAAATCACTATTGCTAATCAAATCAAATAGCTGTATACTTGCATACGATTGCTTGTAATCATGTAGCAGGCTACCTTGTTCTATCTCTATTAGAATTATAGGTCTTAAAGACTCTTAATCAGCTTATGCAAACATCAAAATAAGGTCTTACCGTGAATTTGGTTGAAGCAAACACAATTTAGTCACTGAGGCGAGCATTCGAGGAATGTTTAATCTTAGGTTTTCACCATTTAATGTTAACTCTGCTAGTTAGCTGGTTTGTAAGCTAGTATTGATGAAATCGATGTTGTTCTCACTTTTTTAGTCATGTTTTCTTTCATTTTTATGTTTAAAAAGCACTTTGTGTTATAAAAAAATTAAGAAAAAAAATGAAAATCTTAATGAGAGCCTTTTTTCATTCTTCAGGCTTGTTTCCTTTTCCGCTTAGGACTAGGAATCAATCAAACTCTACTTAATTGAGGAATGGCCCAAAAGTCCAAACGCCTATTTTACCCTAGAATCACAGGTGCTGTAAAACAAAAGTGTGTATGTTCTGTTTCACGCCTATTTAACACTAAAACTACACTTCCACTAGTATTAGACACATAGCAGCCCTGAATCCATTTCCTTTAGAATTTCAACCTCAGTGTTTCTGTTGTGTTCTTTACTTGTCTTGTTTTTATTTTGTGATAGGTGACGAAATTATATCAATTGGAGGACTTTTTAATTATTATATGATGTTCCAATATGCTGTGTTTATGATATAATTTGTGTTTCTTGACAGGAAAAATATGCTGCCGACTCATGAGAAGCTGAAGAAGAGACATGAGGCATTTGACCGCTTCTACATGTCAAATGCCTCTGAAAGGAGTTCGTCGCAGCCAATTACGGAAGCATCTGCGAGCGGATTAGCACCTCTCCCCCTCCTCTGTTGCTGGTGGAAGATACTTCAGCTTTTCCATTAGCACAAACCACACCTCAAACCGAAGACAGCGATGGTGAAGAGATCATTTGTCGGCGCACATCTCGTCCTTGGCCTGATGGAGGTAAAAATAATCCAACATTTTTAATTAAGCTATTTAGTTATAAATGTGTTAATACTCTATAATTAAACTATTATTATTTTGGCAGCACCTCCTTCCAAACACAAATGGGGGTTGGTCAAACGCTTAAAGGCCTATAAGTCTTGGGTACAGCACAGAGAGAAGGTGAAGATCGTCATCGATGATGAGTTCTTGCACGGACCGAGAACCAGTACACAGAACAGTTGGCTGACTCATGATATCGGCCATATCATTCGGGACAACATTCCCATGACTGCTGCTAGTTGGTGGGACCTGGAGGAGGATGATCAGAACAAACTCAAATATGAACTCGACGTAAGGAGTTAACAACTACAATTTTTAATATTTTATTTTTTTATCAGCTTCCATATTAATTACATTTTTTTTTGTAATAGCTTGTTTATGACATCCCTTGGGAGGATAAGAAGATGGAAAAGTGGGTTCACAAACGTGCCGCCATGACCTTCACAGCCTTCAAGAGCAAGCTCAAGAGGCTTTGGATTTACAACCCTGGCAAACTCCCAAAAGGGTTCAAAAATAGGAAGGAGGAGTGTCTTGGCTGGATCAACACTTTCAGAGCGATGAGTTCTAGGTATACAATTTCTAATATTAGTCTGTGGTATCAAATGTAAACATTATTGATTTTTATTTTTTTTGAATGCTAATTATTTGTCTCAAATTTTAATTATACTTCTTCTTTAGAGACGATGGGCCGCCAACACAATCAACCGGGGGAAGAAGACATTGCACTATCGGTCCGGTTCAAAGTCTTTCATCTATGAGGCGCCCGAGTTGAAGAAAAATGGTGAACCATTGGCGTTTGTGAAGAATTATGAGATGGTGTACCCTCCTAAGTACCCGGAAGCGGCAGAAAATATAGTAAGTTTCCTATTATGTTTAAATTCATCATTTGTTATTTATTTTTAATGTGATTAATGATGTTAATGCCCTTCATTTTCAAATGCAGCGCCGTATCAATGCCGAGATCGATAAGGTGATGGCCACTGTGAGGAAAGACCACAGCGCTGTATCAATGAAGATCAGATTATTCACTATTTTGACGAGCCGACTCAGGTCTAAGTGCTTGTAAATGCACTAGGACCGCTAAACAGCGGTGAGATCCGGGGTTTAGGAGGAATAACCTTCGGTGTCAGCTCCTCATCTCAAGGAGAAAATTCCACTGCACGCTGTCGGTCTTCAAATGCGGAGCGTATTAGACGAGCGGAGGAGGAGGCCCGAGAGGCTAGAGACCGTATCGCATGAGTAGAGGAGGAGGCCCGACATGCTATAGAGTGTATCGCACGAGCAGAGGAGCAAGCACGACTGGCCAATGAGAAGGTCCGACAAGCCGAGAACGAATCACCATGCTTGAGGAGGAGACACGACTGACCAAAGAGAAGACCGAATAAGGTCAAGACCGTCTTAATCGGTTGGAGGAACAGTTCAACATGTCTTATTTGATTTTTTTTTTATTATTAATGAGGAAAGGTATAGATGGAAGTTTGGTGACAAAAAAAATATGAGGGTGTGTATTAAGAAATTGGGGAAGTGTATATAAGACTTCTTAAACACATATCATCCAATAAGAAGTAGACAACACATTAAAATATATAGGTATGTATAACAATTTGGGCGGGTCGGTTTTTTTGGGTCGAGTCAAGGGCTTGACCTGCTTTTGACTCGGATCTTAATAGTCTGGTCCGGTTTACAGCAAATAATGCACTAATTTATTCAAGTTCGGTGACCGAACCTGCTTTTTTCGGTCCGGTTCAACCGGTTTCAATGTCACGGGTCGATTTATGCCCAGCCCTAAAAAAAATGAGAGGTCTAATTAACAATTTTGGAGGTATGAATAAAAACTTCATTTGATATAAAGTTTGTAGAAAATGATTAAGAAATGAGTGAGATATGTATTTTAAAATTGTGATAGTTGTAAGAGATTTTCAGCGAGTTAATTAGTTCAAAACTTTGATTAGCCATAATTTTTTCCGTTTCTAAATCTTTTTGAGTGATTCAAAAGCCTAAATTGAAGCACTTTTCATGAGGAGTTTAATTTTGTGTAATTACTTGTGACAAAATAAATTTGTTATCATATAGTAATTGACAAAAAATATGAAAATGTGGCTTTTGCAACAAAATATTTTTTTTTCCCATTTTATCCTTAATTATACATTTTGATGAATCTTAAAAGACAAAAAAGTATAAAGATATATTATGTACTTACTCTTGAAGTCTCAAAAATGAAGTGAAAGTTGTGGTATGGATTCAAGGTTTGACTTTTTTGATAAAAGAGAACTTTTTAATAGAAAGGAGTGAAAGGCTAGAATTTTGGTGTGAGGTTTGAGTTTTCTTTCCAACTAAAGAGCAATAGATCAGCTTATTGCGTTTGGGGGAGCTTATAAGCTCCTCTGCTTATAAGTTTAAGTCAGTTTTATGTTTGGTAACACAACATGTTAATAGCTTTTTGAAAAAAGTAAGAGTCATTTTCAATAGAAAATGAAAAGCTGCTCCCACCCACTTTATACTTATAAGTATAAGTAAGTTTTTACTTAAAAGCCCAGCTGCACCAAACCCACCTAATTTTTGTTGAGGATGACGACGGTTGTGCATTATAGATTTTTGGATTTTCTTGATTTTAATTTTTTTTTCTTTCAATTTTTATGAATTAAAAAAATAGTAAAGAAAATCAATGTTAGCAATTCCTTCCACACATGGATGATGAGTTGGCACTAACCACATCATTTGGTGTAAGATTTTGGTATAAATATTTGGTGTCTCGGGAATAGAAATGAGGCAAAAAGTCATATTTCAATAATACAATTAAGTCAAACAGTCCTTTTTTATTCGTGACACCTCTCTCTCTTTCCTCTCTACTCTTCTCCCTCTCCTTATTTCAATTTCTAATCCTCTAACGCCATGTTTACTAAACCGTAATGGCATTGACAAAGAATATGAGAGAGAAGGAATGAGAGAAAAGAGGAGTCATTCCTATGTATATGTTTACTTGTAATTAGTCTGGAATCAGATTCAATCCTAGGATTCATTCCCGTTCATGTGTTTACTAACATATAGGAATCAGAATCCGAAATGAGAATAATTTGTATTTATAGCGGTATTTCTGGATTATCAATAAATAATGAAGATAATTTTGGAATAAAAAGTTGATTTCCCCATGATCAGGAATCAATACTACCTCCCGCAAGGGAATGAAAATGGAGAGGCAATCCTGATACATGTTGTGGGGCCCATACATAATCTATTCTCTCATTAGTTAGTAAACATCCATTTTAGAGGGGAATAAGAGTCACTTCTTATAGAGTCATTCCTTTTCTCGTTTAGTAAACATGCCCTAAAGCCTCTCCTTTACCTCCTCCAATAACACGTCAACCTAAGCCCACTTCTCTGTTAAGTCTCCCGATGACTACCTCATCATCAAAGGAAGAAACAAACTCTCGTTCAGGTTCCAACTCTAAGTATGTCAGCACTGTGCAAACCGCCACTCCTCAAAAGAACAAGACCCAATTCAAGAAGACAAAATCTTCCTCGACAAAGCCCTGTTCTTATTCTTCTTCCTCTGGCGAGTTTGAAATCGAGTATGAGTTCGATTTTGAAAACGGCTCCGGCTCCGACTCAGACACATGTGCACATGTAGAGGCTAAGGATAAGTTTGTTGCTTACAGACTCATGACTTAACGTCACGGTGGTGATGCCGAGACAATCAAGGAAAGCAAGAAGGCCAAGAAGAATGGGAAAGAAGAGTCGAAGGAGGTTGAGAAGAAAGTGAAAGAGGAAAATGATGTGGAGGATGAATCAAAGAAGGCCAAAGTGTCGACTTCGTGCGAGAATCCCCTCTTTCATCCAGTCATCCCTGAAAACCTTGTGCCCGCAAAGCTTTTTTCTACTTCTTCCTCCGAATTGGGCGGGCCTAACATCCCAAGTCTAGTTTTAAATCGAGACCATTCTCCGCCCTGTCCAGCCAATAACATCTACCAGACGTGGATCCATCTTTCGTCTTCTGTAAGAGGGCCATCAATGTAGTGGTTGCTACTTAGACAAATTAACCAGCCAAACCCTATCTCAGAATCGAGTATTCCACCCTTACCCAATGTGGCCACACCAACTCCCTTCCAACCACAATCGACTATTTAACCATCAGTTTGCCCCGCCAGACCACGCTAGACCTCGCCTCCATGCCGGACCACATCGACACCAGAAGGAAGGAGGAGCACCGGCATCTGCACGAACCCTAGGGTTTCAATATTCCAAGACCGCTACAAAGGAAGCAGAACTCTTAACATTCTTGAATGGAAAAAATTCACCCATGGTACCCAAACTTACATCGCTATACAAGAAAGGTACCCGAACTTGAAAAACGATCGCCATGGTACCCAAAGTTTTAAATCCTATTATAGAGGTACCTAGCGTAAAATGACCGGCTGGCTTCCCGTTTTTGATGACGTGGCAGTTCGCATTTTGATTCCGAGGGGCAAATCTGTAATCTCCGCCTATTCACTTTACTGTTTAACCTTTTACGGTTACTATTTACCTTTTTACTGTTTACAAATTACTAATTCACTGTTTACCATTTACCTTTTACTTTTTACTTTTTAATTTTTTTCTGTTACTGTTCATCTTCTTCCTCAGCCGCCGGCAACAGTGGCGCCGCCGCGCCACCGCTGGCAGCTCCGCTACCGGAGGTCCAAAACATCTCCAATCAAAGCCAAATTTTCACCATAGCATCGTCACAACCTCGGGAACTCATCCCCGACCTCTCCGCCGCCATAAACACCCGCAACCGCCGCGTACGACGGCCGACACGGCGGCCGGAAACCCCCAAATTCAAAACTCACCAAAATTCACCCAATCGAACATCAAACAACACCCAAACCACTCCTTACAACATCCTAAACATGAGTACAACTTCCAAATCCACCAAAAACATCAACTACACAACCCCCAAAATTCAAATTCAAAAACCCTAGAAATTCAACTTTGAATTTCTACTCACCGGTTCTGATTCAAGCCAATTCCTTCCATGGGAATGACGTGCAGGCCGAGGTCTCACTTTCCCCTCTTGAAATCGGGCCGATTGGTGGCCGGAGGAGGGAGATTGGTGCAATCGGTGGCCGATCTACAAAGACGCCGCACGGCCAAACGGGGGCGAGCCCCGCCATTCCACGGCCACCGGCGTGACGAGGAGGCCGAGCCGGTCCAAACGTGACCGGTGCGGCGGTCCAGTTCGGCTGGACGGCTGAGGTAGGGGTAGGAGGGGAGAGCTCGGGTCCGGCCATCGGGGAGAGAGAGAGGGAGGAGAGAGAAAATAATCCCCCCCAAAAAGAAAGAAGGAAAAAGAAAAATAAAAAGAAAGGAATATTCCCCCTGCTTAAGAATATTCCTTTTTTGTGATTGGAGTTCTATGTTGTGGATTGTGAAGGATATCTATGTACGTAAATGTGGATCTTTGTATGAACGTTCATTGTGTCCATTTTGTGGAATGGTATGATTCTGGTACAGGTTTTTACGAGTTGGAGATTGAGTCTGGAAAGTACTGAACATCCAGACTCAGTTAAAGGCAAATCCAGCCTCAGTTGTGTACACCATAGTGCAGGTACCTCTATAATATGGTTGTGAGAGTTTAGGTACCTCGTTGATATCCGTTGTGAGAGTTTAGGCGGAGATTACAGATTTGACCCTCGGAATCAAAATACGAACTGCCACGTCATCAAAAACCGGGAAGCCAGCCGGTCATTTTACGCTAGGTACCTCTATAATAGGATTTAAAACTTTGGGTACCATGGCGATCGTTTTTCAAGTTCGGGTACCTTTCTTGTATAGCGATGTAAGTTTGGGTACCATGGGTGAATTTTTCCCTTCTTGAATTGATGTGTCAATTCGGAGGAATATATAATAACCAAGTGTAAGAGAAATACAAAATAATTTTGTGGAGCATTTATTTAGGAATGAAAAAATAGAGAGAAGGTGAAATGTATTATTTTTGAAACCTGTGGTGTAAAACTGCAAAATAAAACTTTCTAAAATTTAAATTATTCATTACAGAATTTAAAATAAAAAATTACCTAAACCCGAAAAAGAGGGATATTTAAAAAATAGGGACAGAGACTTTACAGAGAAAAATACTGGCTACTGGTTCTTAATTTCATTTCATATTTCTAATACCAACTTGCTTCAACACTATTGGATTTTGGCTCTCCATTATCACCACCGCTCTTCTTCTCCGATTGAATTCACCGAGATTGCTACTGAAGCCGCCGCCACCAGTTAGCAGCAGAGAGTTGCACTAGACGACGAAATCGAATCAAATGAGGTGAAATATAGAGAGAGCAATCAGCCCTAGCCCGAAGCACAGAGAGATAGGAAGGCGATGGAGAACGGTTACGTTCGGAAATTCGCAGAGAAGTTCTCGGGGATGGCGATTTCCGGCGCCGGCGATCGTGGAGCAAACAACAACAACAATGATAGCAGCTTGTTTCAGGTTATGAAGGCGGTGGAAGCTGCGGAGGCCACGATTAAGCAACAGGTGGAGGAGAACATCCGATTGAGGTCTGAGCTTCAGAACAAGATTCTTGAGTTCGATAGATATGTAAGTCCTTAAAGATTTTCCCTTTTTATTTTACTTATTTTTTGATATTTATCTTAGTGATGATTGTATAAAATTAGTGATGAAGTATAGATTCAAGTAGTATATGGCGGAATTCGGAATGATGATACAGTTTGTTAAGTTCAGTACTAATGGATTGCTAGTCAAACTGTAGTTATAAGGTAGTTATTATATCGGATTTCCAGTTGAATGATTATCATTGCGGTACTGTACTGTATTCCAACAGTGTTGGCGCCTCTTCAACAGGTAATAGTATGCTGTCCTCATGCATTTGTCTTTTTTATTTAATTTTGGCAGAAAGTAGAGGAATCGGGGGCGCAAAGGACGCGTTCTGGTGATCCTTGGTCTGAGCGGGTGCAAGGATCTTATGAAGCTCATCAACCAGTTCCCTCTGTCGGTAGTCAAGAAGATAGGATTAGGAGCGCGGTCAATTCTTCTCGACTTGATCCGTCTGGTACACTAGTTCTGCACCAAGAGAGTTTGAAGCCTAATGCTGATGCTCCTGCACAAAATAATGCAGAAACCCACTCCTCGAGCCACAAAATCAATGGAACCATGAAGGAACTTCCGCAGCAGTCTGGAGATAATGCCGGCTTCTCTCACTTATCTTCACCTTCCACAACATCCGTCTCTCCCGGAAGGTATTTTACCTCAGTTACCGATAATGAAGTATTCGTGTTAAAGTATCTGAATGCTTATCTGAACAAATTTAGATGAGCTTTTATGTTTGCCTTAGGTTTAACACACAAGGAGAATATGATCCAAGGTTCAATTTTTCTGGACAAGGGGTGATGCCTATAACTGAATTAAATCCTAGAAGCCTCTGGAAGCAGGTATGGCCTATATTCTAGATGTTAACTTTCTCATCTTCTATTTTAAGGTATACTTTCTTATGGAACAAATTTACTTTTCTAGGATCTTATTGTCAAGACTCATGAACATGAAGAAGAGATCATGCAATTACGGAGACATCTGTCTGATTATTCCATAAAGGTAGCATAAATGACATTCCAACATTGACTTGGCATTGGAATCTATGTTAATTTCTTAGACTTATATGTCATGTGTTGTTTAAAGTGACTAATATTTAGTACTTTGAATCTTTAATAGGAAGCACAAATACGCAATGAAAAATATGTCCTGGAGAAGCGCATTGCTTATATGCGTCTGGTAGGCAGAAATTTGCTTATATTTCTTATTACCATTTTACACTGCACCCTTCCTCTCACCCCCCTCCACATTTTTTTGTTTCTTTTACATGGGTGTCATTTATAGTATAATTTCCTTAGTATTGTGTTTTGTTGCTACTAGGCCTTTGATCAACAGCAACAGGATCTTGTCGATGCTGCATCGAAAGCTCTATCTTACCGACAAGACATAATAGAGGAAAATATTCGCCTCACATATGCATTACAGGTGCTTTGCTAATGCCCCGTTGTTTCTGGTGCACTCTTGTTATGAAACCTACAAACTTGTTAGTTGTCTTGTTTTGTAATTGAGCTTTATTGAATACTTTTTTTGCATTGGTTCTGTTATGTCAGGATGCACAGCAAGAGAGATCGACATTTGTTTCATCCTTGCTGCCACTTCTTGCAGAGTACTCTTTGCAGCCACCAGTTCTTGATGCCCAATCAATTGTCAGCAATGTTAAGGTAAGTCCAGGAACAATTATCTAATTTGTTAAAGACTATTAATGTCTCAGGATGAATAACAGGAAAATTAGTGGGATCCATTAATCTTTTAGATTGTTGAATGTAAAAAAATGTCAATGTGAGTCCTATTATGCTAGTCAGTAAAGAAATAATTATAAAGAAACAAATGAAATTGAGTTCAGTTCTTGAACAAGTCAGATTTATTACATTTAAACTGTGCACATGAAGTTTAGTGTTTGCACTTTCTGCTATTTTACAGGTTCTTTTTAAACATCTGCAAGAAAAGCTCCTTCTTACTGAGGTATGTATTGGAAATTTGACAGGCTATATTATGAATCACATTTATTTTTCCACAAAAATTAAGTATGTGGATATGCATATTCTTTTGTCACAGACAAAACTAAAGGAGTCACAGTATCATTTACGGCCTTGGAACTCAGAGTTGAATAACTCTAACATTGCCATGCAGTCACCGTCTCACTCTTTTGGTGCAGCATTGACAACTTCTGTATGTTTATGCCTTCTTGTTCTTTCTCTTAGCATGTCATAAAAGCATTCTCATGTTCTTATGCATTCAATCAGAACAAAAATGGGCTTGAACTGGTTCCTCAGCAAACATATTCCCACGGACAAGTACCTGTTTCTGCTTTTGATGTTCATACCACCAGGGACTGGGATCTATTGGGTCGTGATCAGAGTGCTTTGGATGGTGTTGTCAATAGGAATGTCGAACCCAATGACCTGGGGAGGTATTCACCTTTTGCTAGCAGGTGAGCCTGGTCAAATGGAGACTCTGCTTCTGTGAACTGAATACACATTACAACCATCTGCATTTGTTGGTGGGTTCTGATTTCATCGGTTTTTGTCGTTCGTTGGTCTTGTATGAAACTATGGATACATTATGGTCCACCATGCATCTTAATATCTTACTGTAACCCAATGAAAACTCAGTTTTTCAAATTCAATTCATCCATCACATGCAAATGTTTGTAGGTGGCCTTAGAGTTTGTCTATCATTTAGGTCCTTATTAGATCTAACTAGGAAAGGCTCTGCTATAAACTTCATTTTTTACTTTGACTTTAGTGCAAAGTTGTTATTTCTGCTTCTAGTCTTCTGCTCATACTTCTGGAATGTCCTTCATAGAATTAATCTTTCCAAACTTTGAAGCAACTTGCAATTTGGTTAATAAATAGCTTGCAGGGATGTAAAGGAGGATTTTTATCCCCTTTTCTCATCTTAGAAGAATTAACAATTCTTTAAATAGTGATAGGAGAGAGTAAAGCTAGTCTACTCTTTTTCTTTTGTTTGACAACCCCTAGATCTCACATAGGATGGGATTCATGTGCTGTCCGTCCTCATGGAGAGGTAGAGGTTGGTAAATGCAGACAAATAAACATATTAGGAGATCCCCACCCTGTACCATGAAATCAACATATAAGTGGGAATGGGGATCAGAGACTCTAAACCCAGGACCTCTCACAATCAAGCCCCTCTTTGTCTCAGAATCTTCTGCAATCAGCAAATGTTTGTCCTTGTTTTGGTATTTTGTTTTTGTCCTGCAGGCAAACATTATGAAAAATTCATAATTCTCCACCCTCTGTACTATGAAATCATCATATAAGTGGGAAAGGGTATTGAAGACTTTAGCCTAGGACCTCCTACAGTCAAAGCTCCTCTTTGTATTGGAACTCCTTAAATCAGGCAAATTTTTGACTTTTTTCCTGATCTTTTTTTGTTTGGTCCTGTAGGCTAACATTATGTGCTGTTATATTAAAAGTCATTATCGAATTAGAGACAAGCTAGAAAGCCATGGACAATTTCACCACTAGAGCAGGAAACCAAACTTGCACAGAGGACCACAACAAGACTAGCCTGAGAAAAGAGATAAACCGTAGGTCCAAAATATATAAATTCAACCACCGCAGCCTAACTCCTAACAATGTATTAGACCTAGGTAACTATGTACAATATTGGTGCAATGGGGGCTCCGAGAGTCCTGAGGCCAAACACAATATTTTAAGTTGGTGAATCAGCAAAGATCACTAAGTTATTGAGCCTCATGTGCCAAGAACCAGGTTATGATTTCTTGATAGACCTTTGGAAATTTAGGGTGTCATGCATAGAAAGGCCATGAAACCCTTCAAGTTTGACAGCCGATTTATGATCTTTACAGGGCCAAGCAGCATCAAGCCAACAAATTTTGTATCATATCAGTTCCCAATAGCTTATTTCTCAAAAGCTTAAACGTTTCAAATATTGAGTAAAAAAAGAAATCATTCTTCGTTTTCACCTATTCAAAAAATATTGAAATATGAGTGAATTTTTCTCTTTATTACAGATTGTTAATTATTACCTAGAATTAAAGCCATATAATGTGTGAATTGCTTTGAATTTATAAAGAGTTCTCTTGCTCAAGTGTTTCAATTGTTTACTAGGAATTCTGCAGCGCAAGATACACCTACTCAGCTTGATGTTACTCGAGGCGATGCACCAATAACTCGCTGTGGTGAAGAAACCACCAGTAAACAGGTCACATTTCGTGATCCTGTCAGGAACACAGAGCATGATGATCAAGATCCTGAGGGAAACCAAATTGAGAGAGATTTGTCAACCAACTGGAGTCCAGGAAATACTCCTTACACAACAACACCTGATGACCCTGGCTCTTCGTATCATTTTTTACCGCCAGTTCTTGAAGAACCATCTTCTTCATTTTCTGAGGGTCATGATCCATTCTACCTTGAACATTGTTTATTCGTTTTAGCAGTGAACTGGTTGCTATTTAACCTAACATGTTGCAATATTCAGCTGCAGATGATGATCCGCTACCGGCTATCGAGAACCTCCAAATTTCTGGAGAAGCTTTTCCAGGGAGAGAACTTCAAGCATGTGGGTACTCTATCAATGGGACAACCAGTTGCAATTTTGAGGTGTGGTTTTGAATATACTTTCAGTACCCTCAACATCATCCACTTCCGAACCTGCAAACACTTTGGCTAAATTATTGTGGGACAATACTAAAATGTTTTCTTATATATTTTGTTTTAGTGGGTACGCCATATGGAAGATGGATCAGTCAATTATATTGAAGGTACTGATCAGCTGATCTTATCCTCTTACATTAGATTTTGGATATTGGTTACTTTTGTTTTTTCCCAATATCATGTCAATTCTAAGTTTTCCCGAGATTTTGATGACAGGAGCAAAGCAACCAAACTATCTAATTACTGCTGACGATGTTGATACCTATCTTGCTATTGAAGTCCAGCCTCTCGATAACAGGAAGCGCAAGGTACTATCTCACCTATAGTTACTAGAGATGGATTTTGTATATTGATGTCAGGCTCATGTCTGGTGAATGTGGGTTCTCCACCCCACAAGATGTCTGTCTTTCTGTCAATCTCCGTTCTCCCTCCTGGCCCATCTATCTTCAGTTGGGGTGGGGGAGAAGGTGTTAGAATCCCCAGAGTGGGGCTTGAAATGATAGAAATTCATGAAATGTCTAATTAGGTTGATGTTCAATCATTGTGCACAAGAAATTATGATGTATCTATCTTGGAATAATTTTGTACAATTGGCAGTTAGTCACCTTATATTCGCAAACAATAGTGTTTGTGTTTATTCCCTTTAAAATCATGTGGCACCAAGTATTCCATTTATAACTCGAGGTCCAAAACTGCAGTATCTTTGGTGCTATTTTATCAATAATATACTTTCCAGAAGGGACAAATTAACAGCAGCTTTCCCCATTTTATCATCAATATTTAAATCTTCATTGCCAAGATTTCCATTTTTGGCTAAAATTTCTGAAATTTCTGTATCATGAAATTTTGTTTCTTTCACAACATGTACAATCCTCTGGGTTGTGCTTCAATTATTTCTTTTACACATATTGAGTCGAAGTGTCTCCATTGAGACAATTGTTGTTCATGGTAACTTCCTTCTGTTTGTAGGGAGAGCTTGTCAAGGTTTTTGCAAATGAGAACAGAAAGATTCCCTTGGGTAAGTATTTTGATTAAGATACATTGTTATATAAATATACTTACCAGCTTATTGTTGTTTCATCTTCATATACAATATCTTTTTTGTGGGTATTCTATATTAGATCAGTTGGAGTTTTGGTTTGATACACATACCTGCCGGATTTGCCTGGAATTTTCTGGACCTACACACACACACACACGCACACACCTACAACACACATATTATATATAATATACTTTAGATTTTATATTATATACATGTAGGCAAGATTGAACATCACGTGATTAATGTGAAGCTTGGATTATCAGAGGCAATGAGGACTTAGCTTCCTGTTTTAATACTTCTCTAACACATGAACATTTTGAAAATGAGAAACACAAAGGATTTAGCTCTTGGAGTACACTTTAACTCTATCTTTCGAGGGCACAAATCCCAGCCAACAAAAAAAAATTTAGCTAGTCAGTCAGTTTTACTTTTTCCATTTTTTCTATATTAGGTCCCTACAAGGCTCTAGTGATTCTGAAGCCTCATATTGGGGTCCATTTTTTCTCATCTGCTGAAGCACAGAGATTGTACTTACTGGAAATTGGTAATGTGAACACTCTCGTTAGCTCTTCTACCTGTTGGAAGGTATTGACGAAGATATTAATCACTATCCCACTCCACAACAAAACTTCAGCTAGTAGCTCGATATCCTTATTGATTTCCTGCAAGGCTTCAGTGAATTTTGTAGCCTGATACTGAGCTAAAAGAAATCGAAAAGATCAACCTTGTATCATTGTTCCCCACATTCCCTTTTTCCTTGTAGTACAGACGAATTTATCATCTGCGCTAAAAGAAAATGAAAAGATCAACCCTGTATCGTTGTGCCCCGCATTCCCTCATCCCTTTTAGTACAGACGAGTTTATCATATGCAGATCGCAAAATGGGAAGTTCTGCCATTTGTCTCCCTGTTTGCGGCGCTTCTACCTGTTGCAGGAGTTTGATGAAGATATTTGTTATTTTGAGATGAGGTTGCTTATTGAACAGCCAATTAAATTTTATAGGACTTTTAAAGGGTGTTTTGTAGTATAGTTTGGTTCCTACCTGCAAGATGCAGAATAATAATCACTCAAAAGGATTCTAACACGGTGGAAGAGCAGCCAGCCAATTCATTCCAATCACGTGGTGGGCTTGATTGACTCCTGAAGTGGGAATTAGTGATCCATATTTGGTGCATGTGTGGTCTCACATAAAGAGGGTTTTTGTTGGAATGTGAATTCCCACTTGGATGAGTATAAGCCTTGTAGTATAATGTGACAACTTGGGGCCTACACCCATGGGACCTGGCCAATTGGTTATGGGGGGATGCTTTTGCTGTAATATGTCTATAATAAACCTGGCTCTAGTACCATGTTATAATTAGCATTTACCTAAAACCAATTCTGGGCACCAAAGGTGGATCCTACTGTCTCGAACTTTACCAACTGGTTTCTCATGGCTTTTTCCATTGGTCTGCTCAACTTGTCTGCTGCAAGTGTGAAAAAAAAGAAGATTTACAACTGATCCCTTGCCTCCAACCTTCTTGAGGCCCCAAAGTTACTGTTGGTATTCCATTAATCACTGCAGGAATTTGGCTGATTTCAAACATACCCCTCCCCTAATTCACTAACAGCACCTAGAGCCAAACATTACTCACAGTCTCATCTTTTTCTTTGTTTTAAATTATAGATTAATATCGTGTTATGAAAATGTTGTGGTTGTTATACTCTTTGTTTTCCCTCACAGATCCTGAAATGCAAGCTGAGATACAGAAGATTCTTAATCAAGGTCATTCTTCATTTAAAATATACCAGTCGGTATGTTTATACTAGAATCTTTAACTTTTACTCAGTATTTTGATTTGTTTAGCTAGTTTTTAGATGATTTGTATTTCTTTTTTTAAAATGTGTTATGTTTTTACAGACGGGATATCTTGATATATGGGAACCAGCTATATTGGCCATTAAGAAGGACAGTTACAGTATCAAGTGTACTGGACCCAGTGGTACTGTGATCACTGAAAAGTTTTCGCCAACAACTACTGTATGATGTTTTATTTGCTTATCTTTCTGATGTTCTACATGAATTACGGAAGCTTGGCTAGCTCTAAGTTACAGTAATTGTGGGGTTGGGCATACTTACTACAGTGAACCATTTACTGATTTTGAGAACTTTAGGTCTAAGATGCAGTAATTGTGGGGGCTGGGCACACTCATTACAGTTGACCATTTACTGATTTTAGGACTATAATATGTTTCTGATCTGTTGAGGATTAGTATTTTCATGATTTTGTTGCATGTGGTTATTAATTTATATATTCTCTTGTCTCTTAGGTTGGAATTCCTTATGGAAGCCCTACAGAGTTCGTGCTAACTGATTCTGCTGGTGATCATCATCTCTTAAAAACCGACAATGACCCACCAGAGTATAGCTGGTAAGCAACTAAGGTTTCCATGCAGAAGGGAAGGGAAAACAAAGCAGCTTCCACTGTTTGTTTTTCTGTAAACATAAAATTCTATTCCCTTGGATCCACCCAGAACTAGGTAGACCAAGCATGATTAGTCTCGAGTCATGAAACCAACTTACGTCTTGGGTTATACCAGTGTTTCACTAGCTCCTTAGTCCTGCGTGTTTTTACATTTTCCTATATTCTACAACGTACCTTTAGTTAAAAAAGATTTATTTTACTCAATTGGAAGAAAGTTACTGCCGATGGAATTTTATTTATATTTGTGTATGGAAAGTTAATTAAAATAAAAAAGAAATCTATCTTAGGTTATATCCCTGAAATGAAACTTCTAAACTTTTCCACCCGCTTTTGGTGGTAAACTTGGATACACTAGAAATTGCCATCCTGATTTCTTTTAATGCATTGTTGTTTATCTGGTACTTGAATAGAGTTTTACATTTGTTACATTTGCTGTGCATCTGAATTCACAGTTGTAAATGCATGGTTTTAATATATTATTTTTCTTTGAATGAATGTGCCTGTTAACAAAATATTGATTTCTTGGGATATTAAGTGAGTTGGTCATAGTAATTTGTATGTTTTTTGTAATTCTATTGATCAAATGTTTGCTGCGCTATTGTTCTTTTATCCCTCCGGATATAAAATGCTGTATTTGTTCCTTTCCTTTTTGCAGTTCGAGAGATACAGTTGTGCTCACATTGAGAATATTTATCCTAAGGGTAAGTAATTTCAATCCTCAACCTTCTGTCTTTGTTTAAATGACATGGAACTCTCTGTTTTTGTAGAATTTATTTTGGCCTTTAATTTAGAAATTTTAGAATGAAGCATGGCCATATATTGATATATGTGTAGTTGCGGAATCCAGTGTGAGGCTATAAAAGTATAATTGAGAGGATATAAAGTAAACATAGTTTTTCCCCAACATTTTCCTTGTGGGATGAAGAAACATTGTCTAGTTGTGAGGCAGATTCCATTGCATGTCACTTGGTTGAAAGTAAGAGTGTGGGTAAAAGGTAACGGGGAAAAACTTTATGAAAATAGATTGATTTGGAAGAAAAGATGATTGGAAGAATGAAAAAAATTGGGTGTAAAAGCAAGTTTGAATTTGAGGCATACAAAGATCCAATCCTAAGCAATTTGTTCTTAGAAACAGAACAAGTATATGAAGTAAAAGAACATGGGAAGATTTTATGTTAGATGCTTTGTAAATATGTTGGTTTTTCTCTAATTAACACCCTACAGGGGTTTGTGATCTTGTGGTTTTGGTTTTGATTGTAACTGTGTTTCGGTTTTCACTTTGGTAAGAGAATGTAATTGAAGTTTATAACTTGACCTTATATTCAGTTGGGAAAATGAAGGGAAGTGGGTATACTGTTTTATTCCGTACTTTAATCATATCCTCACCAACGTTTGTAATTCCATTGAGTCGATAATATTTGGTTTCATTGTCTTCCTTGTTATCAGATTTCACCCTTATTTGGTTCATGCAGGCTGGTGAGAGAAAGAAAAGGAAAAAGAGAGGACTTATTTTTTAATGAATAGGACAACGATCTCCTGCCCTTGCATTTTGCTGTCATTGTTAAGGGGAGTGCATTGCACATTTGGGCGTTTAGGCGCGTGCCTTGTGAATTTCCTGAGCGTTGTGATCTATGTTCAGTAGGAATGCCTTGTGTGTTGTAATTTTTTGTATGATATGATTTGTCTTGTTCTATTAGTGGGTATATGAGATGATCACTAAATTATTTTTCAACATAGCGCTTCAGTAGTGACCCTGAAACAGAGAAAATGCAAAGACAACCAGTTTGCAGTAAAGAAATTCCAAATGCTCCCTCGGTATCTTAAATCCGGCTCAGTTTGTGTACTTCTCTTTATTTTTTATTTTTTTGGAGAATTTGTGTACTTCTGGTTGATTGTTCATGTTTTGGAACATTGCATAACATCAACTCCAGGCACGCCAAGTAAATGAGATGAGTAACGAGAAATCTATTCTAAAAGAAAAGGCACTTTGCCTTGGAAGCAATTTAGTCTGCTTCAGTTGTCCCCGAACGCTGGACTTGGAGATCGTTCACGTCTCAAAGCGAACCTAAGACAACATATCAATAACAAAATCAAAGAAACACGATTCCAATTCAACAAAACTAAAATCTGTGTAAGGCAGCTCTAAGCTGTAATTTTTATTTATTTTTTATTTTATTTTTGTTGAAAAGGCTCTAAGCTATACGTTGTAGTGTGAATTTGATTATCCCCGGTTTTCGAAGGCACAACGGAAGTTTTTGTGGTGCTGTCTCATCAGATCAAGTTAGACAACAAAAATTTAGGGGTGTTGCTAAATGTACCCAACAAATCTCTAAATAGACCCAGCATTATTTTTTATGACATTTTTACCCCGATATCAATATATATGAAAATAAATTATAAATTACAGATTAACTGCCAATTCGTTCTTGCCTTCGAAGAGCTCATCCTCTATAATCTGTTTATCTAAATCACTGTATGTCTGTTGAACATAGCACAATCATAAGAATATTTGATAGTATGATAATATGATTACAAGGTTAGCTTTTAAAAGAAACAAGAATGATTGTAGGCACTGGGTATCTGGGAACTACCCAGATTCAATAGAACATTTAGAGTAAAAGTCATACGATGAATTGTGTTGGAAGACTCGTAGATCTCTCTCACGCTCTTTACACTTTTTTCCTCTATCTTCTTCTCATTCTCTTTTGAAATTCTATCTTTAATATCGTGATTTTGTTATTTATTAAAATTTATGGTTTTTTTTTTATCACACTTGAATGCAAAATCTTCATATTAAGCACAAAATTTACAGATATGAAAACGAAAAATAGTGGTAGATGTTCAAGGAAGGTTAACTCCGTAACTTCCGTGGTGTGTCTTGCCCTAATAAGACTTGTAGTCTAGATACTCTATTAGATAGGGAATCCCTGTTCGCCAGGGATACTTGATGTAATGCCTATATAAAGGCCTCCTTATCAATGAATAAACACATAGAGAGATTTATCCATCTATTTCTCCTACAACACGTTATCAGCACATTGCTCTAGCCTCCCGTCTAATAAGCCCTAGAAACCCTAATTCCGAATTTTTTTTTTCGAAACCCTAAACTACCGTCGGCCGCCGATTCTTCTCTTCGGCACCGTCGGCCTCTTCTCAGCAGCATCTGCGCTGCTCGCCTGCCGCTTTGTACCTTCGCGTACTACTCCTCCTCTGCCTCTAGGCAGACAACCCGCTCGCCAGCAGCTCTCCCTTGCGTGCTACTTTTTGCACGCATCCACCAGAAGATCAAGATTGCTCGCAAGCCAATCCGCGAACCCTTATTCGTGGTTGAGAAGAAATCAAGAAAAATCGAAGAAAACAAGCTTCCCCAAGAGTCAAGTTTCGTTTGATCAAGCTTCTCTTGAAGAGGTAAATATTTTTATAAACGTTCCCGCTTATGAAAATTTCAATAGTTGGGTTTTGTTTTCTTCCGGGACCTTTCCGTGTCCCTGCTTCTTCATCCCGATTCTATCGCTTCTCGGGACGGCATACGGGGATTTAGTCACCCCGGTGCCAACGTTTATTGGGGTAACTGTGATGTTACCGGCCACCGTTATGCTTGTGACTGTGATGTCACTGTGAACCATAACGTATTATTCTTTTTTGGAAAGAAAACAAAGGGAAGATATCGATTGTGACTTGAAGTCACGTTAAGCATCGATTTATGTGACCATGATATATCTTGGCACTGTTCTAAAAGAACAATCAAACTTGATTAGTATTCAAACATACTAACGTCTCCCTGTTTGTGTTCTGTAGATGGCTGACACTCAGCGTCCAGAATTTGACATCTTGGATGTCCAAGGCAAGGAATACAAGAGGTGGGTCTCAGATGTTGAGAACACTTTCATTGGTAAAAGATTTACTGCCACCATCAACCCTCCTGAGGATGAATGCTTACACGCTTCTCCTGAACAGAAAGCACAAGCCCTGATGTTTCTCAGGCGCCATATCCATCCAACGCTCAAGAAGCAATACCTGAGGAAAACTGATCCCAAAGAGCTATGGGATATCCTCAAGGACCGCTTCGACAATGTGCATGACGCACAACTCCCAGACCTCATGTCTGATTGGGAGCAAATCCGCTTACTGGATTTTGATTCCGTCCAGGAATATCATCAGACTATGCTAAACTTGCAATCTGATTTGAGCTTTTGTGGGGTCGAAAAGACCGATGATGATATGATGGAGAAGACTTTCACGACGTTCCCAGAATCTGCGTCCATGTTGTCGCATCAGTACCGCGATCTCCGCGAGAAAGGCACTATCAAAACCTTCAGTGATTTGATGAATGTCCTTCAAAGAAAGGAGAGGTACCATGAGTTGATTCTTACCACCAATAAGAGGCCTCGAGGACCGAAATTCATTGCGGAATCTCATCAAGCCCGTGGTAAAGCTTTTAAGCAGAAGCATCAACCTCATGAACGTCAAGCACCGCCACCACGTACGCCAAGAGCAATACGTGGCGGACGAGGAGGGAGAAGAGGCGTCGGCCGTGGCCGACCGCTTTCTTGGACAAGGGATGATGGCAGAGCCGCCGCTCCCAGAGGGAGGAACAGTTTTGGTTCCGGTCCCAGGCGTGGTGGCCATCCGCCGAACAATGCTTCGGCTCCTTGCTTCAAATGTGGTTCTATGAATCATCTCCAACGCGATTGCATAGCAAGCAGAGATATTCAAGCCGCTTACAAGAAACACAAACAATACATAGAACAAGAAGCACACTATGTAGGAGACTTTAAGGAAGAAGTATACGATGAGGAAAATACGAACTTCGCCATCGATGACTTCCAACCTACCAAGAAACGTAGGACTCAGGAGTATGATACTCCAGACTATGAATAAGTATTTGACTTAGGTCATGAGATACGTGTTCAAGTTTGATTTTGATTGTTATTTTGACAGAATAGTCAATAAATCACGACTTTGTTCGATAAGTCGTTCTATTTAGAACAACCTTGATGTATTTTTGAGTTGTCATCAATAAAATCTATCTTATTCTACGAATAATTTGAGATTTTTACATCCCTGAAAGCAAAATTGGTTCAATGCGTCCAATTCTCAATGGCATAATCATTTTGAGTCCACCAAAATTCTGGTGATGTTAACTCATATCCGAAAAATCACAAAAGACAAAAGGAGAGATCCGCGATACGCGATACACCATCCGCGATCCGCGATACGCCATCCGCGATCCGCGATACGCCATCCGCGAACCGCGATACACGATCCGCGATCCGAGATCCGCGATCCGTGATCCGCGATCCGCTATCCGCCAACTTGGCCGCGATCCGCCAGGCCTCGCTCGCCATGTCTATTCGCCAACTAATCCGCGATCCGCGATCAGCGATCCGCCAACTTGGCTGCGATCCGCCAAACCTCGCTCGCCAAAGCCTAAGCGCTTGGCCGCGACTCGCTAGGCCTCACTCGCCATGGCCAATCGCCAGCTTGGCTCAGCACCGAATCCGGTTTTTGAAACCAACAATCGATAGCCTATCGAACAAATGCAACTTTTGCATCAATGGCTCGGCAACGAAGTGTCTTCGGACTCGTCATGCTTCGGATTTAGCTCAACCGTCGCATCGCATTGCCTCAATGCCTGACCGACTCTCACCACTCGCCTTGCTTCGGCTCGGCCTCTGGGTAGCTTTGGCCTTACCACAGCTTCGGCTTTGGCTTGGCCCCGGCCTTTGCCTTGGCCTCGGTCTTGGCTCGGCCACGCCACCTACGACGGTGTCCGGTCTCAATCTCTGACCTAGGCTATGATTATCAATGGTGATACTCGGTGATTAAAATGCGGCTTATATTTTTCTCTCAAGTTTTGTCGTTGCCATGGCTATGTTATTGGCCTTAATGCACTTCATTTTGTGATGATATATTGTTTCAGTACACTTACTTTAAAGTGTTCGCCAAAGTCTAAAGTAGACTATTGATTCAATTTACATTGTTTTTGTAGATGTATCAAGGCGAGATTGAGTGTTTGTTGGATTGTGCAACAACTCACACGATTCTGAGGAATCGGCAATTGTTTTCGGATTTTACGCCAAGAGAATCGTCGTTATCTACGATGACAGGAACTGGACCCGTAATTAAGGGTCGTGGCACTGCTCAATTCTTACTGCCAAATGGCACTGAGATTCGGGTAGAGGACGCCCTATATGCGCCTAAGGCGCCAAGAACCTTGCTAGCTTTCAAGGATGTGCGTGACAATGACTATCACCTCAGCACTTATGTTGAAGATGGAACTGAATATCTGTTGATCACCTCCACTCAATCTATGCGCACTCGCATTGTGGAGAAGTGTAAGCGAGTTCGCAATGGCATGTATTTCACAACCATTCGAGCCAACGAATCTCATGTTGTTATATTATGTGATTCTGATGCTTATAAGCTTTGGCATGATAGACTCGGTCATCCGGGTCGTGATCTGATGATCCGTATTTTGAAATGCTCCCACGGTCATCCATTTTTCCGATCACAAAAGCACAGAGGGCGCCTCGGCCTCGGTTCGGCCGTGCCGTCGATAGCCGCCTCTCGCTTCCAAGGAGAGGTTCGGCCCCCTCCTGCTTCTCATGCTTCTGTAGCGATGTCTAATGCTCATCGTTCGTTTTGTAAAGCTTGTTCACTAGCAAAACTTCAAGCAAGACCATCTTTTGCTATTGATAATAAACAGAATATTCCGTTTCTACAACGAATACAAGGTGATATTTGTGGACCTATAACACCAGAATGCGGACCATTTCGATATTTCATGGTTCTGGTTGATGCATCAACGCGTTGGTCACACGTAGCGTTGTTGTCCACGAGGAATGCTGCATTCGCTAAACTCCTAGCTCAGATTATTAAGCTTCGAGCTCACCACCCGGACAATCCGATTAAGTCCATCAGACTGGATAATGCTGGAGAGTTTACCTCAAAGTGTTTTGATGACTATTGCATGTCAGTTGGGATTGAAGTTGAACATCCCGTACCCCACGTTCATTCTCAGAACGGTCTTGCAGAAGCCGCTATCAAGAGACTACAGCTTGTAGCTAGGTCTCTTGTCATGGCCACAAACTTGCCAGTTTCGGCATGGGGATATGCAATATTACATGCAGCTATGCTTATTCGTCTACGACCCACAGATAGCCAACCATTTAGTGCGTACCAGTTGGTAACTGGTTACGAGCCTGATATTTCGCATCTGCGTACTTTTGGTTGTGCCGTATATGTGCCTATCACGCCTCCACTGCGTACCAAGATGGGTCCACAACGACGATCAGCTATTTATGTTGGATATGAAGCACCAACTATTGTCCGCTATATAGAGCCTATGACAGGTGATCTGTTTACTGCAAGATTTGCAGATTGTCACTTTGATGAGACATCCTTCCCGCCGTTAGGGGGAGATGGGGCCGCATCCGTCCCAAATGAACGTCAGGAATTGACGTGGTTCTCTCCCACTATGTCTCATTATGATCCCCGTACGTCTCAGTGTGAGACTGAAATACAACGCATATTAGAACTACAAAAGGTGGCGGATACGATGCCCGACTCCTTTACTGATATTGCGAAAGTGACAAGATCAACCATACCTGCTGCGAATGTACCTGCAAGGCTTAACATTCCTCGCCATGCGCGAGCACGCGCCGCCGGTCTCGGACCCGCAGCCCTAGGTGCCATCTGCAGCCTAGGCTCGGCACCTCCAAGTGGAGAGCCGGCGTCGACTTCGGATCCTCCTAGAAAGAGGGGGAGACCAATCGGTTCCAAAGACAATGTACCTAGAAAGAGGGCATGTGTCCAGGCACAAAGCGATCCGTTCATCATCGATACTGTGACGCCGTCACACGAGATTGTCTCCGACTATACCTATGTCCAAGAATCAACTCTGAATCATCTGGGGGACGCCTCAGACTCACTGTTGATGTTGGAGAACAAGGAAATCTCACTAAACTACTTATGCATGCACAATCTGATGGAAAGAAATTCCATGTATATCGATGATGCATTCGCCTACGCCGTTGCTCAAGAAGTTATTGACGACGACGATATGGAACCCCGCACTGTTGATGAATGTCAACGTAGGGCGGATTGGCCGAAGTGGGAAGAAGCAATCCAGGCTGAACTAGACTCTCTAAAGAAAAGGCAAGTATTCGGACCGGTTGTGCCTATACCGCCGAACGTGAAGCCTGTTGGACATAAATGGGTCTTTGTCAGAAAGCGCAATGAGAATGGCGAAGTCCAGCGATATAAAGCTCGACTCGTGGCGCAAGGTTTTTCTCAACGCCCTGGAATTGATTATGAGGAGACGTATTCTCCTGTCATGGATACTATTACCTTCCGATACTTAATAAGTTTGGTAGTCTCAGAGAGACTCAATATGCAGCTTATGGATGTTGTAACTGCGTATCTTTATGGGGACCTAGATACGGAGATGTACATGAAAGTGCCAGAAGGACTTTCGTTACCCAAGTCAAGTGAGCAAAAACCACGAAGTTCATTTGCTATCAGGTTGAGACGATCTCTATATGGACTCCGACAATCTGGTAGGATGTGGTACACACGGTTAAGTGATTACTTGATTGGGAAAGGATACAAGAATGATGAGTTGTGCCCTTGTGTGTTCATAAAGAGAACAAGTTCAGGATTTGCCATTATAGCCGTCTATGTCGATGATATGAACATCATTGGAACTCTGAATGAGATCAATGAGACAGCTAGCTATTTGAAATCCGAATTCGAGATGAAAGATCTGGGAAGGACTCGGTTTTGCCTAGGCTTAGAACTAGAGCACCGAAGTGGTGGAATTTTTATACACCAGTCTGCATATGTCCGAAAGATGCTCAGGCGATTTAACATGGACAAAGTTATGCATCCTACAGGCACTCCCATGGTCGTTAGAAGTCTGGATATCAACAAAGATCCCTTTCGTCCGAAAGAAGATGACGAAGAGGTCTTGGGAGCTGAATATCCATATCTTAGTGCGATTGGAGCTTTGTTATACTTAGCTCAGTGTACTAGACCAGACATCGCTTTCTCTGTGAACTTGTTAGCTAGATTTAGCTCTGCGCCAACACAACGTCATTGGGTTGGAATCAAGAACATCTTCCGATACCTTAAAGGAACCCTTGACATGGGCTTGTACTATCGATACACTCATCAGGATTCGACACCTAGTCGATCTCTTGCATCTAACAGCACAAACCATGGCTCGGATCGCCATCCGCCAGCCATATCCGCCAAGACTGGCTTTGGTTCATCCATCCGCCATCTTGCAGACATATCCGCCAACTTATCCGGACCCGCGGATGCTAAGTCGTGGTCCCGATACGGCTTTGGCGATACCCCCTCCTACTCAGATACACCAAATGATGTGATGGTAGGATTTGCTGATGCTGGATATTTGTCAGATCCACACAAAGGACGTTCCCAAACCGGTTATGTTTTTACCATTGGGAATACGGCGATATCTTGGAGATCAACCAAGCAAACCCTTGTTGCTACCTCCTCGAACCATGCTGAGATTATTGCACTACATGAAGCAGTCAAAGAATGTATTTGGCTTCGCTCAGTTATATCTCACATTCGAGAGTCTAGTGGACTTGAGTCTACTACGATGGGACCAACTTGCATATTTGAAGATAATGCAGCATGCATTGAGCAGATGAAGTTGGGATACATTAAGGGTGACAATACTAAACACATTTCGCCTAAGTTCTTCTACAATCAGCAGCAGCAAGAGACTTTGAATATCCAGGTGAAGCAAGTCAGCTCAGAAGAAAATGCAGCGGATCTGTTCACCAAGTCTCTACCTAAATCTACATTTATGAAGCATGTAAAGCGCATTGGAATGTGTCGCTTATCCGAACTCAAAGACTGAATGACTATCAGGGGGAGTTCTCATCTAGACTTCAGGGGGAGCCTAGTTATGCATGTCTCACATACTTGTAGTTGGTGCGTTGTACTCTTTTTCCTTAGACCATGCTTTTATTTTTGCCCAAGAGGTTTTTGTTTGCTGGCAAAGGTTTTAACGAGGCAACGGTTCATACACCATTGAGGACGCGACACAAGGGGGAGTGTTCAAGGAAGGTTAACTCCGTAACTTCCGTGGTGTGTCTTGCCCTAATAAGACTTGTAGTCTAGATACTCTATTAGATAGGGAATCCCTGTTCGCCAGGGATACTTGATGTAATGCCTATATAAAGGCCTCCTTATCAATGAATAAACACATAGAGAGATTTATCCATCTATTTCTCCTACAACAGTAGATAAATTATTTGGCCCTAATCTTCATCTTACTGTTCAAACACAACGGCGAGAGGGGGTGGTGGGTTTTCCAGTTTAATTTAATTACAGTAATAATAGTTATACTTTTATATTTAAATTTGTTAATGTAAGGGCAAAAAGGGATTTTTTTTTTTTACAAAACTTGTGATGCTAGGTCTATTTAGAGATTTATTGGGTACATTTAGCAACACCCAAAATTTAGTGCTATACTCTGCTGTTTTCTCATCGACTTGTTTAGACAATTATCTTTTTTGTGTACATGGTGCATTAGTCTTCACACAATGATGGTGTTTTTGATACGACCCGAAGCTTAAATTACCTCATGACAGTTTTACTTTTATTTTTACATTCCGGAAATTATTTTTACGATTCAGATTTTCTAAAAGTTGACTATTCTATAAATTGACCTGACCGAGAATTTTAATTCTCAACGAGATAATAGACGTTAAAACAAGTTCGTGGACGCGTAGTACGCTTAATTTGGAGTTCGCATAAAAAAAAAATTACGACATAAAATCGGTAAATTTCCGTTTTTAGACAAGTATAAATAGCCGGGAGGAAAATTTCCTGAAACAAAAATCCCCCATTTCTTTTTCTTTTTTTCTTTTTCTTCTTTCTCTCTCCTCTCCCCCGATCGGCTCAAGCTACACCGCCCTCCACCCATCTCCGCCGTCCGGCCGAACTGGACCGCCGCACCTGTCACGTTCGAACCTACTCGGTCTCCTCTTCGCGTTGTGGCAGCTACAAGGCGGGGTTCGCGGCTGTTTGGCCGTGCGACGCCCTTGAAGCTCGGCCACCGATCGAACCAGAACTCCCTCCTTCTGCCACGATTTGGCCCGATTTTTGGGGGGAATTGAAGGTCTCGACCTGTGCAACAATTTCACATAAGGATTTGATCAAATTCAACCCAAGTAAGGAGAATTTTAGATTCAAAATTCTAGGGTTTCGGGTTCTTTGTTGGTGTTTGGTAGAGATGATGAAATTGATGTAATTGGAGGTTGAATTCGTGTTCAGGACGTTGTTTAGAGTAGATTAGGTGTAATTTGCAGTTTGATTGTTGGAAATTTGGTGAAATTGCAAGTTTAGAGTTTCTGCTACCGTGTCGGCCGCCGTTTGCGGCAGCTGCTTGGGTTTTTGGCGGCAGAGGCAGTAGGGATGAGGTCTTTTGGTGATGGCGATCAAATTAGGGTAATTTGGATGTTGTTGGCGGCAGCGAGAGTGTTGAAGGAGGGTAAAATGTGAAAAATAAAACGGTAAAGGGTGAATAATGAGCGGTAAAACAGTAAAAGTAAACAGTAAACAATAAATGGTAAATAGTCATTAGACTTTGACAATTTACTGTTTGACTTTATAATTTTACTGTGAACTTTCCGTTAAAAGATAAAAGCTGGTTAAAAAGGTTTTACAACAATATTTATAATTACGTCTGTGTTACAGGTCGAGGGGTTACTCAACGTGACGAGAGCTCGGGAGCGGCGCGCTCGGCCCACTGTGAGTGGATTTTATTTTAAATAAATGCAGGCATAAATATTTTATTGAAATGCAGTTTATTTTAATTAAATGATTTCTGAAGCATGATATGAATTATCGAATTCCGATAATTCATATATTTTTATGAAATTTGTCTATTTAATATTTAAAGAGAAATATGGATTTCGGTGATATATTTATTACTATTTGAAATAGTATGTAATTTTACCCGGAAATGAGATTTGCAGAAATAATATGATTTGATAAATCATATTTGATCATTTCGATATTATTTTACGGCATGTGAGATATGTCGGTTATATATATATATATGTTTGGAGACTATTATTCTATTTATGATATTTATATGCCTCAAATGTGCGGTTAGGGACCGTACGGATTTATGATACATAAGAAGAAGCATATTTTCAGTTTTGTTTTCAGATTTTCACCATAACAAGGTACATATATATTATTGCTAGCTTGCTTATTCACCTGAGCCCATGCGAGGTGACAACTTGACCACATAGGTCAAATTCACTTCGTTGTCCGACGTGTACAGGTTTAGTATGGGACGCTACAGAGTCTTGGAGGCTTGACCCTTTGATACTCCCCGAACCCTATTTAGCTTATGGGTGATTTTGATTTACTTTTAAGCTCGTGGGAGTTGTTTTTCTTTATTTGGTTTGAGCGGAAATCTTCTTACTATGAGAGAGAGATTTCGTTAAAATGAGGTTGTGGATACGTAGAACATTTATTTTGGGACTCAAATTAAAAAGTTGTGGTGAAAAACCAGTAACTTTCCAATTTTTTTATCGGATATAATAGAGGGGTAGAAATTTCCCGATTTGGAAAATTTTCCCTTTTCTTCTTTCTTTCCGCTTTCTTTTCTTTTCTTTTCTTTCTTCTCTTCTCTCTTCTCCCCGTTACTCTCCTCGTCTGCCACCGTCTCCACCAAATCTTCCCGTCCGGCCACCAATTCACCTGCTACCGGTGCCGGACGACTCATCTCTTCTCCCTCTCCTTATCTGTGGTAGCGGTGGTTGAGCCCGAGAACAGTTTAAGGCAGTGGCACCGGAACTCCCTCCTCCGGCCACCAATCGGCTCGAGTTCAAGGGGGAAAAGAAGGGTCTCGACCCGTCTAACCTCTCCACCAGAGGAATTGAACCAAATCGTAGCAGGTAAGGAGGATTAAGGAATTGAAATTTCCAGGGTTTTTGGGTCCGATTTGGGGGTTTGTGTTTTGGATGTTTTTGGATGCAGTTAGAGGTTGTTTTGGGTTCAGAGTGTTGATTAGGTTCGTTTAGATTGAATTTGCAGTCCAATTGGTGAAAATTGGGGAAGTTACGGCGAGGAGGAGGTGTGGCCGCCGTGTCGGCCGCCACGTGCGGCGGATGCGAGGTTTTTGGATGGCAGAGATAAGGGAATTGAGGTCCTAAGGTGTTGGTGATCGGTTGGATTGAATTGGGGTGGAAATGGAGGCTTTTTGGCCTCTGTGGCGGTGCTTCCGGTGGCGGTGGCAGCGGCGCTGCTGCTGTCGGCGGTCAGAGGTGAAATTAGGGTTAAAAAGGTAAAAGTAAAAGGTAATTGGTAAATAGTAATTAGTAAACAGTAACTCAGTAAAAGTAAAACAGTAAAGATAAAAAGGTAAATTGTATTTCAAAAGTTACTGTTTGACTAATTTTAACCACTTTTAAAATGCGGTCAAAGTTGATTTTAGGTGATTAAATTGAATTTTCGACGGTTAGACCATTAAAGGATTAAATGGTCGAGAACGAGGTGTACTGAATGAATTCAATCAATACTTATTCGGAAGTTTGGCGTTTGGTTATTTGGGAGTTTCATTTGAATGAGGACACGTTCAAATTTAGTTTATCATTGAATTCCGAGCTCGGATTTTTCTAAATATTTCTCTTTACAGGCCGAGGAGAAACTCGACTTGAGGAGGACTCTGATCGGCGACAAGCTTAATTACAGTGAGTGGATTTTTATTTTAAACAAATGCATGCATAACTGTTTTAATGAAATGTGGTTTATTTTAAATAAATGATTTTATAAGCCTGATAATTCATATAATTAAAAGGATAATGATATTTAAAGAAAAAAATATAGATTTGGGATAATATATTTACTACTATTTTTAGTAGTATGTGATTTTACCCGGAAATGTGATGTCCGAAAATAGTATGTTTTAATTATTCATAATTGATCATGTTGAATAAGTTTTAAATGTATTTTATATTTAAAATACCGGAAATGAGATTTCTGGAGAGTTTATGATTTCATTATTTATGATTTCACGACATGTAAGACATGTCGATATTATACATTTATATATATATATATATGTATATATATATATGTTCCTTCGAGGCTATGATTCTATTTTATTATATATATATATAAGCCTCAAATGTGCGGCCGGGGACCGTACGGATTTATGATATATAAGGGGAAGCGTACTTTCGGTTTTGTTTTCAGATTTTCACCATATCAGGGTCCAAATATAAATTGATGCTAGCTAGCTTAGTCGCCTGATCCCATGCGAGGTGACGACTTGACCACATAGGTCAGATTCACGCTCGGTGGTCGACGTGTACAGGCATAGCGTGAGACGCTATAGTCTTGGAGGCTCGACCCATAGCCTGGGAGGCTTAATAGTAAATGGTGGTAATGACGTTCCCCTATTCTATTATATGACCAATGAGATTGGTCATGATTTTTATATTATGTGGTTTTTGAGAATATTTTCTCTATGAGACTTTCTGTTATTTAATAAATTCCCGAACCAGCGGGGCTGGAGTTTTTATGTGACCAATGGGATTTGTCGTAAATTAGTATGAATTGATTTTCTAAAGAATATTGTTTTAAATATATTTATAAACAAAATCATTATTTGTTTATTGGATTATATCAGCAGGGCTGATTTTTAAATATGATTTTCTTAAAACGTGGGACGTTTTATAAAAATGCATGCACTGTGGTTTTATTTATAAAACTTTGGGAAAGTAATATGAGACTTTCATTTAAAGTATTATATTAAATTATTTTATTTTTATCCACTCACTCTAATATTTTTAATTTACTTTCCCCTGGGCCTTTCGTTTTAAATTGCCTCCAAGACTCTATAGTGTGAGACGCTATAGAGTCTTGGAGGCTCGACCCATAGCCTGGGAGGCTTAATAGTAAATGGTGGTAATGACGTTCCCCTATTCTATTATATGACCAATGGGATTGGTCATGATTTTTATATTATGTGGTTTTTGGGAATATTTTCTCTATGAGATTTTCTGTTATTTAATAAATTCCCGAACCAGCGGGGCTGGAGTTTTTATGTGACCAATGTGATTGGTCGTAAATTAGTATGAATTGATTTTCTAAAGAATATTGTTTTAAATATATATATATATATATATATATATATATATATATATAAACAAAATCATTATTTGTTTATTAGATTATATCAGCAGGGCTGATTTTTAAATATGATTTTCTTAAAACGTGGGACGTTTTATAAAAATACATGCACTGTGGTTTTATTTTCTAAAACTTTGGGAAAGTAATATGAGACTTTCATTTAAAGTATTATATTAAATTATTTTATTTTTATCCACTCATTCTAACATTTTTAATTTACTTTCCCCTGGGCCTTTCGTTTTAAATTGTCCAGTTTGTAGACTAGTTTATTTGAGGTCAAGAGTAGTCGGAGTCAAGGTATAGTCTTCGCCATCTTTGCTTTCGCTTGGTAGGATCTATTGATCCTTTTACTTGTTGATTTTGTATTTCCAATTCTGTATTAGATGGCTCTGATGACCTGTGAATAAATTAAAAGTGAGTTTGTAATTGTTCTGTGGAAGTTGTTTGAACTTTTGGGGGAGCAGGTGGTTCCTGGAGTCAGGATGGTGATTGTTGAAATGTTTTATGTTTGTTTGGCAGGTTTGAGTTGTCCATTTTAAGAGAGGCCATGCCGATTTTTCGGTAAAATATCTCTTAAGGTGGTCCCCACAAGACCTTACCCGGGTTTCAGAGTGAAATCTGGTTCGGGTTCTGTCACCCTTAGCCTCGGAGGCTTACTATTAATTATTAAATGGTGCTAACGTTCCCCTGTTTTATTATATGACCAATGAGATTGGTCATGATATTATGTGAATTGGTTTTCGGGAATATTTTCTCTTATGAGACTTTCATTTATTTAATAAATTCTCGAACTAGCGGGGTTGAGTTTTTATATATGGCCAATGAGATTGGTCGTGATATGTTATTATTTGATTTCCAAAAGTATTTCGCTTTGAATATATAAACAAAATATTATTTGTTTATTTGATTTATCAGCGGGGTTGATTTTTAAACACTATTTTTCTTAAACGTGGAACGTTTTATTAAAACACATGCGTCGTAGTTTTTATTTATAAAACATTGGAAAAGTAATATGATACTTTTATTTAAGGTACTATATTAAATTATTTTTATTTTTAACCACTCACTCTAACGTTTATTTTTAATTTACTTTCCCCTGTGCCTTTCGTTTTAAATCGCCCAGTTTGCAGATTAGTTTATTTGAGGTCCAGAGTACTCGGAGTCGAGGCATACATCATCGTCTTTGCTTCCGCTTGGTGGGATATGTTAATCTTTTACTTTTCTATTTTTTTTTCTCAATTCATTGTATTAGATTGCTCTGATTACCTGTGAGCCTTTTGAAATAATAATTGAGTTTGACTCTGTGTTTATTTCTGGGAGTGGTTGTGATTCGGGAAGCAGATGGCACAGGTGTTGAGGTTGGAACTGGAATTATGAGTGTTTTTTTTGTTTTTGCAAGTTTTATGGTTGTCCATCCTAAGATTGACTTATAGATTCATCGATAGAGTTAGTCTTAAGGTGGTCCCCGCATGGCCTTATCCAAGTTTCAGAGTGAAATCCGAAGCGGGTCCTATTAGTTTTTATATTGTTTGAATTTTTATGCTTTACACTCACATGACTCAATGACTGCCCTAGGACTACAATTGATGGATACTAGGAGCAGGATTAGGGTTTGAAGACAGTTTACATTTCTCCGGACTGAGCTCAAATTCCAAGGGATAATTCAAATTTTTTATAATGTGCTATATGTAGCAGTTCTTATTGTCGGCCTTTAAGAGTGTGTCACTATTATCTCACTTATTGAGATTGCATAACGATTACCACTTCGGTCATAAAAATTTTACTTTGAAAACCAATAGAGCCACATAAGATGATTAGAGAAATAGGGAGTTCATGAAACCGTTTTTTCTAATCAAAAGTGGGCGGCGAAGGAGCGGGCGGTGACGAACTTAGGCGGAAGCATAATATTATTGTATGTGGATTAATTAAATTCAAGAGAGCCAATCATAAATAAGTATGTCATTTAAACTGATGACAATAATTCGGACTACCAAATGTTATCAAAATCAATAAAAAGGCCCAGAAAGAAATGGAAATAACAATATTGGGAAATTACATTAAACCAAGTGGATAACTATTTGGAATCCGCCTTGACTCCTCCAATAAAAGGGGTCGAGTCTCGTGAAGACTTTCTTTTCACGCTTTTCCTCACTCATTTCCTCTCTCTCTCTCTCTCTCTCTCTCTCTCTCACACTGGTGGCGCGTGATTCACAGACTCCGGCAGATCATTGGTTCCGTCTCCGTTTCCGGCTCTCGGCAGTCATCTCTTGACGACGATCATCTTCACTCTCTTAGGTATCGTGCTTCTCTTCTCAAACTTTACCCAACCTCGTCTGCATTTCTCTGTTTTCTGTATCTATAGCCACATATGTGTTTGTAATTGTGGCCCCCCGTTGCTTGTAAATCTCTATCTGTTCGTCGAGTTTTATCTCCTTTCATTTTAATCGGAGTGAAATGTAGAATTTACCTCTTGTTCTTTGAATATCTCTCTCTCACTTTAATATTTCATATTTGTGTATACAACCTTTAGGAATTTTATTAGGGTTTACTTTTTTTTTGGTGTATGTTTGACAATTAAGGTCTCTAGATGCCTGTGGATAAAAGATTTAGGTTATTTTTTAGATGTTTACTCTTTCTTTTAGTTACTTATTTATTTTATGGTTGGGCTCTTGGTTTTCTGATATTAAGGGTGAAACAATGTGGTGAGATTCAGATTTTTCTGGACATTTATCACGAGGTCTCTGTTTATATGACATGAGAGATAAGAGTTTCATGTTGGAGATTGAGTAAAGGAGTACACTGACTCATTTTGATGTAATAGATGACTGGAATAAGTCATTTTGTTCATTGGTCTTGTGGTCAGAATCTGGTTAAGTAGCTTAAACTTGAACAGTATCTTTGGATTATTAAAGAAATCAAGGTAGTTGGGAGGTTTTGACTGTCGTACCAACTGAACTCTCTTTTGCACATGTTTTGCTATACTAAGTAGCTAAAATTTGTTGCAAAACGATATTTGTTGGGACATTAGAACTTTAATTTGTTAACATATTTTCCTTGGAACATTTTTTCCCAGCTTTTTTAGAAGTTGCTGTTTGAAGTGGTCTTACCAAGTCAAGTAACATGCCTTACTTCGATTGCTTTATGGTTGGACTGTTGAAATTATGCTACTGAATGCTTATGTTTATAGTTCAAATACTATCAAGATTCTAAGTGAAATAAGGAACTCTCTTCGATGCATTTGTTATATCATGTTTGCCATCATTTGCTGCATTATAAAATGAATGCAGACTCACAGTTTTTGCTATTCGTAGCTACAACGGTATTTTGTATTTCTTGGATTTTAAGTTTTCATGTGATTTCATACTCCTTTGGTACAGTTTTTCTTTTCAGACTTTATTGGAACTTGTACTTCAAAGCTGGCTTAGTGAAGTAAGTGATGTGTGTTTATCTGCTTATGATTTTTCTAACTTCATTAATAGTAGTGTTCAGTCGATCTGTTGAATGTATGCATCATCTAAGTTTATATGGATATCTAAGGAAAGAGCAAAGGCAGCCTTTTTATTACTCTGTTTTTCTTTTGGGTCTGTTTTACTTGAATTGCCCTGATCCTGTAATTTTGTTGACATTTGTAGTTTATATGTTGTTATCATGACTTCAATGTGAAGTGATGATTGAGAAAATGTATTTCTGTGTAGGATGAGTTCAAGTCGAGGTGGTGGAAATCCCAAAGCAAAGCATGTCTCTGAAGTCATTAGCCCTAAGGTTGAGCAGTTGAGTCAGGATATAGGAGAAATTAACCTGGGCTCAACAGAAGATGATGGAAACTGGGAGGAAGTAATTAACAGGAAGACGAAGAACAGGGCTGGAAGTACTACTGCAAAGCCATGGGGTTCTCCAAGTTCTACATCTAAATCTTGGGGACAGCAAGATGCTCAGAAGCCAGGTATGCGGAGCATTGGTGGATCAGGACGGCCTGCTGGCAACTCCTGGGCATCACAAGCTGCTGATTATAGAAAACCGGCTGGGAGAGGAAATGGCAGGCAACAGTCTACTGCCAGGAGTTATGATAACAGGTCTGTGGGCCCGCAGCATCCAATTCCTCCCCCACTGGACCATGGATGGAACTGGCAGTCTAGGGCTGGTTTCACTCAACCCAAGGGTCCAGAAGATAACAAGGACAACTATCCACCTTCTGTGGATGATGATAAGGATGAAATATCTGATGCTGATGCTGGTGGTGATTCTGATTCTGATTCTGATGATGATCTATCTGATGAATTCGACTCAGATGCTAGTGTGAAGAGCCATGGAACTAGAAAGAAGAATCGGTTGCTCAAGAAGTTTTTCGAGGTATTGGATAGCTTAACTATTGCGGAGATCAATGAACCTGGGAGGCAGTGGCACTGTCCTGCTTGCCAAAATGGTCCTGGTGCCATTGACTGGTACCGAGGCCTCCAGCCCCTCATGACCCATGCCAAGACCAAAGGTTCAATAAGGGCGAGGCTGCACAGAGAGCTTGCCGAACTTTTGGATGAGGAGTTACGGAGGAGGGGAACTACAGTTGTACCTGCTGGTGAATCATTTGGAAAATGGAAAGGTCTAACTGTTGAGGAAAAGGATCATGAGATTGTGTGGCCACCAATGGTTATTATCATGAATACCAGACTTGAACAGGATGACAACGATAAGGTAGATTGAGTTTTTTTTTTTTCGCTTCAAAGTTAGAGCATACTAAATTTCATTTTATATTATCCACGCTTTGAATATTCATTTTTTTGTTTTTGTTTTCATTGTCCCCTGCTTTGAATTTCAGTGGATAGGCATGGGTAATCAAGAGCTGCTCAATTACTTCAGCACATATGCTGCTGTGAGGGCCAGACACTCTTATGGACCACAGGGGCACCGTGGTATGAGCCTTCTTATATTTGAGGCATCTGCAAGAGGTTATTTTGAGGCGGAGCGTCTGCATAGGCATTTTGTAGAGCAAAGGACAGACAGGGATGCTTGGGATCGTAGTCGTCGTGTCTTATTTCATCCAGGAGGGCAGCGCCAGCTGTATGGGTACATGGCAATGAAAGACGACATGGATATATTTAACCAACATTCCCAAGGTCTCTCTCTATCTCTCTCTCTCTCTCTCTGTATGTTGGGCACCCTGCATAATTTTTTTCTGTTCATTTTAATGGCCATTTTGGAAAACTAACTTTGCCTATACAAGGTCTGTGGATGATATCTTTTGTTCCAATATAGGTAAATCCAGGCTGAAGTTTGAGATGAGGTCGTATCAGGAGAAGGTTGTGAATGATCTGAGGCAAATGAGCGAGGACAATCAACAGCTTATCTGGTTAAAGAACAGGGTTGTTAAAGAACAGAGGCATGCAAAAGCTCTTGAAGAGTCTCTTGGTATTGTTAGTGAGAAGCTCCGCAAAACAACTAAGGATAATCGTATTGTGATACAGAGGACTCAAACCCAACAAGAAGAAACTCACGAAGAGGTAATACTCTCTATGGTGACGTTTTTCTTTTTTGGTGACATTTGATTACACCCTAAGAATAGGATTTAACTTCTGACTTGGTTTAAGTAACAGTTGACAAAAGACTATTTAGGTGGTTTATGACTTGTGATGGTGTGGTAGGGCTTTGAAATTGTTTTAACCATTCTTCTGTTTTGTTTGAAATGGTTTTGTTTGCTAGAAATAGGCATACAAATTTGTACTGTGCTTTGACAAAAGACTGCAAGTGTGATTTCCATATCTTTTGTTGTAGAAGATGCCCTAGTTGTTTTCTACATTCTTTTTTCTTTTACTTTATGTATTTACTTTTGCGAGCAGATGCATGCGCAAGAAGAGTTTTTCAAAGAGCAAATCAAAATCATTCATGAATCAAGGGATGCTAAGGAAGAAGGTTTTGAGAGGCTGCAGCAGGAGCAGCGTGAGAAGGTGAAGCAGTCGGATGGCCAGCCTTCACTTGACAGGTAAAATAGTTTTGTCAAAGAATATGGTGGACAGCCTTCCTATACCCAGTATTGCAATGCTGGTTATAAATTGGAAAGTCACCACATGCTTCTGATTTTGTTTGATTCATACTCCTTATGGTTGTAGGTCGGTGGAAATTGCAAACTTCATCAAGGTCCAAGATAAGGAGATTGAGGAGTTTGTGGCAAAGAGGGACATGCTGATAAAAGTTCATGGCGAGAACAAGGCTGCAATGAAGCGGAGGCACTGGGAGGAGGAGGTCGCCCTGGAGAAAGATTTCAATGACAAATTAACCCAGCTCATGGATAAGTACTCCAAGGTTCGGCCCGAAGCAGCTCTCAACTCTGAGGGGTGAGATATAACTAGACTGCATTTTAGGGTGGACAGAACCAGCAACAGCTAGGAAACAAGGAAACTTGACGGCAAGTTTTGAAAAAACTTGTGTGTTTGGGTTGATGGTAGCTTGACAGGGTTTTACAGAAAGCAATAGGCTAATTAGTAACCATTTAAAGAGTACTATGGATATTGTGGTTGCTTAGCATGGTTGAGCATGTTTATCAATCATGGCATGGTGTTATCATCATCCTCATTGAAGTTTTCTGTTTTCCTTTTTTTTCCTGCTCTTTTCTGTTGGTAAAAAAATCCATCACTAGGATTTTTTGATATCACAAAAGACTATGCAGTGGACTTCGATCAGTTCGATGCCCCCTACATCAATTACTCTTGAGGGTGCCGAGTACAGTCTTCACCATTCCGACCAATGGTGACCGGAATCGGAAGCTATACATCAATCTTATTTAGATGCAGCTCCAACCTCCGAGTAACAAGGCTGATACAACTATGTTTATGGTTGAAAACAATTTTACCATTTGGTTTGGTTTTAATTTTCAATCTGCAGAATAAAATTTACCACGAAAGAAAAAGTGAGCAACCTCAACAATCACACGTATCTGTTTACCAGAAAAAGAGAAAAATTATTTGTTATATTAGCCCGCCAATTATAGTTGTTTCTCTCTGTTGTCTGTCACCATCGTTATCTTGTTATTCCGACTACCAATAATTTTAATTTTAATTTTAATAATATCTCCAACAAGTATTCGTAAAGTCATAAATAGAGACCTGGAGGAAGCTTTAGCTTGCTTCATAGACCAAATTCACCAAAAACCTCAAGCAACAAGGAAGACGATGACGACGACGACGAAGCTCTCCTTGCTGGCTCTCTTCTTGCTCCTAGGTGCCGTTTCTCAGGTTCGAATCCAGTCCTCCGATCTTCGTTGACTCAGTTTGATTTCAATTTGCCGGAACTCAATATTTTCATTTTTTTTTTTTAAATTCAATCATATCGGAAGTAACTGCTTGAATCTCTCTAACTATTAACCGTGAAGTAAAAGATTTTACTAATTGAAGCTGCTGTTTCAGCAAAATTGATATAAGTGATTTGATTGATTGAAACAAATTAAACAATATAATCCGAGGTTAATTTTAGCAAAACTCTACTTACTAATTTAATACCGTGTCCACGTGTACCTGGAATTTGAATCTGCAAGGTAGACTTTCCTAAGCTGCTGTATTAGGATGAGTTATGAAATTATATGCTGTGATTATTGGAGTTGAGATCATTAGTCATAAGAGGAAATCATGTTTTTATTTTTTTTATTTGAGTTTATACTGCTGAGCTTTATTTGGGATACGATCAGGAAAAAAAAAGTTTGTTGTGAGTTGGTTGGATGCATGACTTCATTTCTCTATGTCACTTATCATGAAAGTTACTATTAACATCCTAATGGTTTTTATTGTCAACAGATTGTTGCGGCGAAAGCACTCACCCAGAGTAAGCTCCAGTCTCCTGTTCTTCAGGTATATGTTTCCCTCTTGCTTGCTCACATATTGGCAGTTCTTGTTCAGTGCAATATTAATTTGAAGAAATTCCTACTGTAATTGTGAAAATTTTCGTTACCTGTTGTTTTGACCCCCACCATTGCTCTGCAGGAGTCAATCATTAAGGAGATAAATGAAAACCCCGAGGCAGGGTGGCAAGCTGCTATGAGTCCTCGCTTCGCCAATTACTCTGTAAGTCTTTTACTGGTGGCATCTCTTCTGTGATCATTTAGAAGATTTCTCTTTTGGTCTCTCCCGTCCAACAAATGCATATATTGGTTTCCACATTTGACTCCTAGCACTCAATATTTCCTTTTCATTGCACAGGTTGGTGAGTTTATGCATCTTCTGGGAGTCAAACAAATGCCCAAAAAGGAGTTGCTAGGTATCCCCATTGTAAGTCATCCAAAATCTTTGAAGTTGCCAAATAGTTTTGATGCAAGAGAGGCTTGGTCTCAATGTAGCACCATTGGAAGAATTCTAGGTTTGTAACTTCTTTTCATTTATATGTTTATAATCGAGGTTTCTGTCAAATTAAAAACAAAAGATTCTAATTATTTGCCATTTGTATGTGAAATGCTGGATCAATTCTTCAATGAAGATCAGGTAATTATTTGCGCATAGATGCCCTTTTTATCTTTTCACACAAATGTATTAAAAAATAAAAGGCAATTTTTTTTTGTTTTGTTTTTTGAATATGTAGGGTCACTGTGGCTCTTGTTGGGCTTTTGCTGCTGTTGAAGCACTTTCAGATCGTTTCTGCATCCAATTTGGCAAGGTAACTTAAATTTTTTTGACAGCAGCTTCACTGCTTCTCTAGTTCATTATTCATAAGATATGTGTGTATATATCAATTATTTTTATTAATTTTAACCTCTGTTTGATTTCAGAACACATCTCTTTCTGTTAATGATCTCTTAGCGTGCTGTGGTTTTATGTGTGGAAATGGCTGTGATGGCGGAATTCCAATTTACGCATGGCGTTACTTTGTCCACCACGGTGTTGTAACTGAAGAGGTACAAGTTGTTATAAGATTACTGGTCTGATGTGTTGATGATTAGTCTGAAATATCTGAAATTATCAGGATGACTTTTATCATACACATCTAATTGGAGAAGAAATGAATAAAAAGGAAAAGGATAAAAAAAAAAAAGAATTAGAAAAAGACATGGATGGATACCATCATCTTGGTTTTAGCATCTACCTGTTATCTATCAAATAGAAACTCAAATTTGATATATTTCAAATTAAAATCAGTACTGATTCTAACCCTCACAGCAAAAGCAAAGTCTACCTGCTAGATATCTAATCCAGACCTTAGAATGCAGTTCTTGTTCATTGTTTGAATGATGGTTTCTGCTCACTCTTAGAATTGCAAGTCTTTATTGAGACAGAGACCTTTTCTTAACTCGTACAAGTGGGAAGCTAGGTTATATTTTTGAAAGGGTTTGAAGTACCACAATCTAGTCCCTGTAACCTAGACATTAATGGGTCCTGTTTCTCTCATTTTCATTACCACTGAAATTGCTCATCTAAATTTCAAGGTTCTCTATTACTTTTCTATTCCAGCCTGAGGTCCTTATAATCTTTGATCTGGCAGTGTGACCCATACTTTGATCAAACTGGCTGTTCCCACCCTGGTTGTGAGCCCGCATATCCTACACCAAAGTGCGTTAGACAGTGCATAAATGGGAACCAAATGTGGAAGCAGTCAAAGCGTTACAGTGTCAGCGCATATAGGATCCATTCTGATCCACACAGTATTATGGCAGAAGTCTACAAGAACGGACCAGTTGAAGTTGCCTTCACTGTTTATGAGGCAAGTTCTTTCATATTTCAGTACTTTAATCTAGGATCAGTTTTGCTACTGCATATTGCTTGTGCGTCGGTCTTGGCTCCCAATTGTCATGTGGAATGAATTACAAATGGCAACACAACTACTTACTTATTACCAAGTGAGGTGACTGGTGCAAGATATTGACATTTTTCTTGCAAGAAAGGGCTGGCTGGATCTGATACTTAGAATATTGCAATTGGTATTACAGGATTTTGCATACTATAAATCTGGAGTTTACAAGCATATTAAAGGTGATGTTCTGGGAGGTCATGCTGTTAAGCTAATTGGGTGGGGCACATCCAGCGCTGGGGAGGATTATTGGGTATGTTGACGTGCTGTTATTTTCCGCAAGCACAAAAGTTTTTGAGTTTACATTTTAACCATGTACTTTTGTGTTTCAGCTTCTCGCAAATCAGTGGAATAGAAGTTGGGGAGATGTATGTTTCCATTTAATTGTTTCACTTTGAAATAACTAATTTTTAATCGAATATGCAGGATAACTCATACTTTTGTTGTCTATTGTGAATGTTGTGCAGGATGGCTACTTCATGATTGAAAGAGGAACAAACGAGTGTGGAATTGAAGAAGATGTGGTTGCTGGCTTGCCTTCCTCGAAAAATTTTATAAGTGAGGTTTCAAGCATGGGTGCTTTCGGGGATGTTGCTTCAGTCTGAGTGACGTATATTGTACTATTGATTTCTACTCATGATATTCATGAAGCATCTAGATGCTAGATGTTTGCAAGTGCGAACATAGTCCTAGTAGATACATGTCAGTACGTCGTTCCTCAAACAATATGATAATAATGACCTGATTTCGTATCCGAAGGGGTTTGTAATATAAGAACATTGAATTCAAGGAATGTCACTATGGCATCATGAATATCAGTTTTCAGTGGCTAACAATTGTCTTTGAGATAGTAACTGTCATCTATTTGTTGTCTGAAGCCAGGAAAGAGAGTGACATTTTATGACAGATGGCAAAATGTTCAAGTTATAAATCGTATGTATTATATGAGGACTTCATAGTGAATGTTTAATTCAAAAGTATCAAAGCAATAACAAGGTAGTCTGTGTGCCACCATATTGGCTTATCTGGGAGCAAAGCTGTTGCTGATGTTTCTCTTGTTAGCCAACGAGGTTTGTATATGTAGGAGCTGACACTCTTCTGTTTGCACTTTTACTAAGAACTAGTCCTTCCAAGTAAGAGAAGAAGAGGGAAAGGAAAAAGGAGGCCTCCCTAATCAAACCTCCCAAGAGATCCTGTCGTGGCCATACCTTCATATAAGAGGTTTACGAGTAAGAACCGCCTCAGCAATTGGAGGTGGAAAACCAGCAAAAGAACAGCATGCATGTTCCACGACCAAGTATCAAGTATCCTCATCTGGTCTTGAAAGAATGATAAGGGAAGCCTGGAATCCACTCAGTGTCCCAAATATTAACCAAGGTGCCGTTGCCAATACGCCACACAAGTCCGGCTTGCAGGAGAGGCAGAGCTTCCATGATACTCCTCCAAAAAGGAGGGTCTGTCACCCTTCTCAGTTTCAAGAAATGAAGTATGTGGATAATATACCGATTGGAAGACTTGAGCGACCAATGAATTCGGATTAGAAAGAAGTGTCCAACTCTGCCAAGTTGTAGGCATGTAGATGTTAAATCCCATGCCACCTTCTGAATGCGCATTCTATGACCTCCAGTGAATCTTCTTTCTCATCAATTATCAGTATTGGCAGCAGAGTTTTTGGAGATCATCAGTGTTTGAAGCATAACAATGCACATCATATATAGGTAGAATTTGAGAATTTTTTTTTTAATCAGCAGCTCCTTTCCTCCAGAGCTTAATGACTTGGATCTTCAACTAATCAGCTTCTTTGTAAGGCGTTCCTTCAGTTTATGCAAAGATAGCAGTCTTATTGTGGCCAACATGAATGAGGAGGCCTAAACACAAACCATGTTATTTTACACACTCTACACCAAGTATGTCAGCTAACTGATAACTAGTCTGAGTGAGAACATTACGACTGAAAACAACACTGGACAGGCAGAAAAAATGTGCTCGAGGCCTGACGTTCACGAACAAAAGCTTCTCCAAAAAGAAAATTGAGGGGGTGCATGGTAGGAGTTGTGGGAGACATAGAAAGGACTCGTCATTAGAATTGAAGAAAAAAAAAATTAATGACGACAAATTTTCTGCAGGAGGAATGAATAAGTATGGAGGAAGAGAATCTCCTCATCGGATTCCTCTAGTAGGTAAGATAAAACCAGTAGGAGAACTGTTAATCAAAACAGACGATTCATAGCCACCCAAGAACGACAGAAGCCCGGTTTAAGTATGACAGCCTCCAGGCAAAGCAACTCCAACATGTCATTAAGGCTTAGTTTGGGACAGCTGTGCTGTGAGTAAAATGGCTTTTGAATCAGCTGTGAGCAAAATAGCTTTTGAACTTGCTGTGAGAGGAAGCAGTTTAGGTGTTTGGTAAATTGTTTTCAAAAGTGCTGTGAGAACGAAAAGTAATTTTTTGTATTTGATAAGTTTTAAGTAAAAATTGCTTTGAGTGGGTGTAATAACTAAAATAATCATAAATATTTAAAATTTTATGAAAATGAATATTACTTCTCTAAATTATAAACTATGATTTTGTGCAGTTATTTTGGTATAATTTTTTGCAATGTATGACCAGTTGTTTGGACCAAATAAAAAATTTACAAATAATTTTTAAATATTAAACACAATTCATATAAAATATTAAACAAAATATTTTCCACCATAATCAAATAGAACCATTACACAAAATATATTAGAGTCTATTAATATTGCAACTATAATGCATTCATTAGAACAACACTGTTTGCTCCGTGTTTTTCTTCAAAAGCTGTTTTCCAAAGCTCTATTTTCTGGCTTTTCGATTTCAGCTTTTGTGGAAAGCTATTTTGGCCAAAAGCAGCTTTTAAAGACTTTACCAAACACCATATATTAATCCCAAAAGCTAAAGCAGTCTCAAAAGCAGCCTCAAAAGCTGTCCCAAACTAAGCCTAACTTTAGAAATGTCAAGCTTTTTTTTTTTTTGAGCAATGAGAAATGTCAAGCTTTAAAAAGAAAAGCCCATCTGCTTGTCGTCGGAGCTTCGTCAAAGGGTTCTTAATGATCATAGGCATGCAAAAAAAAAAAAAAAAAAATCAAGGCTTCATTGTAGGAACTGTAAACAGTGAAGAACTGCTATTATTAAAATTCCAATTAGGAAAGTTTCAGGTACCTATAGATTATAGTACTTAAAAGAGTATTGTCGAACTGACTACTCCAACAACTATATCTAAAGTTAACAGTGCTAGTTTGTTTTGGTACCACTCGATGAAAGAAGTCAGGCTGAACAATTATCATCAGCTAATGTGAACAACAGCTATATCGAGCTCAAAACTTTACAATGTTAAGAGTATATATCATTTTCAAGTCTTCATCCGTCTACGCTGAACACGTTGGACGCGTTGCTGGAGAAGCTCTTTCCTATTCATGCCTCCAAGCATGACAGGTTTCCTTATTTCGCCCCCTAATGTCCATTCCATTTTACAATTTTTGCAGTGATATCTTGGCGCAGATATCCTTTTGGCTTTCAATACACTGAATTTAGTGTTATTAGATTCACACCTTGGACACTGCAATTTCTGAAGTTTACGAAACCCTGCTCTAATCTGCCGAACAGCATCAATAGTAAGAGGGCCTAAAGCTGCAGGGAAATACAGTAAAATAATTGATACAGTAAAGATATACCAAAAATTCAAATGACATGTCAGAATTAACGTTGAAAGTAGTTGACAGACCTTGAAGCTTTCCCTTGACTTGCTGGATTGCTTCATCAGTAGGAGGGCCCGAAGCTGGACGGAAAATTATGTCAGAAGTGTTGCCACAGTGAGAATCTCTAAAAATCCAGAATTCAACATTATATGTCAAGTTATCTGGCAAACCTTGAAGTTGTTCTATCATATCTATACACTCCCGGACTGCTTGATCAGTAGAACTTAACATATCTACATTGGATCTGAGTTCCTACAAAATTAAGTCAAAACTTTCAATTCATAAGTGATTAACAAGCATCCTGGACAGAACTTTGAACATAGAACAACTATTATATGAGAAACATACCAGCAAAATCTGGCTATTTTCTAAATCAGGTTCTTCCTGCATCTGAATTTTTTCTTGGCCAGCTTGCATATTTGGTGGTTCAAATTCATGCATCTGGATTCTTGCTTGGGCAGGTTGCATAGTTGGCAGTTGTATTTCGTTCACCTGAAATATTTCTTGGGCCGGTTGCAAAGTTGGTTGTTGTACTTCCTGCACCTGGATTGTTTCTTGGACGGGATGTAAATTTGGTTGTTGTACTTTCTGCACATGGTTTCTCAAACTCCGTAGCTCTTGCAACATCTGGCTGTTTGCTTGGGTGAGTTTGAAATTTTGTTTCTCTAGTTTATTGACAATGGTTTTCAAGCTGCTTAGCTCTTCGAAATCTATCATGTATGATTCAATACGCTTACTACCGAGCAGAATTAAGCAAAACAATAGAGGAAAGAAGTACCAGACCAGATTCAAAATATTAATGAGATCAACTCACAAAAGAAAATAAGAATAAAAATTATAGATATCAGAAGGATACTCTTTGTCTGCAACAAGCTTCATGAGTGTCTTGTTTTCCTGAGACAACATCCACAGAAACAAAGTGAACAAAAACAGTACCAATGCTCAAGCATGACTTAAAAGTCCACATGAGATCAGGAGACACAACTAGAAGCATATATACCTCGTGTAGGTCTTTAAGGTGTTGCAGCAACCTCTTCCTCTGGGGACCTTCCATTGAAGACCCATCTGCCATATTCACTCTTGTTCCACTGGTACCTGATATCCCCACCACATATCCCCATCATTACTAACAAACCGAACCAGAAGTAGACAACATTATCCGAATAATGGAAGCTCCCCCAGACTACTCTTATAGCAGATACATATAAACATGTACTATAATGTCTGTGATAAATTAACCAAAGGAACAACAGAGCTATAACAAGTCTTCGAACTCAGAAATCAATAACTCCTAAAAGCTTTTGGTACATTCTACATAAACTTAACCAACGATACTGCCAAGCTATTATAACAAGTAAGACCCATGAAAACGAAGACCAGAATCCCAATTAACAAGCGAGATAAGAAACCAAAGAAGAAGATTTAAGAAATTGATTTACCACGAGAGGCTTCGATCTCGGTCTGGGTGAAATCATCCATGGCGCCTGCGAAGCAGCATTTCCGACCAACGCAGTCGTCAAGACTTACTTTTCTAGATCATAAGGGTGAGGAGGAATGAAACCATCTGCCAGAGAACAAGAACAACAGCCCAAGACACTAATTTGTAAAGCATAGGGACACAATTTGTCACTCATTGACACAAAGTTGTGATATGACCAAAATATATGGACTGAAATGCAATTACAACATTTCAAAGTTCTTAACACAAATTCGTAATATGGCCATAATATATGGAGAGAATGCAACATTCTTATGGACTGAGATCAAAGGATATGGTAACAAAAAGAGTGACATCAAATATGCTTAACCACGATATGTTTATTAGTTTCTCAAAATTTTACATGAGGATATAGTTGCTTACACTAGAAATTGCGGAGAAGTGGGTAATTAATAGATTAAACCACATTTTAGAAAAAAAAGACTATCCACCTTTGAAAATTAAACCACACTTTATAAATAAGGGTATTGTTTCAATATATTTATCATAAAAACTTCTATTCAATTTCACTAAATTGTAAAAAAAAAAGGCTGTTTTTTATTTTATTTGTGACCATAATACCTTTCTCTTACTTTTTTCATATAGAAGAGAGATTTTCTTATTAACACTCTCTAAACTCTCTCTCTCTCTCTCTCTCTCTCTCTCTCTCTCTCTCTCTCTCTCTCTCTCTCTCTCTCTCTCTCTCTCTCTCTCTCCTCCCCAAATATAACTTCGACAGTAGGTGATTGTGGATGAGATCGATGATCAAATCGCCGATGTATTCCGTGCGTTATCGTAAGCGTTAATTCGAGTCAATGTGTATTTGGTTTTGGTTGAATTCAAGGTTTTTAATGGTGAATTTGTGGAAGGAATGGGTTTTAGAAGCTGGAGAAGATTAAGGACTTGAATAGGCAGAGCCGGCAACTCGAGGATCTCACCGATAAGATGTGCTACTGTATGAGGTGATTTTGGCTATTCATTTTCATGCTTTTGATAATTTTGGTGGATTTTTGTGAGCCGAGGAAGATTGGATTATGAAATAAATGGTAAAATGCAATTAGTTTTGAGTATTGGTACTGGATGGCATAGAAACCAATGAGTTCCGCTACTTTTAGTGAACGGTTAGAAGTAGGGGTGGGGGAAGTCTATGACATTGGAATTAAGTCTGAGGTGGAGAACTATTGCCTCTCCATTACATAGTATGGGAAAATGTAAATAGTTATAAGTTTATAGATGAGTTTAACTAAGGTGCAGTTTTGGTAATTCGATGAAGACTTACGTGGGCACTTATGTGCCTCCCATCATACTGGATTTGGAATAACTATACAATTTGTGGGGAAGTTTAACTAGGATAATATTGATACCTTATGGGATTTGGAATGAGAACGTCTTATCTGTTGCTGTGCTCGGGATGGTTGAACAGTGGGGGTTGGAAGGCCATTGGATGTTTCTCCATATGCTGGAAGTAGAATGTTTATGTTGTTTGTGACTCTTGACTCGTGATGGGTTAGCGATGTCTTTTCCATAATTGTCAGAATGGCCTGTGTTGAATGCCATCTGCTTCTTGTTGGTTACCTTTTAGCTTTCTGCCCACAACGTCAGTGTTCTTATATGTGGTTAAAGAGGTTGAACTACTGCTAATTGTGTTTTCTATTTTCATCCCAACGTTTTAAAGTTACGCTTTGGAATTTTAATGCAGATCAAAGAGTTGAACTCATACGTGGCTTTGAAAAAGCAGTAAGTTAACAGAAGAGGGAAATTTCATTACTTTATTCATGAATGAGAAAGATTCGTGCCTGTGCTTGCTTTTGGGTGCCTGTACATTGTATTAGTGTTCCATGGGCAACCTGCTGAACTTACGCAGGACATCATCGTTTTAGCAGCAGTTACAAGTTGTACAAATACATCGAAAGTTACATTGATTGTTCGTTGGTTTTACTGTTATTGAATCAGCTACTTGTTAAGTTACATTGAAATTTAGTATAATGGTTACATTTATTTTCTTCATGTTGATTTCGGCAACGGAACGCTGCCATGGTGCGGTGCAGCGGCCCGCTGCATGTTGTCATGCATTTTTACTATGATACTTACTTGTGATAGTTACCATTTTGGGAAAACCAGTATCATCACTTATCCAATTACTCAGATAGTTACTTATATATGTCTTAGTTTTGGAGAAACAAGAACTGTTATTAGGATAGAAACTTGGATATTTACTTATTTAGTTATCAGTTTCGGAGAAACAAGAACTATTACTCAGATAGTTACTCTGATAGTTACTTATATAGGTCTCAGTTTTGAAGAAACAATAACTTATATTTGGATAGTTACTCTGATAGTTACTTGGATAGTTACTTTTTACTTGGATAGTTACTTATATGTCTCAAGAAACAATAACTGTTACTTGGATAGTTACTTCGGTAGTTACTTGGATAGTTACTCCAATAGTTACTTGTTATTTGGATAGTTACTACGATAGTTACTCTGATAGTTACTTGCATAGTTAGTAAGATAATTACTAAAATGATGGTTACTTAGATATTTAGTAAGATAGTTACGAAAATTATATTTACTTAGATAGTTAGTACGATTGTTGCTTAAATGATAGTTACTTAGGTAGTTACTTGGATAGTTACTCCGATAGTTACTTCAAATAGTTACTACGATATTTACTTGGATAGTTAGTAAGATGATAGTTACTTAGATAGTTAGTAAGATAGTTACTTAAATAGTTAGTAAAATGATAGTTACTTAGATGGTTAGTAAGACAGTTACTAAGATGATAGTTACTTAGATAGTTAGTAACTATAAAAATAGTTAGTAAGATAGTTACTGAGATAATTACTTAGATAGTTAGTACGATAGTTACTTAGATAGTTAGTACAATAGTTAGTAATATAGTTATTAAGATGATAGTACGTAAGATAGTTACTTAGATAGTTAGTAACTATATAGATTAGTTTATAAGATAGTTACTGAGATGATAGTTACTTAGGTAGTTAATAAAATAGTTATTAAGATGATAGTTACTTAGATAATTAGTAAGATAGTTATTAAGATGGTAGTTACTTAGATAATTAGTTTAATAGTTATTTAGATAGTTACTTAGATGATAGTTAGTTAGATAGTTAATAAGTTGATAGTTACTTATATAGTTATTAGGATGATAGTTACTTAGATAGTTAGTAACTATGTAGATAATAGTTACTTAGATGGTTAGTAAGACAGTTACTGAGATGATAGTTACTTAGATAATTAGTAAGATAGTTACTATCGGTAGTAACTAGTTATTTCCATAGTTACTCTGATAGTTATTGGGATAGTTACTCCGATAATTACTTTAATAGTTACTCCTTTAGTTACTGAGATAGTTAGTAAGATAGTTTTTGAGATGATAGTTAGTAAGATAATTAGTTTGATAGTTAGTAAGATAGTTACTAAGATAATAGTTAGTTTGATAGTTCGTAAGATAATAAGATAGTTACTAAGATGATAGTTAGTAAGATAGTTAGTAAAATGATAGTTACTTAAATAGTCCGTAAGATAGTTTTTAAGATTATAGTTAGTTTGATAGTTAGTAAGTAAGATAGTTACAAAGATGGTAGTTAGTTAAATAGTTAGTAAGATAGTAACTAAGATAATGGTTACTTAGATAGTTAGTAAGATAATTACTTAAATAGTTACTAAAATAATAGTTACTAAGATATTTATTAAGATGATAGTTAGTAAGATAGTTAGTTTGATAGTTACTAAGATGGTTACTGAAAATGTGATAGCTACTTAAATAGTTAGTAATAGTTAGTAAGATCGTTGCTAAAAACATTGTTACTTATATAGTTAGTAAGGTAGTTACTAAAATAATAGCTACTTAGATGGTTAGTAAGATTGTTACTTAAATGATAATTATTTAGATAATTAGTAAGATAGTTACTGAGATAATTACTAGGATAGTTACTCCGATAATAACTAGTTATTTCGATAATTACTCTGATAATTACTTAGATAGTAACTCAGGTAGTTACTGTTATAGTTACTCCGATAGTTACTTGGATAGCTGCTCCGATATCAACACAGTTACATATATAGTTACAGAGATAGTTACTAACACAGTTTTATACACATATACTTTGTTAGTTACCACCCAAATTACTCGATCATTTACAACGCAATTACATGTGTAATTACTCGGCCATTTGCTTCTTAGATGTTTGGTTTTTGTAACGCTCCGTATTAATGAATGTTTTAAAATATCATCGGGTACTCTCATGGAGAGATAAACATATTATCTAACAATAAGGAGGTCAGAAATGTTATTTATTGCGCGCTTAAGTATACAGCCCTTCAAGTTCAATGTGCCTAGAATATGGTTTACAGATCAAACATAAGCTTCTTCTTTTATTTCCAACTCCTGTAATTTGGCAACAACTCCACCTTCAGTGAGCATAGGTTGGTTTTCCTTCCTTGTGCAAATTTCAAGTTGCTACAGAAAAGTTTCGAAATAGAATCATCAAGACAAACGAAAAACTCCGCACATGTGGAGGAAAAACACTACAAAACATGATAATAATGTGGTGGTTGAAATTTCTGTTTGGAAAAGTATGTATAAAATTGCCTTTTCTGAATGCATTGCAGTACTCAACAAAAAAGAAATACCTGCGCTTTATTTAGATGGTAGCTGAATTCAATGAGGAGTCTTGCTCCAAGCTGTTCATTTTTCTTATCAATAAACACTAACACTGGGAACTTTGGGATATATACATCTAGTTCAGCATCTAAATCGGTTCTAAGAAGTTCATCAGGTATGTACAACTCCTTCAAGAAGCGCTCGGACCAACAATTCCATTTAAAGTTTCCCGAGTTCATCTAATATGAAGTTTTTTTGAAATAAATCTAATATGATAGTTAGGTCTGCAAAAGATTGTATACAATCAAAATGATCTTATTTATGTTCTTTGTTCATGCGGACATTCCTCTGTGATTGAAAAGAGTTCAAGATAGAGAAAGATATGTTCTTTGTCCATTTAAAGTTGAAGCAGCATTTCACTTCAACGTTCTCATGAACATGATATTCAATACAACATGTAAGACATTCTCAAACTAATGATAATATTCACAATATGGACGGGCACATGAACAACAGAACACGAAAAGAAAAACATAAGAAGCAAAGATGGAGAAGCATACTCAATCTCACGGATCTGTTCCGGAATGATTTTTCCGAGTGCTTTAGCAACCAATGGCAGACTAGGACACTGATCCTTAATTTCACCCTTAATCTTTTCCAAAGTACCAACTTGTGATCTGTACAATTGTTCCTCATTATTATTCACAGTCTCCCAAAATATACGCCAGCAACTTTCTCCGTCCAAAGGCTTGACATGAATCAACTTATCCTGTTCCACCAGCTTCTCAGCCGCTTCGTTCAACCTGATACATAGAGAGAACCTGAAGATGAATACTGGATTGGACCATCATGTCGAAGAGGTTGCGGAAGTTGAAGTGGTGGTCCTAGAAGAGAGATGAAGGTGAGCGGAGGCGAAAGAGGTTGTAGGGGTAGAGATTGACGAAGAAGGAGGAGTTGGTGTCCTGGAGGAACCCCAAAGCCGCCGCCGCCGCCTCCGGTCGTCCTAAGAATGGAACCAGGCCTCCTCTGCTACCCTCCGATCCCGAAAATGGCGCCGCTCCTCGCCGCCTCAAGTCTCACCTCTCGCTACATGTCGTCTTCTTTCTCCACTTACTCCAATTTGAAGCGATTTTTGTCGCCTGTGGTGGCCAGAACCGCCGCGGCGAGTCCGATGCCGACCCCGCAGACGTTGAGGCGGTCGCAGTCGGTCGAGAGGAGGAGAGTCATACTCGCTATAAAGCTAAGCGAGCGCCGTCTCCGACTGCGAGGAAGGGCACGCCGAAGGGGAGGAAGGCTTCGACGCTGGCGAGGCCGAATCAGACAGAGAATTCGAGGCTGATGGAGCATTATCGGTGGCCGGCGAGGTTGTGACTAAGAGCTCGATTGTACTGTGGAGAGGAAGAGGTGAATGGTGTTAGGTCTGACAATGTCAAAGTTGTTAGAGTTGTTGTTTACTTCAGCTAATAAGCTCCTATATACTAGGAGTCACTAGTTAGAATCTGTTTTGAATTAGTCTGTAACAAACATCACGATTTGTACGTGATTGTTACTGTTGCTTTCAGTATCTCATCATGTAAAGGCTATATAAAGCCTGAAGCTGTTTAATAAACTTATCAAAGTATTTCCAGAACTTTGTGTGTTATTAAGAGCCTTTCATATTCTGGTATCAGAGCCTCGAAAGAGGCCTGATTGTGAGCAAGTTTCAAGTGAGTGAAACACGAGAGATTGGGAGTGAAACACTGCGAGTGTAGGTGAGTGTGACGATGGCTGAGGGTAACAGCTTTTCACAAGCGTGCATCCCCAAGTTTGATGGGGATTATGATCATTGGAGTTTGATCATGGAAAATCTCCTTAGATCAAAGGAGTATTGGAGTGTCGTCCAGGGAGGCTATACAGAACCAGAACCAGCCGGTGAAGAAGCATTGACACCAGCTCAGAGGAAGACTCTAGAAGAAGCGAGGCTGAAGGATTTGAAGGCCAAGAATTATCTCTTCAATTCCATTGACAAGGCCATCTTGAAGACAATTACTTAGAAGGCGACGGCTAAACAGTTGTGGGACTCAATGAAGGTTAAGTATCAAGGAAATGCACGGGTGCAGCGTGCTCAACTTCAAACTCTTCGCAGAGATTTTGAAGTACTGGAGATGAGATCGGGAGAGACGGTCAATGATTATTTCGGGAGAGTGATGGTGGTAGCCAATGACATGAGAAACTGTGGTGAAGACATGCCGGATGTCAAGATCGTTGAGAAGATTCTACGTACTCTTACCGAGAATTTCAATTACATTGTGTGCTCGATTGAAGAGTCGAAAGACATTGATAGTCTTTCGGTTGATGCCTTACAAAGCTCGTTGCTGGTCCATGAGCAGAAGTTTCGAAAGAGTGGTGGAGACGCAAGGAGTGGTGGAGACGAGCAAGCACTGAAGGTTAGTTATGATGAAAGAGGAAGCAGAGGTAGAGGAGCTGCAACTAGAGGTCGAGGGAGAGGCAGAGGGAGGCAATTTGACAAGGCCACTGTGGAATGTTATAAATGTCATCAACTAGGGCATTTTCAATACGAATGTCCTAGTTGGAACAAGAAAGCCAACTATGCTGAGATTGATGAGGAAGAAGAGATGCTTCTGATGGCTTTTGTGGAAACTAACAATGCAAAAAGGGAAGAGGTGTGGTTCTTAGATTCTGGATGCAGCAACCACATGTGTGGGAAGAGACAGTGCTTCTCGGATTTTGATGGTACATACAGACTTTCGGTGAAGCTGGGCAATAATACAAGAATGGAAGTGATGGGGAAAGGAAATATACGGCTGAAAATCGAGGGCGCAACTCAGGTGATTACAGACGTTTATTATGTGCCGGATTTGAAGAATAATTTGCTCAATATAGGCCAACTCCAAGAACGGGGATTAGCTATTCTTATAAAGCATGGAGTATGCAAGCTTTATCATCCAAGAAGGGGTTTGATTATGCAGACATGGATGAGTGCGAATAGGATGTTTGTGTTGTTGGCTAGTGTGGTACCAGAAAGCTCTACTTGCTTACAAACAATGACAGAAGATGAATCGCAGCTTTGGCATCGGAGATATGGACATCTGAGCTATAAGGGGCTGCGGACATTAAGATACAGAGAAATGGTCAAAGGCATTCCACCATTAAAAGCTACAACTAAGTCATGTACCGATTGCTTGGTAGGCAAGCAACACAGAGAGGCAATTCCAAAAAGGAGTCAGTGGCGTGCTTCCAAGAAATTGCAGCTCGTACATGCTGATATATGCGGTCCAATCACACCATCTTCTAACAGTAATAGAAGGTACATTTTAACATTCATTGACGATTATAGTAGAAAGGTGTGGATATATTTTCTGATCGAAAAGTCTGAGGCATTCACAACTTTCAAACATTATAAGAGTCTTGTCGAAAAGGAGTCTGGAGTACCTATATGTTCTTTACGCACTGACAGAGGTGGAGAATTCACCTCTACAGAGTTTAATACTTTCTGTAAAGATAATGGTATAAGTAGGCAACTCACAGCAGCTTACACCCCACAACAGAATGGGGTAGCCGAACGTAAGAACCGAACTATCATGAATATGGTTCGGTGTATGTTGTCTGACTTGGAGGTACCAAAGAGATTCTGGCCAGAAGCTGTGAGATGGACAACACATGTTCTCAATAGAAGTCCGACGTCGGTAGTGAAAGAGAAAACACCGGAGGAGATGTGGAGTGAAATTAAACCTAAAGTGGATTACTTTAGGGTTTTTGGATACTTAGCCCATGTTCACGTGCCAGACTAGAAAAGAAAGAAGTTGGATGATAAAAGCTTCCCTTGTGTGTTACTGGGAGTAAGCGACGAGTCGAAAGCATATCGGTTGTTTGATCCAGCAACCAAGAAGATAGTGACAAGTCGAGATGTGAGTTTTGAAGAAGATAAGGGCTGGAATTGGGGAAGAACAGCAGAAGAAGTGAAACAAGATGTATTGGTCTGGGAAGGTTGTGATGAAGATAAAGCTGAAGAATCCGAGGATGAAGATCAAGAAGCTACAGTACCAGTGGTCAATCAAGAGGCACCAAGTGAAGAACCTCTGGCAGCAAATAGATCAAGGAGAGCTCCTCCATACTTGCAAGATTATGTATCAGGAGAAGGTCTTTCAGAAGGAGAAGATGAGTCAAACAATCTTGCAATGTTTGCTTCCTACGAAGATCCTTGTTCCTTTGAAGAAGCAGCAGTAGAAGAAAAATGGAGAAAGGCTATAGACTGTGAGATGGAGTCCATTGAGAAGAATGAGACCTGGCAGCTTACACTAATACCAGCCGGAGCAAAGAAAATTGGTGTAAAGTGGGTTTTCAAGACCAAATTGAACGAGCATGGTGAGGTAGATAAGTACAAGGCCCGATTGGTAGTTAAAGGTTATGCTCAACAGCAAGGGATCGATTACAATGAGGTCTTTGCTCCAGTAGCAAGATGGGATACAATTCGGACGGTTCTAGCACTAGCAGCACAAAAAGGTTGGAGTGTGTACCAACTTGATGTTAAAAGTGCGTTTCTTCATGGTGATCTGGATGAGGATGTGTATGTGGAGAAGCCATTGGGATATGTTCGTAAGGGTGAAGAGCAGAAGGTTTACAAGCTTAGGAAGGCACTTTATGGCTTGAAGCAAGCACCGCGTGCTTGGTACAGTAAAATTGAGGCTTATTTTCTCAAAGAAGGCTTTACACGGTGCAATTATGAGCATACTCTCTTTGTCAAGTCTGAAGAAGGAGGTAAGAGACTATTAATTATAAGTCTGTATGTTGATGACTTGATCTTTACTGGTAATGATGCTTGCATGTTTGAGAAGTTTAAGAGCTCCATGAAAGATGAGTTTGAGATGACAGATTTAGGGAAGATGAAATACTTCCTTGGTGTTGAGATTATGCAGAAACCAGAAGGCATCTATTTGAGTCAGAAGAGATATGCAGGTGAGTTGTTGGAGAGGTTTCACTTACAGAATGGAAATCCAGTCAAGAATCCGATTGTACCAAGGTCTAGATTCTCAAAGGAAGGAGGAGGAGCTAAGGTGGATGCAACCTTGTACAAACAATTAATCGGGAGTCTCATGTATATTATTGCTACAAGGCCAGATTTGATGTATGTGGCATGTTTGTTAAGTAGATACATGGCTAGTCCCACAGAGATGCATATGCAAGCAGCAAAGAGGGTGCTACGCTATTTGAAGGGTACTGTGTCTTTGGGTTTGTTTTTACAATATAGGTGATGCAACAGAGCTAGCTGCCTATACAGATAGTGATTATGCCGGGGACATCGATGATAGAAGGAGTACGAGTGGTTATGTGTTTCTGTTGAATGGTGGGGCAGTTTCTTAGGCTTCGAAGAAGCAGCCGGTGGTGACGCTGTCAACTACTGAGGCTGAATTTGTTGCAGCAGCTGCTTGTGCCTGTCAATGTGTCTGGATGCAAAGAATTATGGAGCAGCTTGGTTGTTTACAGTCACAGCCTACAACTATTCTATGTGATAATTCTTCAACAATTAAACTGTCCAAGAATCCAGTTCTACGTGGCAGGAGTAAGCATATTGATGTTAGATTCCATTTCTTAAGGGATCTTACAAAGGAGGAAGTTGTAAGGCTTATTCATTGTGGCACAAAGGAGCAAGTAGCTGATATAATGACCAAGCCTCTGAAGCTTGATGTGTTTATAAAGCTGCGAGAAGAGCTTGGAGTGTGTGAGGTACCACTGAGTTTAAACTGAATGTTACTGTGTTCAGTTTAGGGGAGGCATTGTTAGGTCTGACAATGTCAAAGTTGTTAGAGTTGTTGTTTACTTCAGCTAATAAGCTCCTATATACTAGGAGTCACTAGTTAGAATCTGTTTTGAATTAGTCTGTAACAAACATCACGATTTGTACGTGATTGTTACTGTTGCTTTCAGTATCTCATCATGTAAAGGCTATATAAAGCCTGAAGCTGTTTAATAAACTTATCAAAGTATTTCCAGAACTTTGTGTGTTATTAAGAGCCTTTCAAATGGATCTGGCTCCAATGCAGTTATAAGCTTTGCAAAATTCACTGGAGAATAGCTACTACAGTAGCACATTTTGTAATTTTTTCAATCTTTTGGGGTAGTGGGTTAACATGTGCCCTTAATTATAATCATGTAAAACTTAGTGTATTTTTTATAAATTTAGGTCTTTTTATGTCCTTTTTTATCAATAACTCTAGATTAAAAGTGGGGAGTTAATTTCTGAAAAATAAGAAGAAAATTATTTTTGACTTTTACGTTCTTGTTCACTAACAATTAGATATATTTATAAAATTATTTAATATTTTAAGAATATAAAAGTAAAAAAAAAATTCTATTTTAGCTAACAAACACCGTTTCTTTAATAATAGTATAGATTTACGCAGGTCTGATTGGTGGTTAAACTGATTTGAGGAGGTACATCTACCGGTAGATTCACAATGAAATATGCTTATTCTTTTCTTTTTCAAAATGCTAATACCACATCTGTTGCTTGGAAGGTTCTTTGGAAGTTACATGTCCCACCAAAGATCAAACCTTCCATTTGGCTTCTTTTTCATAAAAAACTGCTCACAAATATGGAAAGAGTTAAGAGAAGACTTAAACTGATCCTATTTGTTCTATTTCTTTGCAACAGAATAAAACCCTTTTGCATATCACTACAAAAAATTTGGGCAAATACCACAAATGTTTTGTGGGTATTGGTGGTGTGGCCAATGTAAAAAACACCCACATATCTCACTCAAATGTGACATTTGTATTATTATATAATAAAAAAGCCACATTTAATAAGATATATGGGTGTTTTTTGTATTGGCCACACCACCAATGCTCACAAAACATTTGTGGCCTTTACTCAACTTTTTTGTGGTGTATGTTGCGTGATTGTCCTCGAGCTTTATCAACTTGGAAGCAAATTATGGTTTCTAGTTCTATCGTTAGAACCTTCAATTTAGATGGGAGTGGTTGGCTATGTGCAAATTCTTTTAGTAAGGAGAGCTGCTATGGTGGCTTGCAAAGAAGCACCATATTTTTCTTCACCTGCTGGTACTTGTGGAAGTGGCGAAATTGTACTATTTTTGATGAAAACTTTCAGTACCCCTCCTCAATCAAGCAAGATTCACTACTAGCAAAATAACATTTCACACTGATTTAATTCTCACATATTATATTTAAGTCACATAAGTCTGTAAGTAATACAAAAACTTACAAATAACCGTGTACAATGATCTTTGTGGTGACCCTTATCAGTCCATGCAATAACTATATTAACAAAATTCTGTGTACAAAACTATTAGCCATGGATAACAGTGTAAATGTAAAACACAATATTCTCTGTTCACATAGCTATGTGTGTGTAACATAACTCTCACACATACTTGTGATAATGAAATATTAAAATAAATAAAATTATTAAATTTGTCAAGTAATATGCATTCTATTCGTACAGTTTTTCGTAACAAAATTTTTTTTTTTTACGAAAATTTGTTTGCAATGTGAAACACATAGTTATTTGTGTGCAATGTAAACACTGATAACCGTGTGACAAAAAAAAACCGTATTAAAAACTCCCATAGCAAAAAATGTAGTCACTTATTTGTGTAAAATAAGGTTGACATGACATCTATTAGTTTACTGAGGTAAGTACATACAGATTTCTGTATGTAGAATAACTGTGTGAGATAGTCTCATTCGAGATTGATTAAAATCTGTGTGAAACTCTGGTTTGCTAGTAGTGATTATAATTGACAACGCCACTACTTGGTATATATAATGCTCAAGGTGTTGGCAAGATTGAGAAAAATAAGTTGCTTTATTTCGGTCAAATGGTCTAAACCTTGTCCGGGATGGTATAAACTAACTTGACGTTGATGGAGCAAAGAGTTTGCAGGGTAAGATTGGAGCTAGTGGTGTAATCCGTGACTATTCGATGCGGTGTGTATATTGAGGGATTTGCTGCGTTCATTGGCAATGGGGAAGTGATTGAAGCAGAAGCTTGGGGCGTGTTATTTGGTATTAAAATGGTTGTTGGATTGGGAATTAGAAGATTGGACAAGGAATGTGATTCAGAGATTCTTGTTCATCTAATGCAGCAGGGTGTGGATGATTCAGAGATTCAAACATTATTCATCTCCCTATAGACATGAACCAAACTATACGCCGATGTTAACGCTTATCAGCATCAAATTAATTCTCTTCTGCCTCACTCGTATACTTAGTGGTATCTTCTTTGGCATCT